>JAULUF010000053.1:5222500-5710525 GCA_031834385.1 Semotilus atromaculatus
AACACCCTAGCAACCACCCAAAATACCTTAGAACACCCTAGCAACATCCTAGCAACCACCCAAAATACCTTAGAACACCATAGCAACACCATAGCAACCACCCAAAATACCTTAGAACACCATAGCAACACCATAGCAACCACCCAAAATACCTCAGAACACCCTAGCAACCACCCAAAATACCTTAGAACACCCTAGCAACACCCTAGCAACCACCCAAAATACCTTAGAACACCCTAGCAACATCCTAGCAACCACCCAAAATACCTTAGAACACCATAGCAACACCATAGCAACCACCCAAAATACCTTAGAACACCATAGCAACACCATAGCAACCACCCAAAATACCTCAGAACACCCTAGCAACCACCCAAAATACCTTAGAACACCCTAGCAACACCCTAGCAACCACCCAATATACCTTAGAACACCATAGAAACCACCCAGAACACCCTAGCAACCACCCAAAATACATTAGAACACCCTAGCAACCACCCAAAATACCTTAGAACACCCTAGCAACACCATAGCAACCACCCAAAATACCTCACAACACCCTAGCAACCACCCAAAATACCTTAGAAAACCTTGGCAACCACCCAAAACACCCTCACAGCCACCCAAAATACCTTAGAATACCCTAGCAACCACCTATAACACCTTAGCAACCCACTAGAAACACCCTAGCGACTTTAAATTACTTTAAACTATTTTACACTTTAAACTAAGTTAAACTTTAAACTAGTAACTAAATTAAACTAGAAACTACTTTAAACTACTTTAAACTTTAAACTACTTTAAACTAGAAACTACTTTAAACTACTTTAAACTAAGTTAAACTTTAAACTACTTTAAACTAAGTTAAACTTTAAACTAAAAACTACCTTAAAATATTTTAAACTTTAAACTACTTTAAACTAGAAACTACTTTAAATATTTTAAACTTTAAACTAATTTAAACTTTAAACTACTTTAAACTAGAAACTACTTTAAACTATTTTAAACTTTAAACTACTTTAAACTAGAAACTACTTTAAACTTTAAACTACTTTAAATTTTAAATTAAGTTAAACTTTAAACTACTTTAAACTAGAAACTACTTTAAACTTTAAACTACTTTAAATTTTAAACTAAGTTAAACTTTAAACTACTTTAAACTAAGTTAAACTTTAAACTAATTTAAACTAAAAACTAATTTAAACTATAAACTACTTTCAACTTCAAACTACTTTCAACTTCAAACTACTTTAAACTTCTTCAAACTTTCTGGTCCAAACTTTCACAAGCCAACTTAAAGTTTGTCTCGACGAACTTTTTCTAGTTATTATTATTATTCTTCTTAGAAAACTGTTGACTTTAATGCGGCCTAGACCGTTATCTCCACATACTCCAAACTCGGCTCAGACCTTTGACCTATTCTGAAGTTAGTTGCTCTGTCTTTTCAAACTGATCGGACTTACGGTTTTCCTAAAAATGGCGATCAAAACTCGGAAAAACTCCCATTGACTTAACATTGCGGAATTTTCAGATTTTCAAACTCCCCAACTGTCAAAAATTCAAATCAAAATCCCTTGAAACCCTAGACTAAATCAAACTGCCATTCTATATACTAAATGAGCCATTGAGACTCATTTAAACTAATAAACTTTGAATTAACACACTTATAAACTAATTAACTCATAAATTAATAAACTTTGAACTCTTAGACTCATTTAAACTATAAACTGAACTCTTAAGACTCATTTAAAATTATAAACTCCAAACTCGTACACTTATAAACTCATCAATTTATACACTTGTAAACTCTAAACACTGTAAACTTGAGTGTGTGTGTGAGCGAGTTAGTGTGAGTGTGTGCATTTGTGAGTGTATGTGCATGTGTGTGTGTGTGTGTGTGTGTGTGTGTGTCTGTGTGTGTATGTGTGTGTGTGAGAGAATTAGTGTGTGTGTGAGTTAGTGAGCATGTCTGTGCGTGTGTGTGTATGTGTGTGTGTGAGAGAATTAGTGTGTGTGTGAGTTAGTGAGCATGTCTGTGCGTGTGTGAGTTAGTGAGTGTGTGTGAGTCTGTGTGTGTGTGTGTGTGAGCAAGTGAGTGTGTGTATTTGTGAGTGTGTGTGTGTGTGAGCGAGTTAGTGTGTGTGTGTGAATGTGTGCATTTGTGAGTGTATGTAATTGAGTGTGTGTGTGTGAGCGAGTTTGTGTGTGGGTGTGTGAGTGTGTGCATTTGTGAGTATGTGCATGAGTGTGTGTGTGTGTGTGTGTGTGTGTGTATGAGTTAGTGAGCATGTCTGTGCGTGTGTGAGATAGTGAGCATGTCTGTGCGTGTGTGTGTGTGTGTGTGTGTGTGAGAGAGAGTTAGTGAGTGTGTGTGAGTCTGTGAGCGAGTTTGTGTGTGTGTGTGTGTGAGTGAGTTATTGAGTGTGTGAGAGTGAGTTAGTGTGTGTGTGTGTGTGTGCATTTGTGAGTGTATGTGCGTGTGTGTGTGTGTGTGTGAGCGAGTGTGTATGTGTGTGTGTGAACGAGTTAGTGTGTGTGTGTGTGTGTGTGTGTGTGAGAGAGTTAGTGAGCGTGTCTGTGTGTGTGTGTGTTAGTGTGTGCATTTGTGAGTGTGAGTGTATGTGCATGAGTGTGTGTGTGTGTGTATGTGTGTGTGAGAGAGTTAGTGAGCGTGTCTGTGTGTGTGTGTGTTAGTGTGTGCATTTGTGAGTGTGAGTGTATGTGCATGAGTGTGTGTGTGTTAGTGTGTGCATTTGTGAGTGTGAGTGTATGTGCATGAGTGTGTGTGTGTGTATGTGTGTGTGTGTGAGAGAGTTAGTGAGCGTGTGTGTGTGTGAGCGAGTTAGTGTGTGTGTGTGTGAGCGAGTTAGTGTGTGTGTGAGTGTGCATTTGTGAGTGTATGTGCATGAGTGTGTGTGAGTTAGTGAGCGTGTGTGTGAGAGAGAGTTAGTGAGTGTGTGTGAGTCTGTGAGCGAGTTTGTGTGTGTGTGTGTGTGAGTGAGTGAGTTATTGAGTGTGTGAGAGCGAGTTAGTGTGTGTGTGTGTGTGTGCATTTGTGAGTGTATGTGCTTGTGTGTGTGTGTGTGTGAGCGAGTGTGTATGTGTGTGTGTGAACGAGTTAGTGTGTGTGTGCATTTGTGAGTATGTGCATGAGTGTGTGTGTTAGTGTGTGTGTGTGTGTGTGTGTGTGTGTGTGAGAGCGAGTGTGTATGTGTGTGTGTGAACGAGTTAGTGTGTGTGTGCATTTGTGAGTATGTGCATGAGTGTGTGTGTTAGTGTGTGTGTGTGTATGTGTGTGTGTGTGTGAGCGAGTTAGTGTGTGTGTGTGTGAGCGAGTTAGTGTGTGTGTGTGTGAGTGTGCATTTGTGAGTGTATGTGCATGAGTGTGTGTGAGTTAGTGAGCGTGTATGTGTGTGTGTGAGAGAGTTAGTGAGTGTGTGTGAGTCTGTGAGCGAGTTTGTGTGTGTGTGTGTGAGTGAGTTATTGAGTGTGTGAGAGCGAGTTAGTGTGTGTGTGTGTGTGTGCATTTGTGAGTGTATGTGCTTGTGTGTGTGTGTGTGTGTGAGCGAGTGTGTATGTGTGTGTGTGAACGAGTTAGTGTGTGTGTGTGCATTTGTGAGTATGTGCATGAGTGTGTGTGTGTGTGTGTGTGAGAGAGTTAGTGAGCGTGTGTGTGTGCATTTGTGGGTGTATGTGCTTGTGTGTGTGTGTGTGTGTGTGTGAGCGAGTGTGTGTGTGTGTGTGTGAGCGAGTTAGTGTGTGTGTGTGTGTGTGTGTGTGTGCATTTGTGAGTATGTGCATTAGTGTGTGTGTGTGTGTGTGTGTGTCTGGCTGTCTATCTATCTATCTATCTTCAAACTATTTTTATCTATCTATCTATCTATCTATCTATCTATCTATCTATCTATCTTCAAACTTCTATCTATATCTATCTATCTTCAAACAATTTTTTATCTATCTACCTGTCTTCAATCTTTCTTTCTTACTAATCAATCTTTCTTTCTTTCTTTCTTTCTTTCTTTCTTTCTAACTATTCTTTCTTTTTTTACTTTTCTTTCTTTTTTAAAGTAATCTTTCTTTATTTCGAACTAATCTTTCTTTCTTTCTAACTAATCTATATTTCTTTATTTCTATTCTTTCTTTTCTTTTTAACTTTCCTTTTCTTTCTTTTTTCATACTAATCTTTCTTTATTTCTAACTACTCTTTATTTCTTTATTTTTTTCAAATTGTTCTTTCTTTCTAACTAATCTTTCTTTCTTTCTAACTAATCTTTCTTTCTTTCAAACTGATCTTTTTTTCTTTCTTTTATGATCTTTCTTTCTAACTAATCCATCTTTCTTTCTTTCTTTCTTTCTTTCTTTCTTTCTTTCTTTCTTTCTTTCTTTCTTTCTTTCTTTCTTTCTTTCTTTCTAACTATTCTTTCTTTTTTCCTAACATTTCTTTCTTTCTTTCTAACTAATCTATCTTTCTTTCTTTCTTACTAATCTATCTGTCTTTCTTTCTTTCTAACTAATCTATCTTTCTTTCTTTCTTACTAATCTTTTTTTCTTTCTTTCTTTCTTACTAATCTTTTTTTCTTTCTTTCTTTCGAACTAATCTATCTTTCTTTCTTAATAATCATTTTTCTTTCTTTCTTTCTAACTAATCTATCTATCTTTCTATCTTTCTTACTAATCAATCTTTCTTTCTTACTAATCTCTTTCTTTCTCATACTAATCTATCTTTCTTTCTAACTAATCTATCTTTCTTTCTTTCTAACTAATCTATCTTTCTTTCTTTCTTACTAATCTTTTTTCTTTCTTTCTTTCTAACTACTCTTTCTTTCTGTCTTTTTAATTAACTTTCTTTCTTTCTTTCTTTTTAATTAACTTTCTTCCTTTCTTTCTTTCTTTCTTTCTTTCTAACTAATCTATCTATCTTTCTATCTTTCTTACTAATCAATCAACCTTCCTTTCTTACTAATCTATCTTTCTTTCTTTAACTAATCTTTTTTCTTTTTTCTTTCTAACTAATCTATCTTTCTTTATTTCTATTCTTTCTTTTCTTTTTAACTTTCCTTTTCTTTCTTTTTTCATACTAATCTTTCTTTATTTCTAACTACTCTTTATTTCTTTATTTTTTTCAAATTGTTCTTTCTTTCTAACTAATCTTTCTTTCTTTCTAACTAATCTTTCTTTCTTTCAAACTGATCTTTTTTTCTTTCTTTTCTGATCTTTCTTTCTAACTAATCCATCTTTCTTTCTTTCTTTCTTTCTTTCTTTCTTTCTTTCTTTCTTTCTTTCTTTCTCTTTCTAACTATTCTTTCTTTTTTCCTAACATTTCTTTCTTTCTTTCTAACTAATCTATCTTTCTTTCTTTCTTACTAATCTATCTGTCTTTCTTTCTTTCTAACTAATCTATCTTTCTTTCTTTCTTACTAATCTTTTTTTCTTTCTTTCTTTCTTACTAATCTTTTTTTCTTTCTTTCTTTCGAACTAATCTATCTTTCTTTCTTAATAATCATTTTTCTTTCTTTCTTTCTAACTAATCTATCTATCTTTCTATCTTTCTTACTAATCAATCTTTCTTTCTTACTAATCTCTTTCTTTCTCATACTAATCTATCTTTCTTTCTAACTAATCTATCTTTCTTTCTTTCTAACTAATCTATCTTTCTTTCTTTCTTACTAATCTTTTTTCTTTCTTTCTTTCTAACTACTCTTTCTTTCTGTCTTTTTAATTAACTTTCTTTCTTTCTTTCTTTTTAATTAACTTTCTTCCTTTCTTTCTTTCTTTCTTTCTTTCTAACTAATCTATCTATCTTTCTATCTTTCTTACTAATCAATCAACCTTCCTTTCTTACTAATCTATCTTTCTTTCTTTAACTAATCTTTTTTCTTTTTTCTTTCTAACTAATCTATCTTTCTTTCTTACTAATCTTTTTTTCTATCTTTCTTTCTAACTAATCCATCTTTCTTTCTTTCTAACTAATCTATCTTTCATTCTTTCTAACTAATCTATCTTTCTTTTTCTTTCTAACGAATCTATCTTTCTTTCTTTCTAACTTCTCTATATTTCCTTCTTTCTAACTAATCTATATATCTTTCTTTCTAACTAATCTATCTTTCTTTCTTTCTAACTAATCTATCTTTCTTTCTTTCTTTCTTTCTTTCTAACTAATCTTTCTTTCTTTCTTTCTTTCTAATTTATCTATCTTTCTTTCTTTCTAACTAAATTATCTTTCTTTTTCTTTCTAACTAATCTTTCTTTCTTTCTTTCTGACTTATCTATCTTTCTGTCTTTCTAACTAATCTTTCTTTCTTTCTTTCTTTCTTTCTAACTAATCTTTCTTTCTTTCTTTCTTTCTTTCTTTCTTTCTAACTAATCTTTCTTTCTTTTTACTTTCTTCTTTTCTAACTAATCGTTTCCTTTCTTTCTAACTAATTTTTTATCTATCTTTCTACCTAATATTTTTTCTTTTATCTTTCTTTCTAACTAATCTTTCTTTCTTTCAAACTAATCTATCTTTCAAACTAATTTATCTTTCTAACTAATCTTTCTAACTAATCTTTCATTCTTTCTTTCTTTTTAATTATCGTTCTTTCTTTCGTTCTAACTAATCTGTCTATCGTTCTATCTTTCAAACTAATTTATCTTTCTAACTAATCTTTCTAACTAATCTTTCATTCTTTCTTTCTTTTTAATTATCGTTCTTTCTTTCTTTCTAACTAATCTGTCTATCGTTCTATCTTTCTAACTAATCTATCTTTCTTTCTTTCTTACTAAACTATAAACTAATTTAACTTTAAACTAATTTAAACTTTAAACTTCTTTAAACTTATTGGTCCAAACTTTCACAAGCCAACTTAAAGTTTGTCTCGACGAACTTTTTCTAGTTTAGAAGTGATATTGTAATTGTAAATTGACAACAAAGTAAGCTAATTCCCTGCACAAAATATGCTAGCATTTTAATATAACAATAATATGTAACGATAGTTTACAGTGGCTACATAAATGAATAAAAAGCATAAAAAAAACATAACACACATGATACCGATTCTTTGTTCTTCGTTTTCTAAAACCTTGTATTTTTGGTACACGCCATCTTGCTCTGATGAAAGTGACTTGAACCATTGTAAACACGACTTCCTAACTCGTAAATACGAACTTCCCAGGAGGATGTGAACACACCAACCATCCACAGTTTGTCAATTAGCACAAAAAAAAGAAAGAACTTAAGATACCAAAAGGTGCTGACAGGGTTGTGCTAACCAGCAAAGTTATGACAGAGTTACAAACTCTGTGTTTCTGTAGTGTTTACAGGGCACAACCTCTATCTCTGGGGACAACAGCTGGCACACAGGAGGGAAAATCACCAGCATCCAAAAACACACAATGTATCTTGCTAAGCCAACATTTTGATTAGAGATTTATGATATAAAGTGCCATTTTATGTGAGTTATTAGGCCTACTCATATTTTTTTGTGTGTGTCAGCTACATAAAGCAAAGCCAGGGATCTATGCCAATGTGCATGTATGCTAGTGTGTATTCAAAATCAGCGACATTTTACATGTTTGTGCATTTGGCATTTTCTCCACAAGCCTGTGTTGAGTTTGAAGGAGAGATAGAGAATGAGTGTAAATGTGTGGCGTTTGAAAGAGGGTATGCATTGATCTACGACGTAAAGAGCTCTTTGTTCCCGGTAACAAAGAACAGAGCGTGACATGAGCTAATTAATCACGTAGCCTTTAACAAGCCACGGCCTGAGCAAGATTAAACCAGTGAGATATCGAGTGAGAAATGAAGGACGTGGGAATGTGATCAAAGATAAAAGGAAAGTCAGCGAGGGAGAAAGGGATACAGAAGGAAAGTACACAGAGACACAACAGTAAAGAAAGTGACAGTACCCGCAGCACATTGCCCAGGGTCATCCAGTAAACATTAAATAAACAGTTAATAAAACCCATTACACAGACAATAAACAGTTAATGAACTGCTCATGAACTGGTGAAGATGAAGGCTTTATATTCTTTGAAGTTTAGTTCCCTTTGTGTGTTGTGCCCTTCATACCATCATACGCTGGTGTCATCAGCTAATGGACGACCGGGCTGGAGGTGCTGACCGGCGTTTCAGTCAGTAATAATGATAATGCAGCTGGAGAACTGTAGGCCTACTGGTTGGTGTGGAAATGTAACACAAGTGAACTGAGTCTCATTTTATGACTCCATATTGAGTGCGGGATTAATATATTAAATGGATGCAGGGCTCCCTGGAGGTCTGGAAAGGGTGCATGTCATTGACAGAGGGGAGGGGCTAATACTCAGTGTCATTAAAGAGGCGGAGCCAAGACTATTGGCTACAGTGCATGTGCCAATATACTTTTGATTGTCATTTTGAAAAGTAGGCAACATTTATTGCTTTATTCAAAGCCTAACATTATTTATTTAATTAAATGTTTTGTATATTTTTACTATCTTAAAAATTAAATGGATTGACATTTTGTTCTATAATAGAATTAATGCTTTTTTTGTTCTTCATTTATTGCTTGCTAGTGCAACTTTATAAATTTGCTAGTGCCATCTTAAAAATTATTAACTTTTTTTTTTTCTCATAAAATGACATTCATTTATATTTATATTTTTGATTGCTTAGGTTGCTATTCTAGCTTTAAAAAAATATATTTTGTTACAATGGCATTCATGCTTTATTTTCGTGTAGTTATTTTATTTTTTTGTTTATCTTTTATTGCTAGTGCTATCTTAAAAAATGAAATAGTTTGATATTTTGTTTTCACATAAACTGACAGTAATATTTGTTGTTCTTTATTTATTGTTTAATGCTGCTCTTTAAAAAAAAATATTTTGATATTTTGTTTTCAAATACAACAACATTTATGCTGTGTTGTTATTTATTTATTTGATGGTTAAGTTTCTGAATGCTTTCATCTTTCGTCTTAAGCAATTAAAAGGGTCAGAGCAAAATATTGTGATTTCACAGGCAAACACAGTTAATCCCAGTAGTGCTCCTATGGAGAGAAGAATAACATCTCAGTTCTCAGAGGCCAATAATCAGAGGATTATTGAAACAAAGAAAGCTCTGCCGTACATCAGTAATGATGAAATCCGACTGAAGATCTAACACAAATGCACACACCATCCTCTCTCACTTTGAATCTCATGCGCTTCCTACCACAGATCTGAGCCATCGATCTCTGTGCAAAAATGAATCGCATTGATTTCTTATGGAGAAACCATCAAGCCTTGTAATTTCAAGACACCAAGCCCGTTGAGAGTTAGGATGGGTGAAAGGAGATGAAATGTATTTATTTTACAGAAAAAAAAGGGTGAATCACTGCCTTACAGGGCTGGAATGAGTTCTGGCACTTTCTGTGTTGAATATTAGGCAAGTAAACTGTACAAGTATTCGCTTTTAATAAATCCAGATGTATACATGTATGGTGGCACAAGTGTTTGTGTGAGAGATAAAGAGAAGGGTTTTCTCTGAGATCACAGACTATTTACTGGCACTGAGACCTTATTAAAAAAATTCTAATTACATTTTGCATTGCAGTGTGTTTTTCTTCTGGCAAATCTGTCATATCATTTGCTTTAGTCGCTCGCCCCATATTCAAATGGCAGATGGCATCCTTATAATTACTGTCTATTAATAATAAAAGATTTCCTGAGACAGTGGCAAACCCACCCTAACACTCAAAACAACGTGTGTGTGTTGTCCATGTGCATATATTTCCTCGCCTCCAGTTCCAGTCGAAGAATGAAAGACTCAGAAACAACACAACAGAGTCTCTCTTATCTGTTTCTGAAGGACTGTGTGTGAGTGTTTGAACTGCGATACAGACAGACGCACGACATTTTCAGAAAAGTATTTTCTGTTGACTGAATAACCAAGGTCAGCTGAGAGCAAAAAACCCTCAGATTCATCTTAAAAAGATACACATACATTCTCTCCAATGAAGACCTGAAGTCACTCTCAAAAATAAAGGGTCTTTATTCACATCTATGGTTCCTCAAAGAACCTTTTACATTCAACCTTTGCACACAAGGTTTTTAATAGTGGAAAAGCGGTTCTTTGTTTTGTTTTTTTGTTTTAAAAATTTTCTTCACACTAAAAAAAAAAAAAAAAGACGCATTTTTTAAGAACTGTTCACTGAAACAGTAGGCCTATGTTTCAGTATTTATTTTATTTTATATTATTGAAGCCAGACACATTCATTATGTTATTGCATGGACATCCTGCTATTCTCCTGGGAAGTCCAAAAAAAACCAAACATTCTCTGCTTAAACACAATTCAAAGAGAACGGCTTCCTTAAGTTTCTTCATTAAGAGCTGATATTCAAAATTTGTTCTAGAGACAAAGAGAACATGAGAAAGGAGAGAGTCATTTTCATCTTTCCAGGAAAGCAAAGAAAAGTAGGCTACTGGAAATTCGAATCGTTTACTTATTTGGATGATTCTCCCATTTAAGGGTATCCATGAAGAATCACTGTTATCCTGACATCAGGAATAGCTCCAAACTAAAGCTGCTCATTTCCTTGTGTTTTGCTTGGTTTGTGCACATTATCACAATGAATTCTCAAAGGATAAATCTGACAGCGTCACTTACACTAAATATTATATATTGTATTTTCACTAAGGAATTATGCAGATGGTGCAAACATTTGTTTGTCACAATTCCCGATCTCGCAGGCATTTTCCTGACACCTGAATCAGCTCAATAAAATGGCAGAAGTGCGCACGACTCCATTGTGGGTTTGGGTTTATGCCTGCAGCTAATGCTCTGAGTAACTACTGCTGTCATGGTCAATAAAAACATACACAAGCATCTCTTTTTAATAATATTCTGTTTACCGCCTGCTATCCACAACATTTGTTTAGAATCCATGTTTTACTAAAAGAAATGACAATGCCTTCATTTGACCTGTGATTATTCAAATCTCTCCCCACGACACGCATTCCACATTCTCCAATTCCAATGGGAGTCTATGCCGCCGCAACACTCTTTTCCCCAACAACTGTGGTCTAAAAATGGCAATGTTTATATCTCACAAGTTTATATTTATCTCACAATTCTGAGAAAAAATTCCTTGATTAAGGAATTCTAGTACACTACACCATTTTCAATTAAAAACGTAAAACTTTTTACGTGTTTTGGCCGTCCATTTACATGACAACAGCTTTTCAGAGTGCAAGATTTTGAAAAATGTTATTGTCGTGTAAACTACAAAAAACGCGAATTTGTAAAAAAGGTGACGTCGTGTGCATGCGTAGGCTATCAACTTTTCTGTCTTTAGTAGGCTATATATCGTTGTCACGTAAACATGAACTCACAATTGCGAGAAAAGCTGAATTTTCTTTCGGTTTGAATGAATGATCAAATGAATCACTCATAAGGACTTTCATTTCTGGATGAATCAGTGGTTTTGAACAAATCTCTTGAATTAAATATTTAATGACAAATTCATTTTATAACTGTTACTTGTCGCCACCTACTGGTGTAACGATGTAACTCATACAATCCTTTTTTGAAGTGTCACAACCCCAGTGCTTATATCCGAACTGTAAACTTTTATCCCAGTAGCACCTTCTGTGATCATTTGAATTATTGTCACACAGTAATAGTGATAGGCTACTGTGTGGTTGAAAAGATTGTTTGTGAAGCTTTTCATACTTATTCATGACAATTGCTTTTTCTGGCTAAGCAGCAGCTCTAATGCAGATTTGAATAAACAGTGATAGTACTTGTCAAAGCCAATGTATCATTGTCATTTAAGAATAAGATCGCGATTTTTTTAAAGATTAATACTGACACCACGGGCGTAATTTCCTATGGGGACAGGACAGGGCAGGGGGGACACCCCCCCCCCCCCATACCCCCCCGAACTGAACGAATGAGAAGGTATAGCGGTTGCGGCACAGACAGCGATGAAACGCCAGAAACAACAACAGGTGACTGACTATAATGTCATCATGGATGAAAAGAAAGAAAGGATATGCGAGTTGGTTGATTCAGTAAATTAGCTCACGTCAGGATAATCATATTTTCTGTCTACATCTGTATAGCCTTAAGTTGACTGAGCTAACTTTAACATACGCTGCTGCTGCTAGGTAACTTCAGACTGTTAAATATGTAATGTAGAACCACATTGTGTAGCCTACTAAAAGAAAAACATTATGGGCCATGAAAACGAGTCCACTTTAAACCTTTAAACCAAATTTTTCACACAAAATTGACTCTAGAAGCCAAAATATAGTTTTATACGTAGGCTATGTTTTTTAAATCTAGTTCCTACTTTATTTTTCTATACATTGGCTCACTGGGTACTCTAACCTGCAACATGCCCTTTAAACAACGATCGTGCTGTCAACGTTAACGCATCCGATTAACCTTTGTCCAGCTTTAATGCGCGACAAGACAAAGGAGAACGCGCTCAGTGAATGTCCTCCTGACACACACACACACCGCACAGAAAGACGCTCACCAGTATCGCACAGTCAGGGCGCCAGTATCGAGTTCTCTTTCGCGCTTGAATTAACAATAACACACACATTTATGCCCAAATGTCCGTTTTGTCGAGTATCCCACAAGAACAGTCTTAAATGAGTTAAATAAAATCGTAAATGAAAGTAAAGAGTAGTGAGAGAATGAGACGCGTGAGATCCTGTCAGCAGATCTTAAAGTGACAGCAGCCACTAATTCTCTCTGTCAGTAAAGTTAACCAAAGAACAAAGGGAACAGAGAATTACTAACTGCTCTTGACTAAAGAACGGATTAATCAAATAAAATAATATTTTAAATTTCATTTTTATTAATTTATAATTTATGCAGTGTGGAGTGTTTGATAACCTTATTCAATTTCTGTATATTTCATAGCCTACCTGTCAGACAGGAAGGGCACAGCTGTTAGACAGTCAACATAATAGCCGACATTTATTATGGGTGTATGTGAGGTTTGTTTTAAGTTCACTTAAATTAAAAGTGGTTATATTTTTTGAAGCCTAATAAATGTTAAAAATTTGGGGGGGAAATTATTTTCATCGAGACATCAGTAACTATAAAAATCAGTTATACTGGCCTTCATTCATAAAAAAATGCCATTAAACAATTATTTTAAATTGTCTTCATGTTGTTTACATTACAGTGGAAATTGAGTCTCACATTATTTAAATTTTATTTACACACAAAACATTAATAGCTAACATTTATTTACTTTATGAAATTATTATCTGAAGTCTTGGCGTTTGGCACCTATTAAACAATAAAGCAAGGCAGACATATTTTTCTTATCCATAGCCTATTCCTTTATAATCTTATTATTTCCTGGATTTTGTATCACCATTGTCCCTAAATGTAGCTATGTAAATGCAGGAAATGGGATTCAAATAAAAAATATTTTCCCCCATTCTGTGTCCCCCCCACTTCTCAAACCAAAGTTACACCCTTGACTGACACTCTTTCCTTTTCACACTTTTACATGAATACGGTTGCACATTCAGTCTTGAATGAGGATGAACCATAACAATCACAAAACTCATTTATCAAAGGTGCCCTTGACTGCAGCACTTAAGCCTCTGAGGGATTGTTGCTTTTGGACATTAAATTATAACATATGACACTTTGGTGTCTGTGTGTAGAAGCACATTTGGAGGACTTTAGCTAACTAACCCCTGCTGCCCCAGCCTAATACCACAGGATGAGATGCCAGATAATGAGAGCGAGCTTCCTCTGTTCTATAATCTGGGGCTCACTTTTAATCCCTGAAACCTCTGAAGCCTTAACAAATGCACAAACACATATATGCCCTGAATGTATGTGTCAGCAGAACATCCACTGCTGGAGTTGGTGAGTCAAGCTAGGCCTGGCAGACCACCACGAACCAACTAAACTACCAGTTACCGTGTTCCTGAAAGAGATAGTTCACCCACACATTTAAATTCTGTACTCAATGCCATGTTGTTCCGAACCCATTCATATTCGGAACACAAATTAAGATAGGCTACTTTTGATGAAATCTGAGAGCTTTCTGACTCCATAGACCGCCACTGGAAAAACCAGCAATGCAAGTTTGAGAGGAGCGCCCCCGACAAATCTCGCAAGAATCACGACTTGCTTTACGGCACGACGTCACGTCACATACAACAATCTATAAAGCAGCCTCTATGGAAGACACTAGCACGCATTGGTCGGAAGAGTCAAGGAAAAGAAAACGAGAAACTGACCATGTGAGGAACCGGACAAGAGTCGCTGGCGAGAGCTAAAGAGCAGTGGATGCAGCAGTGATGCCTACCTGGCGTTCTTGTTGATGGACTAGACATCTTCGGAGGCTATCTGTGCCTGTTCGATGTCCGACGCTTTGTAACGTGTTGTGTCAGGAAGAAAAATAGGGATAGCTCACAGATGAAGTTATTACAGAGGCCAAACAGACTCACAGAGGCAATTGGCATCTCACAACTAGTGTAACTGTCTGTCACACATTCTACCATCCACAGCATTACTTGATAAACAAAAATAGAATGAGCAGCATCAAACAGAAATTACCCGCATATGGGGTGTTCGAGGCGGCATACAATACTGCCGACAGTTCAACAGAGCGTGCGCAGCTCTTAAAGGGGCCACACCTTATTTCCACTCGTTACAGCTTCAATCTACTGAACGGGTAACGGTATACAGCCAGGGCGGAGGGGATCAGGCCGTGAGTGCAGAGACATCTTTGCGTGAGTGGTATTTACGACAGTAACGTTAAATACAAGTACTCCACAGCGACTCTAGGGGTCGTTGTTTGACAAAAACGGAATTCCTCAATACCTTTAATTGCAGATTACAGAGTTTAGTTTCATTCTCCATTAACACCATTCCATAGTTATTAAAACAATCATCTTTTGAGTTAATCTGAAAGATTTACAGACAGTGACGACTGCCCAAAACACTGGACTACCACACAGAACCGCACATCAGCGAGCGAAACCTGCTCAAAAACGACAAAAACATTATCTGACCAATTATCCACTGACAATAACACTAACCATTGCAACAAAGTCTGATAAAACACACCCTTTGAATTCAGTCATATAGATATTTAATGCAAAGAACCGTGTAGTCCTTTCATGGTCATTTTCAAAGCAGTAGTAGTTGTACTAAATGCACACAGTATAGTGTGTGTTCAGAGTGAACAGGCTCAGGAAATGACTGATGTAACAGCACTGATCTGTAGAATCACAGCGAGTATCTGTGTTTGCTTTACAGTGATCTCTTGTATATTTACAGATTAACTGTAATAGTGTGATTTTCACAGTAGTATGCTGGTGCTTGGGTTCCCAGCGTGCATTGCGGCATTAATAAAAGTTAGAACCATAATTGTATTGTTTAAATAAATAAAAAAACGTGTTAAATATAAGTCATTAAATTATATTTATAATTACATTTTGACTATGTAACCATGTGCAACCAATTATTGCCAGTAAACATTATTGCTCTAGGAAGGAAATCAAGTATCGGTATAAGATCCAAGTTCGCTAATTATCATAATGGAGAACTATTTACACACCGTATCAAAAATGTGACAGCCTGCACTGCCTTCCTTAGCAAAATACCAATAAAATATTTTGCAACAAGCTACTGTTAAATATTATAAAGCCTGTCAGTTTTTTAGTTGTCAAGTCAGCATGAAATTAATGTTGCAACGACTTTACTGCCATATTGTGACATATTTGTGAAAAAAAACTATCAAACACAGTGGGATATGATTTTATCCATTGGCTGCAACATTTGACCCATTTTCCCATCGACTGGATTGTGAAACGTGATCATTGCATTGGATATCAAGTCATATCACAAGAAGAGAAAGTTACATTTTGATTAAAGATTCCAAAAAAATGCACAGATTAATCATTCACAATAAGACTAGTAACACGCATTAAGAAGACAAATAGGGTCAATTTACATTTTAATGGCCTTCAAGGCTTTCTTAACAAAACCCACACACTCCCACAAACTGCTCCCACTAACATCCCAGCAGTCTTTTTAATATGTTTACATATATATCTTACAACTCCAAGTGCACATTTAACAAAATCCAAATAGAGTTGATTAAAATCAGACATGCTGCATTGACAGAGTCTCGGAAATATCTTCCCCTTGGGAAGATTGTGTTTCTAAAACTCAGTCAAAACAAAATATTCTGCTATTTACAGTGGTCACGAGGACAAGACACCGCTTTAAAACCACAAAAACTACAACATTCTAAACACTGTTAAACTCTTTATACATGACGTATGTATCTGTACCCATGCATCACACAGGCTTTCCTCGCACGACCTGTCTGTTTAAACATTCTATACGTAACCCTGCCCAGTCATTAGAGAGACTCACAAACACAATCATACGCTCTCATTAGCACACAAAGCATTCTTTCTCCATTATGATGCTGTGCTTTACCAGTCCACTGAGGCTATATTGGCTGAAACACTGGAAGACAATTTTCTGGCACATTCTTGATGTGAAAACAAGCACCAAGTTTCCTGCAGGTGTGTCTTGAATGCTTGTTATGTTTATAGAATATCATTATAGGTAGAACCTACATGAAAGATTGGTGGTTGCGTTATGTTGTTGGTATAGTTGACATCACATGTAAGCTTTTATTTATAGTAAAGAGGAGCATGTCACGTAACTCTTAACATAACGGTTTACACGTGTCCTAACCAGGAGCGATACGAGACCTTTGTCCGCAGTGTGAGAGCAGGATTTTGGACCAACGAAATGAAATGTTTCTGCTGCTCAAAATCCTATTCTTACAAAATGCTTTAGTATAAAATCTAAAAATCCTTTAAACAAGACCAATTTACTTGAGAAGTATATTCTAAACATGAATGTTTTTTGTCTTAAACATACTTATACTTAAACATTAAACATTGTTAGTGACGAGACGAAATACACTGGTATTAAAGATGCAAACCATGAAAAACCTTTTTATTTTATGCATTGTTGTTTCTCAAGTAAAGTTATCATGTTTAAAGGATTTTTAGATTCTTACTAGACAAAAAAAAAAAAGAGTAATTAAAAAACTTGCATAAATTACATTTTAATACTTAAAAATTATTTTATTTTTTATTATCCATTATTATACTTGTATACATAAAAATGAAATGTATAACATTTTACCATATACTGTACATGCTTGTTATTGTTTGTCGCTTTATTGCGGCATTCCTGGTTAGAACAGTGTAAATTATGTAAACATTTTTTAATAGATATTTCAAACAAATCAATTCAATGGTCTACAAGCTTAATGGAAAGCTCTTTAGAACCCTTCACATGAATCGCATTAGGACTTCAGTGCACTTAAGGACAAGTTAACTGTGTGACTGAAAAATCATACCTGAAAAGTTCTGTCCTGACACTGAAGGCCAATTTTTACGGGTAAATCTTTACAATTTTTAAGTAAAGCAGAAACGTCATGCGAATTGTCCAATGATCATGCTTTGGCATATGGGATCAAAGTTGAAATTGGTTGACTTTAAGCTGTGTGTAATTGTGTGGTAACCATTTGTTGCACTTCAAAACGGGTCAGAGATACAATGCTCAACACTACGAGTATAGCTTGACGCTTCGCTCCATGGTGTTCAGTGCATTCGGAATGCTAACGTGAATCATGTGAAAGAGAAACTGGCAGTGAATTCAAGAACTGTAGAGCAGCACGCAACTACTAAACTTCTAAATGATGTAATCCCTTTGTCCTTATATAATCTTGAACAAATATCCATTAAAGTTCATTAGGACGTGATGAACCGTTTCATGAGGGCGTTTGTCAGTGGAACCAATGAGGCAGTCGTGATCAGATACACAAGAAGTGGCTTTTGCTTTGCTGCGGTGTAGAGTAGATGGCATTGATAAAGTCTGATTTCATTTCTTTTCCTGCTCTACAAAGTTGATGTTGTAGGTGAGCTGGTGTCCATTGTCCCAGGCGTACAGAATCTTCTCTTTAGGGTTGTAATCGACTTGTGTGGTGAACCCGTATTCGTTAATGAAAGGTAAACGCGGAGACGCCTCGGCCCCTGTAAGCGTGTCGAACGCGTACGAAACCTCCCCTTCCCTCTGATTGTAAATGTCCACTGCGTACAGGACGCCGCATATTATGAAGCAGTTCCCGAACGAATTTAGCCTCAGTCTCGTCCTCCACGTGGTCTCCTTTTTGACCGACAGGTCATTGGGATCTAGTTTACTGACTACAATGACGTCGGCCTGTCCGTAGTCATCGTCAACAGACGGGTAAATTACCCAAAGTCCATTCTCATCCACGGCGAAGTCGATATCAGAGTGGCCTTTCCACTTCCAAGGTGTGGTGTCTTCATAGGCGACGTCGTGAAGCTGAGCCCAGGCGGCTACGTACCGTTGCTTGAGATTGTATTTGATGATGTTCTTTGTGAAGGCACGATTATAGTAAAACCCTCCTCTGTAAACAACATGACCCGTTCCGATCCAGTTATATGGGAGCTTGAACAGGTTACTCCAACGGCCTGTAGGAAAAAAAGAGAGGAAAGCGGGTAAAACGTTGCTAGATATTTGGAGTAAATGTCACAATAGTGAAATTTCACAGCCATAAAGTTCCATTGTCTAGTGTCATAGGTGTAGAGATGTATAAAGCACAGCTCAGACAGGTCACTTTCAAGCCAAGCAACTTTTTTTAAACAAAGTGGCAAATTCATGTGATCGGGTGAAACTCATTGGGAAATCTGCGAAAATGATTGGCCCTTAAGCGAAATTCCCAATCGCATGGATTCCAACTGAAATAGCTAGATTTCGCCTGTGAAAATGTGCAGAACAACGATAATAATGACCAAACGTTAACGCTATGCTGCACGATTCTGGATAAATTCCTGTTTTTTTTTTTTCTTTTTCAAATAGAGATCACAATTCTGCCACGATTCTGAACAGACAACTAAATCAAATGATTGTAATTTACTAGAGGTTCTGACTAAATGTTAATTGCTGCTACTTAAAATGTTTAATTAACTTAAAAGAAAAATCGCTTTGAATTAATGATTCAACGACTCACTCTAGATGGCGTAGGCTAGATGATGCTTGCTGCTCAACATTTAAATGGCTGGTTAGCATTCATTATAGGAGTTTGCAGCGCGCTAAAACCCTCCACCTTCCCCAGCTCAACCTGTATAGATTTGCGATGGGTTATTGATATGCTATTCGTGAAGCAACAGTATGTCTTACATACTCACAGCAGTGCAAGTTGCATTCAGTTCAGCTCAAACATGCATTGTAGTCTGGGACTAGGTTTAAGCCTTGCCTGTGAAACTGGGGGAAAATCTGTGAAACGTTGATTGTAGATTAAACAGGAAAGATATTTGTCTAGATAGTCATAGTCATTAATAATAATAATAATAATAAAAAAAAGCTAATCTTAGTTTTGAACATTAAAAAAAATATTTATTTATGCATTTATAAAATAATGACAAATTATAAAATGATTATAATTATAAATCTGATATCAGATTTTTTTTTTTCAGGCTCTGTCTATATGCAGCTGAAATGAGCAAAATTGCAACAAAACTTAAAGTGGTTAAAGTTTTAATCCCCTTTAGTTATCTCACATATCTTGCGACGCCAGCCAAGACTACCACTGATGCTGCCTGATAAAAATTCAGTGTATGACTCCCCTGGCTCTGTCTTAACAGGAAATGTCTTTAGAAATCTATTAATACCAGTCTAAACAGGCAGATACACACACACACACACACACACACACACACACACACTTACAGAAACGCACACTAAAATCAACTGTTACATCTTCCAAGCTCTTTCTTTTGTTCCAGGGACACACACACACACACACATTCACTCAGCAAAACACGCAGGCACAAACCCAGAAACAAACAAACTGGCTTGTTCCCAAACATCCAAATCATTCACATTTACATTTATTTAGAAATCCAAACCTTTTACAATGGAAAATCCCTGTCTTTGTTTCATAAAAAAACAGTATGAAGAGCTTTTAACTCAAAAAACACACACTATCCAACCAATATCTGTCTCTCTGTCTATCTATAGACAGCCGCATTGAATAAATAAGTACATCATTCTCTGAAGAACAGAATTATTTTACACACCCTGTTTAAAGTTGTCTAAGTTCCGGAACTCTACGAGGTTGTTGCCGTAGTAATAGTTGGTGACGTAGATTTTGGAGTCTCTGGCGGTGGGATCCTTCATCCACGCGCCCTCGTTCCTGCCGTAGCTGTGCTGTTTGACCGGCAGATCCACCGACGCCAGCGTCCCTTCACAGCTCTGCTCTTTAACTGCCAAAACAACAACACACATGCACCAGGATTCAACCATTTCGCTTGGTTGAAAATAATGTATTTACTTTGCATTATTTTATTCCAGTTTACACCTTTTTTAAACCAATAGGTATTAGTTTAGGATATGTTTTGTGGTGCTGCTTTTGTACAAACTGAGTTGTATTGTTAATATACTGTACCTGCGATGTATGAGTTATTGCTGGTGTTGTCCAGCACTAGTGCAATCGTTGGGGCCGGTCGTTCCTCTCTGTATATTGTTCTGCTAGGTGTTGTTGTCTTCTGGGTTGTTGTTGTGGGGCGAGCGGTTGTTGTTGTTGTTGTTGTTGTTGTCGTGGGTACAGTTTCTGGGGTGGTCTCTGTTGCTAAGGTGACGGGAGCTGTTGCACGTTCCTTTTCCTCTACTTCTACCTCAAGCAACGTGTCTGTTTCGTCAGGCTTCTCCTCACCTGATAGAAATAGAACAGATACAGAGCAAGAGATTCAAATCGTCACACTTCAATAAAAGCACTAAACACTCTAAACCAGGCAACAACCTTACACACTGGCGGTAACTTTACATCTTTGCATATAATGAAGCTTTGACTGAAAAAAAAAATCAAAGCAACTTGACAAATTGGTAATTTGGTAAAATTAATATAAAGAAAAAAACATATTATAATACTGAAATGCTAAAAACAATATATGAATTGACAGATTCAGAAATACTAGACAAAAGCAGATTCTAGCCAAGAACAGACTCATTTTATTTCCTACACCTGCTCTGTGTGGGTACATGAAGTCTCTGGAAACATTGTACTTCTTTACCCGTCATGCCAATAAAAGTTTGTTGACATGTTGAAGTTTGAGTTTTAAACTTGTTTTACACCAATTACTCAACACTTCCAGGACAAAATGACTTGCATCTAAAAACACATGCAAGTTGACGTTTGAGTGAGTATTTTGCCAATCTGCTCTCCAAGAATATGAATACACCTGGCTTGTAACCGCTGTCATGTTGAGCATATAACACGCTCAATCTCACCATACATTTACTGTGGTGGTGCACCTGCTAGAGTGGCACGGGATTGTGGGAAAGCTATATTTAACGAGAGAATGGATTTGATTACTGTACATTAGATCACAGGGTGGGACGAGGAAAATAAACATATTATTTATTAGTGAAAGTAATTTACTACTTGACTTATGCACGGTCCGCCGGCTTTTGTACTGGCTTTGCATTCCTGTCAGGACTGATCACACTGAATCTGCATCACCGCTCTGTTATGCATTATCTTAAACCAGTCAAACAAATCCATGCAGTCCGATAGCCAAGACACACTAACAAAGTTAAATAGTCCTTAGTCAGAAGAGATGCCATATTAAATTTGACATGAACAAAAACAAGGCATCTGACGGACAGAGATAGTTTCTTTTAACAGATGAAACACTGAAACTATGTAATTCTATTCTGACTGCTGTGTAACTGTCAAAGTTCAAAGAGTCCAAAGACAAAGATGAGTATTTAATAAAAGAATAAACCGAGAATATCCAACATAGAGTAACAGAGTGCTCAACACACAAACAACATAGCCGACAATGAACTGAGGAAACACAGGGACTTAAGAATACTTAATAGTGAACTAAGAGATTAACAGGTGTAATGATCCAATGAAATGCCATGGTAACTGATTAGAGCAACAAAGACCACAGGAAATAATGAAAAGCAAACTAAAAGTCCATGAAAATTAAACTAAACGAACAAAAGTCAGGATTTCCAACTTGGATTTGGAAACTGTGTGGTAGCTCTCTATATTTCTATGGCATCGCTGTCAAAGAGTAATTAGCTGTATTTATTGTACAGTTAACGAAAGTTATCACGAGCATTGTAATGTTTGAAGAGCATGTCATAATAAATGTCAGTAGATCGGGATGATTTAAAAATGAGCAGTTCATTCATAAATCCATAAGATCTTACCTTCATGCTGTGGAAATACAAACCGGAAGACAGAACACAATGAGCGCAGTGCTGAAAAGGGGCGTGGCTACCAAATGTCTATAGGTTTTATGTATTTACATTACTTTTTTGTTTTGTTTGGCTTTTTGGAGAATTGCATGGAAACCAAATCGATTTGACCCAAAACACGAAAGATGTACCCTGATAGAGAAAAGTGTGCATTAAAACTGTAAATCATCCTCTGTTGATAATCGTACACCTGCAAACTGAATGCCTGCATAGTCGTGTTTCCTTATATACAACGTCTTACAACATCTCTAGGGCTGTTTCCAGTGCAACCATTCTTAATTTGACATTTTATACCCCTAATCTTGAATATCTGTTGAATATCCAACATCCAACTTTAAATGGTGCACAGAATAAAATCCACAGGTTTGATATTGGCACAGTGGCACAGTTTTCTTAAAAAAATGTTTTGTATTATCTCGGGAGTTTTAAAGCTCAGTTTAATTTGGGTTTTTATCTGTAAACCAAAACTGCAATATAAGATGTTTCCGGTGCTAGTTTACAGACTAAACTTTTCAAAAGTGTGTCCATCTTAGGGCCGTTCATTTACAGTAATTTATGCCTTAATCAAATTCCTTGTGATTGTATCTAACGTGCACTGAAATAGTCGCGACCCAATTTTGGAAGTAGCGATTAGATTACGCCTATAGGAGCGTATTGTGGAGCTCAGGAATCACACAAACGGTCAAGCAAACGGCGGTAACTATAGAGACTTTCGGGCGAGAGGCACACATCTAAAGCTTAAACAGGAAGTGAGGCTGAAAGCCCACATGAATGGAAACACTGTTGAATCGTAGACATTTGGCTGTTTTTTGTAGAAACCCTAATGCCGATATGAATGTCATGTTAGAAACTGAAACTGATTCATTAGTGTGTGTTGGCTGTCATTTCAGACTCTAAAGACACTCTCTGGCTGGCATCCTACACTAGTATCCTGTTAACTTGAGTGCTGGATCATCTAGTCCCAAGATACTGAGATCGAATCTCATTGTAAGATGTTCATTATGTGAGAGTACAGTGTGTGCATGGACTTGGCTATAGTTTGGGGCCCAAAAATATCCCCAAAAGAGAGAGCAATCTGACAAAACCTCCCTTTGAGGACATCTGGGACATCTTCAACTGGAAAATCAAATCAAAATAACTTTATTTGCCACAGTAGATGCAGCAGAAATGATTGTCCGGTTCATAAATAAATAAAATACTTTCTTTTAACTGTAAAAATGCTAAGGTTTATTTCAGGGTTAGATTTAGCATTAGTAGCATTTATAATTAAATTCATATAAAAACAACAGAAGTCAAGGGTATGTCCCCATCAAATAGCAAAGTGCACGTGTGTGTGTGTCTCTGTGTGTGTGTGTGTGTGTGTGTGTGTGTGTGTATTTATCATCAGTGCATCTGGCAGATTTTCCTGCGAAAAGGGAACTGGAATTTCTTGTCTCCTTTTTATGTGTATAATGTGATACAGACCATGCATTCTGCATATATTCTGCTCTTAACATGGTTATGTGAGTGGATTATTAATATAGTTCTTTATCATGCCATCAGAAAACAGTTCTACCCTTTCAGCAGATGAAGTGGTTTAAAATGAATGACTGTGTGTATGAACGTGTGCACATGTGTCTTAAGTTATGAAAGTGTCTGTGCTAATATCTAAGTGTGTGTGTCTGGACTGGCATGGATACAAGCAGCTGTGCTTCAATGGGGAACACAGAGGAAACAACATTGTCTCTATAAAGGCCAATCCACACTGCACTGACAGACGGAGAACGACCCAGACAATCACCAGATCGAACATTCTACGACCCGACAAATGCCGTTTCAACGTTCATTTGGCGAAAATAGACGCCAAAGTTGATGCCGACTTTTGTTTGTCAGTGCAGTGTGAATTGGCCTTAAGAATATGTTTCTCTAGGTGTTTCTGATCTATATAAGTTTGCCTTCGCAAACAAAATCGGTGAAGTTACTCCCCAGAATTTAGCTAACTCATACTTCACCTCAACACAATCTCTAAAGAGAGAAATTTTTATAAAGAGAGTAATGTCTTTTATTCAATGCCAATGCTTTAGAGGCTAAGATAATGTGTAAATAATGTGTATATCTCACCTCTGTTTTGGTTGCTCGTCTCATCGGTTTTGGTGGCTTTGTAATATGTGATTCCCCGGATGAGTCCTGGCTGGTTCTGTGATGGTTTGGTTTTATTGGGCAGTTCTGTTTGCTCTGGTTTACTGGGATTGTTTGACTTTGTGGTCTCTTTCTTTGGCTTGGCTGGCTTTTCCTTCACTGGCTTTGGTGGAGGTTTCCCTTTTTCTGATTTCTTTGCTGGAAACTTTGAAGCATCTTTGATATTTGTCCCCAGTGTGTCCTACAAACATAACACATGTCTAACTCAACAGATGTTAGAGATCTCATCCTAAAAAACTACATAAACACTTACATATACTCTACGCAGTTATATAGATATGTCTCATATTACAAATGCACACAGTATGAATATTGTTTTTGTATTCTACCAGAACAGAACTGAGATATTGTATCCAATAATGCAATGCACTAAATTTGACTTCCATTTCCATTGACAAATTAACTTTTTTAACATCGCACTCTTGAATAATCATTTGATTTGCACAGCCAAACTGCAAAATAACCATATTTATGTCAGAGAGGATCTGGATGCCACTTGCTGAATTAAATGGGCAACATGATCATGTGATATATTGCAGCACACTATTAATGCCCCTATTATGCCCCCGTTCTCCGCGTATTCTTTGGTCGGGAATTATTTAAATGAGGAATATTGTGATGTGTGTGTCCTTTTAAATTGACTTTGTAACTTTGCAGACCTTTTTCATTCTCACTAAGCAACACTAAAGAAAGCTGAAAATGTAAAAAGCATAATTGGACCCCTTTAAGTGAATCAAATTGAATAATTTTCACATACTATTTAAAAAAAAAAAGAGTATGCAGTAAACTGAGCCGTATGCAGTATTCCATTCTGAACATAACCTAGTCAAACCATCAAAGTCAGAGATGAAAGGTCATGACCCTTACTTACCTGTGCTTTGCTTTTAGCGCCTGAGGAGGAGGAGTCTTTCTGCAGCAGCTGAAGGCCCAGATTGGACAGCTCCTTCTTTATGCTCATCATGATGTCAGAATGGTTCTCGTACTGCCGTAGCTGATTGGTCAGAGTCGCCACACTGTCTCTCACAAAGTCATTCTCCCGAGTGAGGTTCATCTTTATCATCTGGATGAGGTACACGACTTTACATCATACTACTACAGACAACAACACTTCTGCATTTCACTGTACATAAATACATCTGCATAAACATTTTACGCAAACTGTTATGCTGCTAATATTGTCTATATTCTCTAATGCTCACCAAGGCTGCATTTACTGAATCAAAAGTAAAAATATTGTGAAATATTATTAAATGTAATATAACTGTTTTGTTTTTGAATGTATTTTAAAACACATGAGATGCAAAGCTGAATTTCAGCATCATTACTTCAGTCTTTAATGTCACATAATCCTTCTTAAATCATTCGAATATGCTGATTTGCTGCTCAAGAAACATGTATTACCGGTATTATAATTATTATTATTATCAGTTGTGTTGCTTAATATTTTTGTGGAAATGGATAAAAAAAAATTCAGGGATACATTTTCAAAATTCTTTGAGTAAAAGAACATCATTTATTTGAAATAATAGAAATCTTTCATAACATTATGATTGTCTTTACTCTGACATTTGATCAATTAAATGCATCCTTGCTGAATAAAAGTATTCATTTCTTTCAAAAACAAAAAAACAAACTGACCCCAAACTTTAGTACCAAACGGGACTGTGTGTAGTTAAATTAAAAGTATAATTCAATTAGAAAAATGCAAACTAGAAGCATTTTCACTAATGGTCTCAGACTATATGTGTAAGGTATTTGATAATGACCCTCAGTGTACATGCAGTAAATTTATTGCGGTGCAGATTTCTACCCCAGCTTTACCCGATAATGAGCTAAATTTTATTGGAAATAAAAACAGAGTACATAAGTGTGACCATTACATGACTGTGGTTTTCATCCTTTGGTCATTTCCTCTCTCTATCCCACTCTTTCTCACACACACACACACATTATTTTCCCATCCCTCAAGCCAAAGCGAAGTGGTATAACAGTTAATAACTTTAGCCAGAGCATTGTGGGTAGCCACAGAATGTCCAGTTCAACCCAGCCACGGCTCATTAATGTGTATGTTCACATGCACACGGCCAGAGTAATCACACTCACCTCCTCCAGGTTGTTCATTTGAGACACCACCTTGTTGATGTACGAGTGAACTTTAAGAAGGTCCATACTGAAGAGAGTTCCTTCCAGAAGGTCCACCATGGACTGCAACTGCACACAAAGAATCAGGTGACTTTCAAAAATGAAACATTAGTGGGAAATTACTTGTGGAGGTTCACAAAGCAGCTGCTTGGGTTTAATTTTCGATCTGCAGTACTGTTTGACAGTTCGTCACGTCAGTGATTGACAATAATGATTAACACATTGCTTTTGGTCAACCACCTTCACAACATAGTGTCGGCCCAGATCCCACATGGATTCCACACGGCCCAGATGTGTGCCGGATCTGTGGCGACACTATGTTGCTGTCTGGACAGCACTATATTACTATGTGCTTGTTTCTGCCAGGGGATACAAAATAAAAAAGGTAATTGCGATAATTTCTCTCAGAATTGTGATGTATGAACTCAGAATTGCTACAAAGTTTATATCTCTCAATTCTGATTTGTGAGATATAAAGTCAGAATTGCGATATATAAACTTTTTTTCTTGCAATAGTGAATTTTTTCTTGCAATTGAATCTTTATCTAATGCAAGTTTATATCTCTCAATTCTGAGAAAAAAGCATTTTTTTTTTTTATTCCCTGGCAGAAACAAGCGTCCAGACAGCAACCGTGTCGGCAAAGATCCGGCTCACATCTGGGCCGTGTGGAATCCATGTTGCAATTATGACTTTTCTCGTAAGCTTACATCTCACAATTCAGACTTTATAACCCGCATTTGTGACTTTATTACTCGCACTTCGGACTTTATAACTCGTAATTGCGAGAATAAAAGAATAAGAGATAAAAAGACTTAATTAGCATTTTCACTTTTTTTATTTCATGAGAGAAACAAGCTTCCACAAACTAGCTTAGATTTAATCTGGTCTTTTTAACAGAAAAAAAAAACTGATTTTTTTTTTTTTTCATGACAGTGAATTCCTCATATGCTTATTGTTGACTCGTGCTGCAGAAAGTTCAGTAGTGTAACAGCTTGACTGTCGTGATGATTAACAGCTTCATGCGGCATCAACAGATATGAAGAAACTGCAGCGGGGTTAAAATAGAGCCACATGTTTGGAGCTAAACAGCACAAGATCAGCAAATGTTTTAGGTGGAAATATTAAAACCATTGTGTTTAACTACTGACTAAAGGCTGCTGGATGATTTTGCAGCCTTTAGAAGAGCTGTATTCAGGACTGGCGTCAAGGGGGGGCTTGCAACGATCCCAAGGCAAACCTCCCACACCCAATGTGATTTTAAACTTAGGGGGTCCCACCACACACCCCCAAATGCAATTTCATTTCAGTCTGAGGAATATAAAAGCCCCCCAAGTCGTGTGTGGCGCCGGGCCTGGACTGATCATCAGGATTGTCATGTGGCTCTGTGTGTATGTGTGTAATGTGGAGATATAGACTGGAATGCTCAGACAGATGGACAAAGGAGAACAAAAGATGGAATGAGTGAACCAGACAGGAATGGTGAGGAGGAAAGAGGACAGGTGCTATAAAAACACACTTGCGAACACGTGCACCGCATACATGCCCAGAATTCTGCCGTTTAACATTCTAAAGTGAGTCAGTGTTCCATTAACCTCAAAAACAGCACTTCCTTTAGAAGTTATGTCACAGTTGTGCATCAGTCATGTTTTTAGTAGCATATCAGTAACATCCAAGCGCATTAGTACATTGCAAGTTATAGACTGAGCATCATTAATGCGGAATTTGATTAACAGACCATGCAATAACATAATGTTTAAGTGAGTCAAATGGTAATTTATAGCCTGGATCAGTAAAATTACATTTAAAAGTAAAATTTTAGGCTATCCTTACAAACATGTACCATGTTTTTACTAAATTAAAATGAACTGTAGTTACTGTAACATATTTTTTATGGGTAAATGTAGTACTAAATCATCATATTCATTTTTATTACAACTGTGGCATTTATTATCTATAGTTATAGTTTGTAGAAGTGTTAGTAAAAGGCTACTATTTTTTACCATTATAATTTTTTTTATAGTAAACAGTTACATTCTGCAAAAGTCTTTTGCTTAAAGTCGGCATTAAAGGGAAGTTGCGATAGTCTTTTCTTCCTTATTGTGATTCATATCTGAATGAAAGGGCTTCTTAAACAATAAAAAATGTAGTGCGGCACTTGATTTTATGCACTGGAAATTGATTGGATCGTTGGATGGTTGTGGTTTGCTACTGTATTGGTGGATCTCATGTGAGTGACAGGTTGCCCCGCCCTCACGCCAGTAAACACATCATCAGAGAAGAGAAGAGACGCTGCATGAGGGAGGGGAAGCTATTTTGATTACAGATTACGATGAATTTTAAAATAAAGAAATAATAATGCGTATGAATGCATCATATGCTGAAATATTTCATTAAAAATAAATAGTTGACAATTTTGATTTCATGGTGGCTTTAATCAGTTCTTTTGTCTAATTCAGTAAAATATCTAAATACAAAATAAAACTCAAATAAATGTACTATATAAAATTGCTCATAAATCTTGTTTTTAGAAAATATAATATATATTTCATGCTTATACCATTTACAAATTACTGAAGTTTATTTTTAAAACAAGAAAAAAAAAAAAACTGTTTGCAAATGGGGCATGAAAGAACTTAAACTACAGTTATCATGCAAGAACTCTGCCAAAGGGATATGGGATATGTTTTATTGGATGTGTTTTAAAAGTATCAGGTCTACCTTGAGCAGCTCTGGCGCCTGTTTCTTGAGTTTTTCCATCTTCCATTCGTTCTCGCAGGGGTTGAGAGAGGATGGAGGAGCCGTGCAGGAGCATTTACAGTCGGCTCCGGAACTCACCGTCTCCACCGTGTAAAAATCCTCCACGCGCACACTCCCAGTCCTCAAGCGAGCGCACGCGTCCCGGGTCAAAGGCCGCATGATGCACTTACAGCGGCAGTCGGATCCCTCTGATGTCATGCGGACTTGTTCCTCCCCGAAGATCTGAAAAGGAAATTGATAGAAATTACATTGTGTGCTGTGACCCAATGACATACTTCAGTGT
Organism: Semotilus atromaculatus; assembly: GCA_031834385.1. Lineage (NCBI taxonomy): Eukaryota > Metazoa > Chordata > Actinopteri > Cypriniformes > Leuciscidae > Semotilus > Semotilus atromaculatus. Next base: position 5,252,172 of record JAULUF010000053.1, read on the forward strand.
CATTTCTGCCAGTTTGCAAAACTATGTTCACTTTAGTTCTCTTCAGAGACATGCAAGCCAGCCGGAGACTTGAGTTTATTGATCAGTGCTTAAACCCGAGCTGTCTTCCTGACATCAGATATGAAAGTTTGAGGTCAAAAGGTCACCAGTGCCACACGGCCACATGTGCCACAATGACCTATGACCTTTTCTCCTTCCTAGTTCCCCGTGTCCATCATTACTCAATTACTAAATGTCATTAGTGTCAAGTCATATGGCCAATTTACTTTTGCTGCTAATCATATAAAGACAATTATTTTCTTTACATCTTAACTTCAACAGACCAGTCCAAAATCAACTAGTGAATGTTAACATGAGTAAATCAATCACATAAGCTGTAGAATACACCATCTTTAGGGCTACAGAGTGACCGTCATCTGTCTTCTTGACTGTTATTGTCAATGGACTGTGTGGAAAGCAAACAGATTGTGTCAAATGAGTAACCTTTGACCTCTGAGAACAGAAAACCGCATCATACAGAGTGTGTCCTTATTCAGATCAGTTTAGACACTGCAAAGAAAGTATAAATGCATTTAGACAAATACTTGCAGGTGTGTGTGTGCGTGCGTGCGTGTGTGTGTGTGAGAGAGAGAGAGAGAGAGAGAGAGAGGGTTTAAAATCTTGGATTACTTATATCCTCTTCAGGAATTCTGAGACCTTCTTAAAAAACAAATGGAAACACAAATCATCAAACCCTGCCAACTTGGTAATTTAAAGCGTGAGAAAGATCGTATTGCTAGATCCGCGTGTCTGATAATGTTTGTGTGAAGGGTATGTGGGTGATTGATGTGTGATTTATGAGCAAACTCACTGTTCAAACATGTTTTTTATTCTATTGGCCCACACTTCTATATGTCTTTGTCAGTTCAGTTCATTGACATCCATGATGATCTATTAACAATATAATCAGTTTGCCAATGTCATGTCACTGTGGATGTCTTTCCCAGCTATTATTTGGCATGTTTAGGACAGCAACCGAAGTCTCCAAACAAACAGAGGGCAAGTGTCAGCTGTGTTGCGCTAAAATAAGCCAATCCACTCTGATTTCCACAGCAGGGATGAATTTCTTCCACTGAGATACTGGCAGGATGACAAATCCCAAGGAATTAATAGCTATATTGAGTTAAACAGATATAATCAACCATCATGCAGACAGCAAAACAACTGCATGATACCGTACCATTCAAAAGTTTGGGAGTTTTGAAAGAATCCCTTATGCTTACCAAAGGCCTTTGGTAAGGCCTATTTTTACAATTTAAAACTTTTAATTTTTTGATTGATTTCATGTATTCATGCTGAACATAAATATTATTTTTGTTCTCACAGACCTCAAACCTTTGCCTATTCTGTCCATGCTGAATCGTACATTTCCATCTCTCTTTGTTGCCCAGTCTCAACCCTGACTGTAACCACCAAGCACAGGTGCAGAGCGATGATCAACACCCGTGTGGAACAAACACAGTCCTTACAAACGCACAAACTCTGATTCACACAGCAGCTGACATAACAACTGTGAGAACTCTGAAATGTAAACTTCACGAGGAGAGGACAGATAAAAGTTGAAGGACATGAGTAATCCTCCTTATAGGTCAAATCCTCTGTAATCCCATGTGAGGAACCGGACTGGCGTTTTGTCCTTCAATTTTAAATTGAGATAATTAGTAATTTAGCTACATATCAATCTTTGATGCACTGCCAGGGACAAAGAAAGAAACAGAAGCATGTGAACTTTTCTCTCAGGACCACCACCATCCATCACTTTTTCACACAGTCTTTCTCTTCTTGTTCCTTGCTCTATCACCCCTTGAGACTTTTTAAATTGGACTGACCCACTTTTATGCCCACTTTTAAGTGCAATTTGTTAAAGTCGGTATGAAATGATATTTGCGATGGACATTTCTTCCTTATTGTGACGTATATCCCAGTGAAACTGCTTCTCAAACAAGAATAAATGTAGGGCGGGACTTGACTTTGTCCATTGGGAATTGATTGGATGGTTGTGGTTTGCTATTGGTGTATCATGTGATGTGGAGCGCAGCGCCAGGCGTGACGCAAGTGTTTTTTTTGCTAGTTTCAGCCCGACACAGTTACCATTTTCAATAAAGTCAGAAGCCAGAAGTCCTTTCTGCTTGTGCGCTTTAACCTCTTGTACCGAGCAGATCCGTTTCATCTCTGGAGACGCGTTCAGTCTTTTCCGCTTGCAAATTCCGCCATGTAAATAGCGAATGCGCCATGGTGCGAGCGCAACTGGCTTTTAAATGAAATGGGAGATGAGACTCTGATTGGTTTATTGCACGTAAAGCCCAAAACACACTCATTACGCATTAAGAGAATAGAGACAACCCTTTTAGACCATGCACCGACCATTTTTCCTGTCATTAAACTAGCAAAAGTGGATTCATACATGCCCTAAGTGCACTTGCTCCCTGTGCTTTAGACCATGCACTTAGATTATTAAAATAGGGCCCATCATCAGAGAAGAGAAGAGATGCCGATGCAAGAGGAAAGGGAAGTTATTTTGATTAAAGATTACGAGGGCACTATTTGTTTGTTTTTTTAAATATGATGTGCAAGGATAAAAATAACGTGCTTTGCATGTAAAAAAAGAAGAAAATCTATATATAATAGACATTCCTCACATTTTTTGTGCTCAGCATACCAATTTAGTGCAAGGAATAAGGCAAGAAAACAATCCTCCAAAAGTGAGTATCGGGGCCCTGTCCTCCTCTCCAGTGAGCCGTGACCTGTGATAAGTGCGGCTCTTGATGCGTCGTGACGTCTCAGTGTCGTTTTCTCGTGTGGTTTTATTCGTGGGAAATCAGCCGTTTTAGCTGAAGTGACTTTCGCTGCACACATCAGCCTTTCATCTGTCCGCCACAGCTGGAGGCCTCAAAGAAAGCTTCGAATGAAGTGGTAAACACTTCTCATTAGGTGCAATGGGAACGTTTGGGGTGAAAAAAAAGACGTTGAAGACACCATAAAATACATTTGGATATGGAGTGGAGATTATAATTCTATTGATGGATTAGAAAATGATCTGTCTTGCAGCACGCTGGAAATATATATATTTTTAAAGATGTCCCTGCACTCTTTCCCTATGTTACTCAAATCCATGATTTAGGATGCTCAGGTTTGCTCCAGGAGACCTTGCTGAGTTCAGATCAACTAATCAAACACACCTGCGCCTCAAGGTCTTACGGTTTATCTGAAAATAACAGGCATCTTTATAGGAATAAACATATATTATTGAACATGTCTCTCACTCTTAAAAATAAAGGTTCTTTATTGGCATTGATGATTCCATAAAGAATCTTTAACATACATGGAACCTTTCCATTAGACTAAGGGTTCTTTATAGTGGAAAATGGTTCTGTAGATTATTAAAATGCGGGTTCTTTTATGACCTGTTCACAAAAAAGGTTCTTCGGGGAAGCAAAAATAGATCTTCATTGGCATTTATGTGAAGATAGAAAAAGGTTCCAAAAGGGTGTTTAAGAGTGTAGACAGCGATGAAATAAAGAGCAAATGGTATTTTCCTTCTATGTTTCTCCTGAGGACAAAAAAAAAGAAGAGTCTCCTTTAGAGTTAGAGAAATGATCTCAAAGTACACCCAGATTTGCCAAGATAGACACCAATATCAGAGATTTCAATAAGGACTCATCAAATTCTTCCAAGAGCAAATAATCAGTCTATGCACACTTTTAGTTGCTCCATAAAATTATAGGAATTTCAGTAGAAACATCAGAGACAAAGCTGATTCTAAATGCAAATGATAAAAGATTTGAGCCAATATTAGCTACCAGGCAAGTCACGAAAGTATTATTTGAACGGTTTGATCCCCTTGTTTTTGATTCTGCTGCAGAGGAACCACTGACTGACACAGTTTTCTTGGATCTGTAAAAAGCTGTCTGGAGGTGTGGTGATCTGAAGAACTCTTTTCATTTGAACAATAAGGCTAATGAGTTATGAATGGAAAAACCTCTGATCAATCTTCTATGGAGGAGTATTAGATTAGACCAACACAGCAGAATCTTTCAGGAGCAGGATTGAGCACCTGTGATTTTAGACTGTGTTATGATATTTTTCCAAACGTGAACCCAAGACCTTTGAACTCGTGCCAGGGGCGCTTGCCTAGCGCTCAGTGTGTGTGCCCTGTTGAAGAGGTTAATCCCAGCACTTTCAAAGTGCCCACCCGTGCGAGTAATCATTTTAACTATATAAAAAACCACCAAATCGCACTGACCTAAATTGAATCTATTTTTTCCTCCACTGCGATGTTCTTGAAAACAAGCCATTCTACTTCCAACTAAAGTTAACACTGTCATGCATAAGTCCCATTTTATTCAAATTGATATTTATAAAATTACATTAGCCTATTATATAATAAATTGCTGTTTTTGTTTGCAACTGAGTAAACGAAGTAATATTCTATATATGTTTTATATAGTGATAATTAGTAAGCATTAGTAAATAAAACATTTAGGTTATTTTTTGCATGTTCTGGAATAACAGTTCTGCAATAATATCTGCAATAGTATCTATAACAAGCTTTTCAATGAATGCACATGAACGCAAAACTCGTTCTCAAAGTTGAATTTGTTCTTACCTTGTTCAGAGATGACACATTACTGGACATCATAAGTAAACAAGCCACGAGCTCCACAATCCCCCACATCTCGCCGGACTATGAAGCTCCACTGTGTGAATGTGTGAGATGTGCGCTGATGCGACTACACGGACCCATCATCATCATCACCACCACCACCACCTCTCTCTCTCTCTCTCTCTCTCAACGCCTCCACCTACTGGACGCCCCCCAAAAAGGCAAGTGAACATGAATATTACAGTAATTATTAATGTAATAAAATACAAATTATTTGCATATTAATAATAGCCTATATGATAATTTATGTGGTAAATTAGCCTATGCTTAAAAACTAACAAAATATAGGCCTATAAAAACTCATGAAGTCATGCAAATTTCCACCGCATCTCAAATCATGTCGTGTTTTTGAAAATCTGTGGTGGAAAGAAACGACGGTGAAAAAATCTCCGCCTTTTGCTAAGGGTAATTTCATAGCTAGAATTAAATGTATAGGCTACTACGCACAGTTTTAAAAAGTGTTTTTGTTTGTTTGTTGCATAATTTGATAGTTAATGTTCACAATTAATTATCTTGACATAGGCCTACCTACGTTTATTCACTGCTGCCTTCTTGGTAACCAAGTTCAAACTTAAAGAAAACAAATAGTGACAAAGCAGTAGCAGTGGTGGAAATGACGACACAACTGTGGGAATTTTGTAATTTGTGTAAGTTTTGATAGGCTATAAATAGTTTTCACGTAATAAACATTAAAACTGGTTGAATTTAATTCTTTAGATAAATATATTTTAAAATATATTTAAATATATAAAATATTTAGATTATAGTTAAGGTTTGACTTTAACCCTTTAAGGTACATAAATTTGACATATGCTTTATTTTTGTTTTATTAATGCCAGTAGCGACAAGACTAGAGCATTACAATAACAATTAAAGCTGCAAGCAGCGATGAAGCGGGCCCTCGCACCCGTGCCGCCGCCACCCGGCCGTTTTAGGAAGACAGAGCACGGTGGGCAGTATGTAATGATAATACATACAGGAGGATTATGTCAAAGTATTTGTTTTTGCCACACTTCCTGCTACCAGCAGGTGGCGCTATTGCTATAACCAAATATGAGCATGGGCATGTGTTCAGGACAGGACTCTTATCAAACATGTGAAGTTTGGGGCAGATCGGACATTGTATGCCTGAGTTACTGCAGACTGTCTGTGGTTGTAACACAAAAAATACAAACACAAAAGTATTTGTATTTGCCACACTTCCTGCTACCAGCAGGTGGCGTTATTACAATAATCTAATATGAGCATGGTCATGTGTTCAGGACAGGACTCTTATCAAACATGTGAAGTTTGGGGCAGATCGGACATTGTATGGCTGAGTTACTGCAGGCTGTATGTGGTTGCCTAGCAACACCGGAACTGCATTCAACATTTACACAGACATTATCTGATGATGCATATTTCACCCAGAGGCTGAAATTGGATTTGCACTTCTACATTTTTGTCAGGCCGCCGAGGTCACATCCTTGACGAAAACTCTAGATCTTCGCAATTTAACGTCGCAAAGGCCTTAAGATTAGACTGACAAAATATGATGTGGAACTGATTAAATCTCTAGGAGGAGTTCGTTGAAGTACAACATCAGGAAATTATGAAAAATGCACAAAATCTAGGAGGAAGTTCAAAATAGCTCACTTCCTGTTGTTTTTAGGGCTATGCTCCAAGAGACTTTTTTGTAGGTATTGGGTCATTACATGTATGTACCAAATTTCATACCTGTACGTGAAACGTAGAGCCGGGGCAAAATGTGGGGGCAATAATTTACAGAATTTGCCCCACCCAATTTTGAAAACCACATCACACGTAAATTTTCACCACTTCTGAAGCGTGTGCAAAGTTTCATGAGTTTTCGAGCATGTCTAGGCCCTCTAAAAAGCGATTCTTATTAGAGAAGAAGAAGAAGAAGAAGAAGAATAAACAGAGCAAAAACAATAGGGTCCTCTCACCATCGGTGCTCGGGCCCTAATAAAAACGAAATGTAGCCTATAATAGAATATACAAGAGGAAAATGGCACTTTATGCAATAATCATACCTGCCCTATAGTGATAAATATACTAAATTGTGTTTGAAATTAATTTATTTTATGCTAAGTGTAATGCATATAGGCCTACATATTTATGTAGCCTACTTAATATAGATTCCCTGCAATTGTACTTTTGGTATACTAAACTGATATAGACTATTTAAAGTCAGCTGAATTGGAACAACTAATTTTGTACTAAATGTAGGCCTACTTAAGTTATCCAGAAATAGTGCTGAAGTTCAACTAAAGATATAGGCCTACTAATAATTTGATTGTGCTAAAATGGAACTATTGCAAGTATACTTTAGGTTCACTTTAAACATCTTGTATTTAAAGACTAATATTATAGAGATATTAGGCCTAGATTATGTTATAGAAATGTATGAATTTGAAATTTTCCAAGGAACTTTTTTTTTAAAATTCTGGTCCTCTTGGTTTGACGTCAGACATTTTTCAAAACCTCAATGTGTTGATGTAAATGGCCACTGTGCGGCAGCAGAGGACAGTCAAACTGATGGATGACAGCGAGAAGCGCCATTGGATTGACTTTCCGTGCTTATAAACTTTATTACAATAAGTGTTCAGAATGTCTTAAAATATTACTATAGAGTTCGTAATAACTGTCCTTGTTCATTATAAACAGGAAAGCAAAATAACATATCTATAACATGAACCATCTGTGACAAAACGTTTTTAGTTTATTATGTAAATGCATTTTTAAACATTTGATAGAGCTAAATGTAGGCCTATGTAAAAAATAATCTATCTATCTATCTATCTATCTATCTATCTATCTATCTATCTATCTATCTATCTATCTATCTATCTATCTATCTATCTATCTATCTATCTATCTATCTATCTATCTATCTATCTATCTATCTATCTATCTATCTATCTATCTATCTATGAACTGCAAATCCCAGATGGCGACACGGGGGCGTGTCGTCACGTGACCCGAGCAAGGTGTTTTCACGCTGGCACGAGCGCTTGACATGAGCGCGCGGCTCTTTGAGGGCTCTCGGAGGTCAGAGCTCAGAGTGCAGGCGGACCGCGGAGAGACACGCTCGCTCAGTTCATCTACAGGAGGATGGAGGTGGAGAACCGAACCAACGGATTTCACTTCTCCAAACGGGACAAATTACTGAGCAGCGGTGAGTTTCTGGTGCCCGTGCACAGTTATTGAGTCTCAGATGAAAATTAAAGTGTTTCAAATAGCTACAGTTCTGAATCTTACGTGTAGCCTAATACATAAGGTCAAAATTCAGGCAAAGTAGCCTACATAGTCTATTATCTCTCCCAGGTGTAATATAAATAGCTAGTGAATTGTAGAGCATTCTCAATGCAACTTTCAGCAATGTTAACGCAATCTGTAGTTTTACCCCTTGTAACATGGTGTAAAATGTGTGTGTAATGTGATGAATGGACGTATAGAGCTGGAGTTTGGGGATTGGGGACAGTGAGGTCTTTTAAAGCGCTGCTGAGGAATGTTTTTTATATGCACGTCCGCGAGGAATCGTAAAAGATGAACTTTTGAACTTGAGCGAATCACCCTCGAGCGCCACAAAAACACGTCAATGACAACAAACAACCAGCTGTAACATTTTTAATCAGTGGCGTTTCCATTGTAGGCAACAACAACAACAAAACATTTATTTATTTATTATTATTTGTATAAAGTCAAATCATTCTGTTAAAAATATTTGTGAGTAATGTGGGGTTAAATAATCTTATGGGGTTAAAAAAAAATTGTATAAATTAATTTTAGTTTAGTTTTTTTTTTTTTTTTTCACCATGAGATATTTGTTTCAGTCAGTTAGGTTGTTTCAGTCATACTTTAAATAATATTTTCTGACTTCAAAGATATTGCCATACAAAACACATTTAGGTGATTTTTTTTCAGTCATCATTTGAAACTTTTAGTTCTTAATATGAACATTTGTTGCTTTAAGCAAGATAAATTGGAATTAAAAGCTGACTTCTAAGCCATCCCTACGCTAATATTGAACTGGAGTGTAACATTTATCCTATATTATTTTTTAGAAATCACAAATCTTTCAAACTAAGGAATGGGATAATTAGGTAATTTTCTGTATTTGCATCCTAAATTACGTGCTATACACTGCATTTACACAGTATGTACTTATACACAATGAACTCATCTATATAGTATATGAATTGTATAAGGTTATTTTGTCATTCAACATTGCAGTCCAACTGCATAATTAAAGCTGTCCAACATTCCATACATAGTTTTTTCGGTTAATTAAGTGCATCATCCGGGTATTTAAAGTGTGCTTTTTCTATTAGGAATTTTCAGTGTGAACACTACTCACACTAATAATAGCACAGAATGTCCTAGAATAGTGCATAAGTATGCGAATTTGTGTCATGTGCATATTATAATCCATGCATAGTGTAAATCTTTTTTATAATATTTGTACTTGTACATGTGCAAGTGTCTGCAAATGTGCTTGTTTGAAGAGAGAAAAGCCTTCAGTCTAATATTCTGTTAGTTTTCCAAGAAAGAAACGCAGATGACCAGCTTGTTTTTAGCAAACACAAAGGTTGCCAGGACTTCCCAGCTTTTACAGCTGCGTTTCCAGCATCTGCTTGGCACAGATATGTGTGCACACACCGCAAACTAATTTCAATTTTTAGCAAACTGAAACTCCTCATTTTAACAGTTACATTAAGTCTAGATGATCAGCGTTGCTATAGCAACACTGGATTGGTCACTGCACATACCAGAATACAACTGTATAGTCAACAGCCTTGACCTTTCACTTCTGAGTGACCTTTCTCCTCTCACTGACCTTATAGAGCGGAAAGAGAGAGAGGAAGGCGAAGCCAAAATGTATGTGTCTTATACGCAACATTTTTCACTATAGAGTAAAAGAGTAATTCATTTTTAGTGATTTATATAAATCAAGCTTTTATAAAGCAAAAACAACAACAAAACAAACTCCGATTTCGTCCATTGCACAATTAGGTAAAAAAAAGAAGCGTGTGTGTGTGTGTGTGTGTGTGTGTGTGTGTGTGGTTGGGTCAGGTATTTATTCACTATGTTATGGGGTCAAAATCCCCTCAAGGATATAGTAATACCACAATTTTTTTTAACTTGTGGGGATTTTTTTGGTCCCATGAGTAAAACTGCTTATAAATCATAGGTAATGTTTTTTGAAAATGTAAAAATGCAAAGAGTTTTCTAGCATTAGGGTTAGTGTAAGGGGATAGAATATACAGTTTGTACAGTATAAAAATCATTGTCTGTGGAGAGTGCCCACAAAACATGGAAACCCAGTGTGTGTGTGTGTGTGTGTGAGAGAGTGTGTGTCTGATTTGCGATTTAGTCTTTAAGGTTGGTAGCCCTGCCCCCACAAATAAACAAAAACACAAACACACATCATAAACACATAGAAGATAAACTTCCTGTCCACCCACCCACACAGGGATCATAAAACCCCCCTTTGCGCTGGCCATTCCATGACCTCTTGTTTTGACCCCCTTGTTGCCATAGAAACTTTGACGGAACAGGTAGTTTCATTCTGTCCCGTGAGAGTTTTTGTTTTCATTACATTTTCAATATTATGTGTGATTTTAAAACAAAAAAAACTTCATTGCGTTTTAATGTTGTTGTATCAGTTTTCAGCATTTCAGGTTGAATTTTTATAGATAACGTAACAGAAACATCCTAAAAAGATGTTCAGGGGAACGGTTTCTCTTCTTTTTCATAGTTTGAATCGTATCTTATTTTTAATCTCTTTTAAAACGCCAGTAAAATGCAATATCAGGATGTTCTGACTCTTAAAAATAAAGGTTCCTGGGGCTTTCGCAGTGATGCAATAGAAGAACCATGTTTTTATCTTAAAATCTAATGAACCATTTTCCATAAAGAACCTTTTGTTGAATGTAAAGGTTCCATGGATGTTAAAGGTTCTTCATGGACCCATTGATGTGTGTGTAGTTTTGATGACATCTGAGAGCTTTCTGTCCCTCCAAAGACAGCCGTACGCCACTGCCACTGTCATTGTGATGCTTAAAAAAGTGAATTAATCAATGAAAGAAATTTCATTTTTTGGGTGAACTATTTTTTTAAATCACTTGGCCAACCAGCTATAGTAGTTATAGATGCATTATCCACTAATTATTGATATATGGATATTTTAAGCAGTCTCACTCATAATTTAATTTGAAAAAGTATTGCAAGTATTCGAGACATATTCACGGCTGAAAACCTTTAATTACAAGGGCTTAAATGGTAAAAGAAAGAAAACAATTATTAAACTATTTTTCTAATTACAAAATATTTAGGCCTACAGTTTTAACATGAACAAACTAATAAACTTAATGTATAATGGAGGGCGGGCAGTTTGATAAACGATATCATATCGAGATAGCGATAAAATTTACGCAGAAAACGATAATAAGCTCTGGATATTTTTACAGCCAGGACAGCAGAAATACATTATATATAATTAGTGTTATAATGAAATGCTGCCTGTTTCCTGAATAAATGTAATTGTTTTCGCAATGAACAGATTTATGCTGATTCTAAACCATTTGAATAAATGCATTTTGAGAATATGATTGTTTAAATAAAAAATTTAAAAAATGTAAAGAGCTAATAATAAACTAGCCATGATTTTTTTGGAATGCAGAAATCTTACCAGTTTCGCATCATTGACAAATATGCAATTATTTTAAAATGTTCTGTTTGTTAAAAATGTGTTATCCAATTGGGTGGAAATTTTGAATGCAATTTAAATATAGACCTTAAATTTAGGTCGAGATATTTTTTGAGTGTGGATTAGCACACATGGCCATGCGCGCGCACACACATTGTGATGTGTGTGTGTGTGTGGGGGGATCTCATGTCCTTGGATCTGAATGATGAAGCCCTGGAAAATGGAAAATAAATGGATATTCAGGTTACATATCACTACTACATCTGTACACCACCCCTCCCGATCCCTCTTTCCTTCCATCAGCCAAGTGGAACAGAAGACATCTGGGCAGCCTCATCCTTTTCTTCTGAAGGCTGGGGCTGGGGGTGGGGTGTGTGTCTGTGTGTGTGTGTGTGTGTGCATATGTCTCTATACCTGTGTAAATTGCTGCCTGTCTTGTGTGTGTGTCCTGGTAAACCGTACGTTATGAGGACAAAATGTCCCCACAAAGATGGCTATATCCGATATCTTGTTCTTTATGGGTATATTTTTTGGTCCCCATGAAGAAAACTGCTTATAAATCATAGTAAGGAATATTTTTTGAAAATGTAACTAGCAGCCTTTTCAATTGATTCCCCTGAACTTCAGTTTACGATGTAATTGGTTGACGTAATTCAACTGATAGAGTCAAAAAATGTCCTCTGCTATCATTAAATTGTCATTTAAATTGTTAATAAAGACATTTGTTGATATTCATTTTCATACGTATTATCATAAAATTGTTAAATTGAATGTAGAATACACATACTGTGTATATATATATATATATATATATATATATATATTAATATCAATATATTTATTATAAAAATATTTACTAAAATTCAATTGTCATTTAAAATGTGAATAAAAATAAACATTTGTATTAATATATTTATATAATAAAACATTTTCATTTGCTTTCATGAAATTCTTGTTTTAGATAAAATACATTTATTTGATGTTAATATCAGCATGTCTATTTTTTTGTTATCATTACATATAAATATAAAATTATTGATATTCATATAAATTTATTTATTTTAAAAAAATCTTTATTTCTCATCCTTAGTCAAGTCAATAAAATGTCATTTTCAAAATATATTCAAAGCCACAAAAAGTATTTGTCAATTTTACAAAAATTACACAAAAAATGGCATTTCATTTAATTAATCGAATCAAGTACCAAATATTTTTAATTCTTACATTTATATTTCTTATTTTAAAATAAAAAAGTCACAAAAGTATTTTAATGATAAACCAATAGATTGTAATGTGTAATTTCTGGTTGTCAAACTTTAGTGGATCATGGAATGCCACTTGGTTTGATATTTTGTTATCAAATGCAATGATGTTCAAACATTTACAATTATGGCTGAATAATTCTCCAAGCACTGAATAATCTCCAAGTGCTTTTTGGAGAACATTTTGCTGAACCATTATTACCAAGACCAGAATGAACAGAACTATCCCTGAATAATGTAACCTGTTTAACATTACCTATTTAAGTTCTGTAGCTTGTTGGCCTGATGAAGTGAGAAAAAGTGTGTGTGTGTGTGTGTGTGTGTGTGTGGCATAGAAGGCAGACGGTGAGTATTTGCTCCTGTAGCTCAATACCAACGGCCTACAGCCATCATAGATATTAGATTATCTTCAAGAAGCCTGTGTGTTCTGGTCCACCATATGCCGTGGATTGCTGGAGTGTGTGTGAGATGATCTGCGTGTGGCAGATCAAAAATCCGCAGCTGCCAGCGACCCGAAGAGATCACACTCATACACACACACACACGTGGCGGTTTCTGCAGAGGTCGTGGAGGTCATGTCCTGAGGGACAGAAGTGAGAGGACTGGGCAGATGGGTGTGTGTGTATGAGATAAAGATAGAGAGAGAAAGTGTTGTCTTAGGAATGAGAAGAGGCATTGTTTTAATGTTGTCTTGATGTTCTTTGATGAACTTTAAGTGTGTCCATCACAGAACATTTGAACTTTCTTTACGGCATGAAAAAGATGATGATGATGATGATGGCAGAAATTCCTGCATATTTCAAGGAATTTAAAGAATGAAAATTCTGTCATTTACTCGGTTTTTTGGAAGATACAAGATACACCATTCAAAGTAAATTTACCCTTTTAAAATGTTTTTGTCCGTTACAATAGTCACTTGCTGCATCTGAAAGTGAATACTTCCCTACTATATAGAATACAGTGATGCTATACAAAGGAAATCCACCAATCAAGAGAGTCGAAACAAGCTAAAACTTACCGAAAGGTCTTGTTAAATCCGCCCACTCCCATTAAGCACCGCGAATGTCCTAATATAGTTTGCCTCAATAGTGTTGTGATTCACCTCATTGCTGGCTTAAAAAACGCTTTTATGAAATCCCTATGGAAGAAATGAATGGGGAAAAGAAACTTCCGGAACCAACGCTGCTGAAAAAGTTGACGGGTGCTGTTTCACTCTATAGATGAGGAAATAAAAGAACACAATTATATAGAGACCCTGTTTGTTGAAAAGGAATAAAGTAGCTCATTGACATAATTATTCTAAAAGCAGTGTTTTCTCTTCCCCTCATATTATCTCACTCTTTCCCTCATCTGCAGGTTTTTATGAAGAGAACTCCCTCCAAGATGACACAGGTGAGGAAACCAGTGCTCTCCATGCTGCCATCTACTGGATATCACACACTCATTTCTGTGCTTTGTGTCTCGAACATTTTCATACCACAAATAGTGAACATTATAGGGTAGGGCTTTTATAGAGCCATTCAAGAGAGTTATAGTTGTGCATTCTGGAATAAAGAAACAAACATCCAGAGTAAAATGTGACTGCAGTACTCGTCTTCACCAGTAGAGTATATCACCGAGCTCTTTCTTTCTCCCAAGTTCTCCAAATCTCTGGTAAAAGTGCACTTTTTAGAGGTCAGAATTAGTTCAGGAGCTTCTGGTCTTTCTGTGATGCATGCATACATGCTGTTGTAAAGCTGCACAAGTCAGTCGAACATTGTTAGAGAAAGCAGCTGATTTATGTGAGAAACCAATTAAGCTGTAAAGCATCGGAAGAGCTCTTCAGAAGTGCGCGCTCACACACACACGCACGCACACACACTGGTGACATCACCTTCACTCCCTGTGTCTGTGAAGTCAAAGTTAGGTCAGCGATGAGGCACAACAAGCAGGAATTGTAGGCCTCTGATTGGCTGAAAGTATTTCGGTGATCTGATTTTCTAATTTTACAGTATTCTAATAATTAGATTTACTATTATATTAAATCTAATCATAATAAATGTTATAATTTTACCCAACAGTCAGTTATACAATTTAGTGGCATTGTATGTAACTTTTTGACCACTAAATGCTGTGGTTAACCAATCAAAATCAAGTGTTCCAGTCAAGTCAAGACACATTTATTTATATATCTCTTTATACCTTAGATTTTTTCAGAGCAACTTCACATTAATAAAAATGAAAAAACTTGTTGTAAAAGTGAATGCTAATGTTGTAAAATCCTTTTTTAAACAATTATGTAACAAATTCAATTTCAGCTGTAGGCTCTACAGATGAGAGGCTAATAGTCACATTATTCAGCTCAATTTTGTTCAGTGTTGTTTCCATTCAGAGCTGTAAAAACCAAAAGTGCAGCATTGCTTGCCTTACATTTTACACCATCCTGTGCTTGTTCAAGGGAAGGTTTGAGAGGTGTTTTCTGTTTTCTCAGCTAATTTGACATCTGTAGTAGGTCACTATTTTGTCTGCTAAGGTCTGAAGATCATGAATGTAGTGCCTGAAATGTCTTACCGGACGTTGTTTCAGTGTTCCTCCTGCAGTTTGCACTCATTGGTCAGTGAGTCGCTCTCATGTTAAACCCAACGACATCAATGAATGTATATCGCAGCCGTAATAATGAGGAAAGCGCCGGTTTGTTTGCTAGGAGAGAGTGTTGACGTGTGTGTAGTATGTGGTAATCTCAGGGCACAGCCAACGGTCGATGGTTTCTTATGCATCCAAACTCACCGACAGCGTTGAATGTTCCCAGAATGCACCAGGTGTGTGTATATGCATGCCCAAAACTCAATGTGAAATATGCTGAACCTTATCTAGATTTGCCATTTCGATTTAACAAGATTTGTCTTTGCTATAAAAATTGTTAGTAAAGGTCTTTATTTTATACTTCATGTCCAGTTTGATAATCAAAATGACATTTAAATGTGAAAATAATAATTTTTTCATGACTTAAAATAGCTTAAATGTAACTCTACACCCTTGCTTCATTTAGTAAACGTGCATTCATGAATATGCAAATTAGCCCCGCCTCCACTCACTCACACCAGCTCAGATCCACTACCTGATCCACTCGCTCAACTGGAAGTAAACGTTAATTCATGATTAGCCTTTATCAAACTGCTAACAATGTGTTGGTATTGTTACACAAACCATGTTACTTTTCGCCATCTCAGAGTCAGACAGCTGCCTTCTGAAAATCAGCATCCTTAGAAATGCTCAAAGTCAGTGGAGAAAGACACATAATTCATCATAACATAGTAATATACATAATTCACCCACTATATTGCTACATGCACCTGATTTTCCCTGTCCCTTCTTAAAGTTGTTCTTGTGCTCACTGTGGAAAAGCTACACCCGCACTTTGGCAGGATTGGTTAGTTTGGTCACATGTTTGAGGCTGTTTCATACTGTTTTTGAGACTGTCTTTGATACACTGCAGTTTTAAGGAGAAAATACTCTGCAATGGTGTTGACTTATGAATTTTGCACATGGTTTATCTGAAAGTATATTAAAAACACCACACAGACATATAAACAACATTAAAAAGTTTTAAAAGTTTAAATTGAACCGGTTAAATTTGAATTTAATATGAAGAAGAGCATCACACTGAGCGATTGTGTAATATATGCTGATGTTTTAGCATATAATTAGTATTATATTATATTCCGAGAGAATTATTTAGAGAGAAAGTATGTGGTTGCAATCATCTGCTATTGTATGATGGTCATTAGTGGTATTCATTCAAATTCATAAGCAGTCTGATTTTTTTTACCTTGGCTGAGATTGGAAATATTGTTTTATTTCATTTGTAAAAATATATAATACAAATAATAAGTTATATACTATTATCCTTTGAAGGAGTTGTGCTGCTGCCATTTATAATGTTTGAGAAACTATCATGGTGAATTGATATGATAATCAATAACTTTGAAATAACTTGATACATATCAGTACCATGGTATATTATGGAGATTCTGTGATATTGCCATGTTTTTATTTGAACCATGATATTCTTTGGAGTGACCTTTAAATACCATGGTATAAGGATATGATAACAATTCAGTACCATGGTATTATGGTATTTTTTGATTACGTACCACAGTATTCATTGAAAAACTGTGGAAACATGATTATAGTAATATATATATATATATATATATTTATATAAAATAATAATAATATTATTATTAAATATATATATTTTTTAAGTTTGAATATGGTGCATGGATCAGTTCAGTTCCTATATAGAAAAGTGTCATACTGTTTTCTTTTAATATAATAATTTGATTCTAATTAGCTTTGCAGTCATTTGCATATGCAAAATGGATCTAAGTAGAACTGGGTCAGTGTCACAATGCATAAAGCTGAGCCAGCTGAATCAGACACAAGAGCAATTGTGATGAGTGATGGAGAAATACAAATATATCAAAAGAGAAAGAATAAGCCAATCTTACCTCAACATAGTTACCTTGACTCTCCTGTCGTGTTGAAGAGTTGAATGCTATCTGGAGGAATGCCTGCCTTTCTTTTTCTCCATCTCTCATGCTCGCATCAAGAAGTTACCGTGGTAAACAAACATGCACATTCACTGCTGGATGAGTCACTACAAAGCTAACATCCTCATTGTGAGTTCGTCGCATTTGAGATGAACTATATATGACCCAAATCATGATGTGCTGCTACGGATTTGGCCATGTGCATTGAGTGATGGATTCTGTTTGGCTGAGATTCCTGATGCTCTGAATTGAAGCTATCTGATTTGCTGAGGCTGAGTTCATTTGCATAGACAAACAGAAAGAGAGCGATGTTTAGGGGGGGGGGGACTCTTGGGAATAATTGATGAAAGATAATGATCAAAGAGGAAAGAGGAGATGTGGTAGATGGATTAATTTCGCCACTGGGCAGTTTTCGTACAGCTAAATCATGCGGTTTGTTACGCTCTGCCTTCCGCTGGGAGCAAAAACACACACACCTGTCCAATATCTACAAAACAGTGTGTGTGTGTGTGTGTGTTTTCTATGTTGCATTGACATTTTTGCCCTTATCTTTCTGAACACTCTGGGTGAATTTCCCACAATCCTCTGTGCCTATGGTGATTCTCTCGCACAACTAGGTCAACGCACTATGTAGGAACGTGTTCTAACCAGGCATATCTAAAACCCCATCAAATAGGACTTGTGTTCACAGACCAATGATCTAGATGCTGGATCAGGTTTTTCTGCAGGTTTAAACCCTTCCTACCTCTCGATCCGAGAGAGGACTGATAAGTAAAGTCAAATGAAATTTACAGGAATTGGAAATGGGAATCTGTAGTGTAAATCTTTAGCGTTACTCTTGTGAAAAAGTACACTTTAGCATGCTTTAAAAAAGAGTACGTATTAATTTAGTACAATTTAAATATATGAACTTTAAATGTAATATCAAATAACACACCGACTACAGTTACTGAACACACTACTAGCATGTTAGTCAGTCAATATGTTAGTATTTTTTAAAAGCATGACAAGATTATTAAAACAATGTAAAGTATAAGCTTGATTTCTGACGTTATATCAGTGTGCACTTTTTAAAAGTACTTAAGGAGATGCACATGAAAGTGTACTCTTTAAATACACTTAAGTTTCATTTTATTTCTTTAATGTTATATCATCACCATTTTAAATATACCTTTATTATTGGAAGTACACTACAAGTGCACTTTGTTCACAAGGGTAATGTTTAGTGTTTGTGTTTTAGCTGAGATAAGTGCATCACTAGTAGTACTAAAAGTTTAGCATGCGCAATGGTTAGCTTGCGGTTTAGCCGTTGATTTGTCTAGTTTGAATCCTCCACATCATCATCTTCAGAATCAAGTTTAAAATCATGAGAACAGAAAATAACAGCTGATTTCATAGTCATTTCAGCTTTTACATTCTTCTTTTTCCAGTTTAAAGATTTACCCTTGTTTGCGTGTTTACTTTTATTTAATTAGACTATCTTTTTAACAAAGCCCATTTGATTTGAACAAGTTACTCTAAAGCCATTCCGTATTTTCAGTGTTTTGTGAGTGATATAACTGAGCTAAAGTGCTAGGACGAGACAGCAAGGCACATAAGGCTTCTGAATGTAGGTGGCAGTAATACACACTGACAGATCTAGAACAGCATGAAGGGGGGATAGAGAGAGATGGAGTGAGAATGACACAGGGATGTAGGGAAATCAAGGGATTTGTTGCTCCTGCTGTTTCCTCTGGTGCTGTGAAGTGAACTATATGAGCCAACATCATCACACGCTGACTGAGAAATGCCTGTTCCTTCTGATCAGCAGAATCAAAAGGCTTGTTCAGAGTCGAGTACTAGCTTACTGAAAACTGGATGCACTGTGTACTACCTACTATGGTTTTAAATGGAATGTGAAACAGTATACTATGCACTATGCAGCTACTAAACATTTTAAAGTGCCCTTATTATGTTTTTCAGATATTATCTTTCATGTAGTGTATAATATAGCTGTTTGTGAATGTTAAAGATCTGCAATGTTTCAAAGATCTGAGGTCACGATAAATAGTTATTACACGGCCCTGTGGAATGCTTGATTCTGATTGGTCAATCGCGCCATCCAGCGGTTATTCCCCGGTAAAAACTGATAGCTAATCCGGGGAACTGAAGTTGGTGCTTTACACTTGCTAGGAAGGTTTTTTTTTGTAAAAGTTTTACGTTTGGTGAGCTAATAAAACTAAAATCAATATTTTGTGTACAGATATTTAATTATGTCATCTGGTAGCACAGACTCACTCTCTTGTTGGCCTTTTTCTTCCTTATTCTGTCCCTGTCAGAATGTGATGGGATTTGTTGCATTATGATTATGCCTGAGGGTATTTTTCATCTTTTACTTAGACATTAGGCGCATTAGAGTGAGTGTGTGTTTGTGTTTGTGAACCCCGTTCGATTTTAAAAATGTGTGTTCCATAGTTCCCGTTTGCTATAAAGTTTGACCTGTGTTTGACCCAATCCTCAACAATACTGTGCCCTTACAACACACAACCTTCCTGAGGGTTGTAAAATGGCTCTAGAGTTCAGGGTTAGGTTGAGTGCTTTCCTTTTGCGTTTATGACGTTCAGGCTTTTAGAAGACCTCTCCGTGACCCCCGCGCTCACCTGCTCCCTCTACAGTTCACCAGCACTTCTGACAAATCTGATCTGTCAAGTTTAGCTGATTCTTTTCTGTAAATCAGTTCTTCACAGATTCACTTGAGTAATCATTGCAATGTGTTCCCTGCGTGGAATTTGACATCATCTTCTTTTGTTTGAATATCAGTCCGGCTGTAATACCGAGTGACACTGTTTAAATATAGATTGTATCGAATGTTGCATTCAGTTGTCTTTCTTTCTATGTTTCCCATCCCCCTTCTGCCGGCTCTCTGTCTCTTTGGTTTGTAGTAAAATCTGGGTCACGCCGCATGATGCTGTAAGTCATTTCAAACACACAGTGAGACTGCAGAAGATTCCTGGCATACGCGCGCGTATGTGCCGGCCGGGCGATGTGTTTGTGTAATCCTGCTCTTTATTGCTCTGAGATTTAGATAAAAACTTTTAAAACTTTTTTTATTATTTATTTAAATGTGAACGTTTAAGATTAAAAAAATTTCAACAGCTCAATAAACTCAGATTAACCTACTATCGGACGTCACAAAGACATTTTGTGTGTCATTCTTATCTTCCTGTTCTTAATATCAACTAAAACGTTTTTTTTTTAAATCATATTATTTGCACATATATTCATATCCCATTGACTGGTGCTCAACCAATATGTCTTAAATGGCTAATGCTGATATGTACATTTTTTTATATGAAGTTATACCTATTTTATTTAATTAATTTCTATGAATTGCACCTTACTAATAATGTATAAAAAATAATTCTGTATTTGTGACATTTTATCATGTTTTATTAATAATAAATGTATTATTTTTAATGAACTGTTTATAATAAATAAAAAATAAATTTTATTTCTGTAAAATATTAAAACAACAAAAAATATGTTTTATTACTTAAATATATTTTTATTTTTATTTATTATTTTTAGATTTTTTTACTTTAATTTTTCTTATTTTAATAATATAATGTGAAATTATGTCGTTTATTACTTTAATGTATTATTTTAATATGATATTTTTTGCTTTCATTTTATTTCAGTTTTATTTGATTCATTTTATCTTTTTATTTGAATAATGTAGTAAAATAACATGAACTTATTTTTTAAAACATTTTTAGATTTATTTAATGTATTTATCATTTTATTTTGAGATTTGTAGATTTGAATTAAGAGGTGAATTTTGTGATGTCCTACACATTGCCCCATAAAGATAGCAAAATGTCACACAAACATTGATCTAGCTATCCAAATTAGGACATATCATAGACTTTTATTGTTTAAAAAAAAAATAATTCAAATCAAGAATACAGCGGACATTAAAAATGAGACAATGAGGCCTCTCGCTTTAATTTACATATAATTAAATAACATTTCTTTCTTTGTTTCCCTGTAGAGGACGGAGGAGAGCGCTGGTGTCTGATCTGCGGTGACCGGGCGTCTGGACTGCACTATGGCATCATTTCCTGTGAGGGGTGTAAGGGCTTCTTCAAACGCAG
Source organism: Semotilus atromaculatus (assembly GCA_031834385.1). Lineage (NCBI taxonomy): Eukaryota > Metazoa > Chordata > Actinopteri > Cypriniformes > Leuciscidae > Semotilus > Semotilus atromaculatus. Next base: position 5,273,513 of record JAULUF010000053.1, read on the forward strand.
TATTTGCAACAAGCGCATCTACCGCTGCAACAGGGACAAGAACTGCCAGATGTCCCGCAAGCAACGCAACCGCTGTCAGTACTGCAGACTGCAGAAATGCCTTCAGATGGGAATGAACCGCAAGGGTGAGCGCACACACACACACACACATGATGATGATTTAGGCCAGCAGATTAAATCCAACATGTGCTTAAGAAATGCATTTCAGAACCCTGTTTAAAGCAAGGTTAGTACTATACTATTAAAACATACATTAAATTTAAAAAATAAAATGTTCATTATCTAAATAGAAATAAAAAGTAACACTTTACAATACGAGTCCATTTGTTAACAATAGTTAGCTACATTAGTTTAAATGAACTAACAATGAAAAAATAATTCTAAAGCATTTATTTATCTTAGTTATTTTCAACATTTACTAATACATTATTCAAATATTGTATCTGTTAATATTGTTTAATGGGCCTTAGCTAACAATGAACAGCTGTATTTTTATTAACTAGCATTGACAAAGATTGATAAAAACTGTAACAAATGTATTGCTCATTGTCTACTAATTTTAGTTAATGCATAATAGTTCTTGCGAATAAAAACAATGAAAATAATAGGAAAAACTGAATCTAAAATACATTTTCTTTATCATCCAAATCAAAGGAAAAATAACCATGAATCATTTTGTTTAATTCTTTGATGCTATGAATTATACGATTTCATATCTTTAAAACTTCTATTAAGCGTCCTTTAATCTTTTTTTCTTATTTTTCCCTGTGCTAATTTTCTTTTCCTCTCCTCTTTTAAGCGTATCCATTCAGAATTAAAATTTCAACCTAATTACGCGACACGTCTTTTGTATAAATACAAAAACAAAATGTTCAAGGTTTATTTACCTCTTAACTCTGTCCCTCTCGTCTGTTCTTTGATGCTGCTTCATTAGAGGCAAATATCTGATCTTTCCACTATGTAAATTAGGTGATATAGATCAGGGTTTGATTAGCCATGCCTGAAGGGAAAAAATGCACAGGAATCAGATTGTAGATCTGGGTTGCGCCGCTGCATGTATAATCTGAGTTGCTCAGATGGTGCTGATAACAAGTTTCTTGATCCAGAGCACGCTGTCCCTCTCTGATACTTGGGGCTAAACTCTCTCACACATATACATGTAGATAATTTACCATTTCTACACTTTAGCCTATGGTACACACTGTTGAGTGTACTTGCCTGCAGTGTGCGTTAGAGGGAGCTGTTGGTCTGTGTTGCTGTAACTTTCTCCTGACAATTTGATTTCCAATACTAGTGACTTGCTTACTGCATACTACACAGTATATACTGTGTAATGCATACATTAAATATCAAAGTGGTTAATTTTTTCAATTTTGTGAAAAAGTGTCTTGCATTTTTAAAGTCTCATCGAGTAATGAGTAAAACGGAAAACATTTGTCAAATAATGACACATTGAGTGCACTGATTTGTGGGATATCATATTTTTTGAGCTGTGCACTCTGTTATTGTGCACATTTTGGTCAATAATATTAAATAATCATCTATGCACACTGCACAGTATATATACTGAATATTGCAGAAATAGTAGGCTACTGTATTTGTAAAATGCTAGTATGCAATTCCTTACAGATCTTTTTGATCTCACTTTCAGCAATCCGAGAGGATGGGATGCCAGGAGGGAGGAATAAAATGATCGGACCTGTACAGGTAAGACAGTGATGTACAGTTGTGTGCGTTTCTACATGGCTATTGCTATTTGTCCCCAGAAGTGAGCTAAATCTGACAAAACCTCTCTTTTGGATATATAGGGCTGTCAAAATTACAATATGAAAATGTATAGATGAAAAACGTTAATGTTAGATGCGATTAATCACGATTTATTACAGAAAAATGTGTAATTGTTTGTTTTTAATTTTTTTTAATAGATTGAATACATGCATTCAATCGATTAAAAAATCCGTAATATATATTTTTCAAAATATACCTTTTTATTCAGCAAAATTTACTATTTCTTTCTTTTTAACTTTCTATTCAATTTATTCAACTCTCTATTCAAGAATCGTGAAAAATCCACAAAAATATTAATCAGCACAACTGTTTTCAACATTGATAATAATAATAAATGTTTCTTTATTTTTATTTTTTTATTTATTAGTTTATTTGTCAGGGACAATGCAGCACACATTACATAATTACCACGGTCAAAAGCCATAACAATATGTGTAGATGTGTTGCATAAAAGGTTTCTAGCCAATAGGCTAATTTGCAGCCTCAGTCCCTGGTCAGGCCTTTCTAAAAGGATAATCCAAATATGAAGAAAACTACATAGTGTGAGTTACACAATCATGCTCCATATACATTGTATACTAATATATTACAACATTCTAACATTTCACAGAATCGTGACCACATTACACAAAACAGCACATCACGTAATATATATATATATATATATATTACTTTTTTTGTTAAGTAAGTCTTATGCTGCATGTATTTGATCAAAAATACAGTAAAAAAAATGATATTGTGAAATACCATTCCAATTTAAAATAACTATATATATATCTCAGGGCTGAGCCTGGTTAGTACCTGGATGGCAGACTCCTAAGAAAACCAGTTTGCTGCTGGAAGGCCAACAGGGGGCGCTCACCCTGTGGTCTCTGTGGGTCCTAAGTTAACACCCCAGTGTCGTGACGGGGACATTATACTGTCAAAGAGCACCGTACTTCGGATGAGACATTAAACCGAGGTCCTGACTCTCTGTGGTCATTAAAAATCCCATGGCACTTCTCCCCCGGTGTCCTGGCCACATTCCCTCAATTGGCCCTTGCCAATCATGGCCTCCTAATAATCCCCTTACATTGAATTGGCTCTATCACTCTCTCTCCTCTCCACCTATAGCTGGTGTGTGGTGAGCGCACTGGCGCCGTTGTTCTGTGGCTGCCGTCGCATCATCCAAGTGGATATGCTACACACTGGTGGTGGTTGAGGAGAGACCCCCAAATGGTTGTAAAGCGCTTTGGGTGTACAATAGTACATATGAAAGCGCTATATAAATGCCTCATTTATTAATTCCTGCAGAATTGAACCTGAAGTGCTTTGTGTTTCCTCTGAGAGCTTAGTGAGATTCTGAAGGCCATGGGGATCAATTGTTTCAACACAGAAACCCTCTCCTTTCTTCCCTTTTCCTTATAAGTATGTATACATCATATAAATCTATAGAGAATGTGAATGTGCAGAGTTTTTGTCTTGGTGTCCTTGTTATCAAGTGTTTATGTTTGTCAGCATTGCTTCTGACTCTCCCTCGTTCTTGGACACGAGTTCAATCATTAGTTTACATCTCACTCTGTTAAACATTCGACAGATCCATCGCTTTCAGTCCACGGAAGATAAATGGTAAATGGACTGCATTTATATAGCGCTTTCACAGACCCAATGGCCACCAAAGCGCTTTACATATTGTCTCACATTCACTCACCGACGGCGGTGTCAGCCATGCAAGGTGTCTGGGGTCTTGCTCATGTCCTCGACACTTGGTCAGGTGGAACCGGGGATTGAACCACCAACTTTTCGGTTTGTAGACAACCTACATGAACCACTGAGCCACTGCCGCCCAAGATGACAATCAAGGATGGACAAAAGAGAAGCAAGAGTTTGTTTAGGGGCGAGTTACTCCCCATTTGCTATTGATTTAGTCTATTATTGATTGATTAAAACAGACCAAAAAAACAATCAGTAGAAAAGAGAAAATTTTACAAATGAGCACATGAGGATTTCTCAATAGATGGCTTCGTATTGACCGATCTCCATCTTTTATCTCGCAGCGACGTTCTGCTCAGAGATAATGCGCAGTCGATGGTATTCATTCATCTCTGATTTTCTCCATTTCTCTCTTTGTAGATCTCGCTGGAGGAGATCGAACGAATCATGTCTGGCCAGGAGTTTAAAGAAGGAGCTGAACTATCAGATACGTGGAGCCACGGCTACAGTAACCACAGTTCACCTGGCAACAATATCTCAGAGGGCGGTCAGACCTTATCTTTCTCCACGCTGTCAACCAGGTGTGACCCGAAGGAGATTTTCTAATGCATTTACACACGGACGCGCTGACCCGAGTCTGGCCTTTTTATGTGCAGGGACAAATGGCTTTGATTAAGTTGAATTATGAGGTGTTGTGTGTCGTGGAACGAACCAACAAACACGAGCAGAGAATCAAAACAAGATAAAGAAACGCTCAAAATTTAGGCAGTTTTTCCTTTTTTTTTTACTTTCCTTCTCTGCTGCCATCGAGCCCTCTTATTTTTCATAAAGAGACACTTTTCACCATCGAGTCAATTCCTGATGGATAAAATCAATTTAAAATTTGTGAATCTCTTTTTTCACTCATAACCCTTAAATGCATGAATGTTTCGCAAATCATTATTACATATTTGGGTCTTTAGCGACCCAGATCTATATCTAACATGGATGGATCTTTACCTGTCGCGAAAATATAAAACTCTCTTGATATTAAACTAAGAATTACAGAAGAAAAAAAAAGGCTTGGAAGGGTTCAGTTTGAGCAGAATGTTTATACCATAATCACTGTCCTCATCAGAACTCATTTCCCATTTCATTTTGCGTTCTCAAACATATTCTCAAAACTAAAAATGAATGGGAGAAAAACAGGCATTCTTTTATAATTGTATTTTTTTTTTCTTGTTATATTGTTTATAATGAATTGATTGAGGAGTACTAAGAAGGTTGATGTCTAACTTAAAAAAATTAATGAGATGGAGGGTAGTGAATGGTGTCTCGGGTCACTAAAGACACTAGGTATGCAGTTAAGGGTTAAATACGTGACATAAAACATTTAAATGGGTTGCAAATCAGGTTATTGCTAACTAAAACCATAAAAATAAAATAACGGTTAACTGACATTTTTTTTTCTAATGTCTAAAGTTGAAGTACTAAAATAAATAAACCTAAATAAACTAAAACTTAAAGTGAAAACAGAAATTCTAAAAATTTAAATATAAAAAAAACCCCATAATAGAATATCAATGATACTAAAGTAGCAGTGTTGCAAATGTTATTTCATGTTGACTTGCCGTTTTTATCCAATTACATTTATATACTAAGATTGCTTGGGCATATATGGCACACATAACCATGTTTGTCGTTCTCTCTCTGCAGCCGTGCTGTGGATATGAGCACGTACTCTGTGTCCTGTAGAGATCAGTGCAGCAGTCCTCAACTTACACACTCTTTCCTGTCGTGGAAATATCCTTTGCCGCCTCCTACTGGCAGCAGCCTGAAGACGCAATCACACACATTCTCAACCCAGCTCCTCAATGCTGATGACCTAACACCTCTCACTACACCCATGGCCATAGAGAAGGGGTAAGACTGTCACAGAATTACATATCAAACACAACTTTTTGAGTTGGAATTTTAGGAACATTATCACTGTTACTTGCCTATTAGGTTTTCAAATGTCTGTGTCAGTAGTCATGTCTAATGGTCTTGACCTGGTATAAAAACTGACACAATCTTTATATAAACGCAACAAGCAGCATGTCATCAAAAGGCAGCTGGCCTTGAGCTGAATGTTGATATATTTTTACAAACCGTACAATTTAAAATTAACATTTTGAACTTTTGAGCCACTTTGGTTGTCTAACGAGTTTAAAAAAAATGAAATAAATAAATTTTCTGAGGTATATTTTATGTTACTTGCTATTAAAGGTCAATAGCATCACTTCTATCTCTTGGAAATTAATCAATTAATTTCACTGAATCATTGTGTTTTTTCAAGGTTTCAATTAATTGTTTAAAACACAGATGAGTTGTTTGTATCATCATTCAAAAATATTTCCAGAAGCTCCTGAGGGACATTTTTATATTTGGAAATCTTTTGCACCCTACGATTTTAGTTGTTGTTGTGAAATAAATCAATACTTTTAATTCAAAATGGAGCATTAAAGTGATATAAAAGATTTCTATTTCAAATAAATGCTGTTGTTTTGAACACTGAAGACTGGAGTAATGATGCTGAAAATTCAGCTTTGATCACAGGAAGAAATTACACTTTTTAAAACTTTCAAATAAAAAAAGAGTTGGTAATATTGTGAAATATTATTACAATTTAAACTGTTTTTCAAATAAAAGCAAGTCAAATAAAAGTCTTTCAAAAACATAATAAATCTTACTTACCAAACCTAATTTAAAATTTAAAATGTATGTATACCTTATTTGTGCATATAAATAAAAAAAATGGTTAAATATCATTGTTCCATTGCTATATCAATTCTGTATCACCTTCGCTTAAACATATAATGGAAAAGGATTTTCATTTACATATAAAAGTCTTAAAGATGCTTGTTTGATTCCAAGTGTCTGTTTAAATGTGTTCAGGTATATGGTGACTCAGTCGGAGCTGTGGGCTCTGCTGTGTCGTATTGCTGATGAGCTGTTATTCAGACAGATCGTCTGGCTGAAGCGTTTACCGTTCTACAGCGATCTGTCCATCAAAGACTGCACTCGTTTACTGGGGGCTTCCTGGCATCAGCTCATCCTGCTCTCCTTGCTCACGGTGCACAGCGGACAGATACTGGGAGAACTAGCCAACATCACACACCAGTACACACCATCCGGCCTGACACTACAGAGGTGAGATTCCATGGTACCTTTGATGGTCATGAATTTCAAACAAATAATGACGTGTTAAATCATGTGTGCTAAATATAGTTTATAAATTCATTTTGATTTCATAGTGACTTTAACATAAAATATTTTGGTGATGCTTACAATAAGGTCTCCATTTGTAAACATTAGTTAATGCAGTACCTAATATGAATTGACAGTGTGTGTGTGTGTGTGTGTGTGTGTGTGTGTTTAAAGCATTTATTTATCTTTATTTGAATAATGTATTAGTAAATGTTGAAATTAGCATTAACTTGTGTTAAGTAACTTAAGATTAATAAATCCTGTAGAATTATTGTTTATTGTTAGTTCATGTTACTTCATGTATTTAACACACAAAACCTTATTGTAAAGTGTTATTATATTATATAGAGTTAATTTGATTTTTAATGTGAATTATATGTACAGAAAAGGATATTTATAAATGTATGCATGTGTGAGTACAGGTTTGGTGAGGATGCTATGGAGGTCATGGAAAGCTTAAATTTTCTCTTCCGTAAGTTTCATCAACTAAACATCAGCAGTGAGGAGTTCAGCTGCTTAAAGACGGTCACCCTGCTCAATCAAGGTAACACGCATACACTAACGCTGATACACACTGAGATCTTTTTTTCGACAGAGCAGAAGTGTGTAATTTGAGTGTGTGTGTGTGTTGTAGATGTGGCAGGTTTGTCCAACCCACCCATGCTGGAACAGTTAAGTGAACGTTATTGGTCTGTGTGTCGCGACCTTACAGAACATCTCCACCCTCACCGGCCCAAACGCTTCTCTGACATCATCACCTGCCTTTCTGAGATACGCCATACCTCAGGTGTGTGTATGTATACGTTTGGAGCGAAATTGCAGATGAGAGCAAATTAACACAAAAAGCTGATTTATTTTCTTCTTCTTAAATTATGCTAGTGTGTGTTGTCGGTAAGATTTTAATGAATACTTTAAGGATTAATTAAATTTATCAAAAGTGACAGTAAAGACATTTATAATGTTAAAAAAAAATCTATTTCTAATAAACGCAGCTTTTGAACTTCATATTCATCAAAGAATCTTGAAAAAAAGTATCATGGTTTCCACAAAAATGTTAAGCAGCACAACTGTTTCTACATTGATAATAATAATAAGAAGAAATGTTTCTTGCACAGCAAATCAGAATATTATAATTATTTCTGAAGGATCATGTGATACTGAAGACTGTAGTAATGATGCTGAAAATTCAACTTTGAATTTATTTTAAGATGTAATATATTCCTGTGATACAAACAGAATATTGATCAAATGTCTGATGGTCACATGACATGCAGTTAAACAACTAAAATATTTCATCCTGGTTGATCTGTTGTATTATTTAACAAATCATTAGCTTTTCATGAACTCACTAACCCCCTGCAGTTCCTTCACAAACCACACTTTGGGAAACCCTGATGTTATGTTTAATGCCCTTCATACTGTGGAATATACATTTTTTTTTTTTTTTATATCCGTGTTATCAATAAGATTGTCCTATTCAAATAAAAAATGTTAAATGTAATCTGAAAGTAATCAAAAAGTAGTCTGAATACATTACCTAAAATATCTAATGTAAAAGATTACATTACTAACTAAAATCTGTAACGGACTACAATTTGTATGTAATCAACCCAGCACTGTAATGCATACATTTCCTTGTAATTTCATAATGAAAATTTGAATGTTGCATGAATACGCAGTTTCTGACCGTGCAACCGTTAGAGAATCAAAATGTTGCTCTGCTAATGATGTAATTATTGGTTCCAGGTAAGATGATGGGCGTTCCTCTGGAGCAGCTCCCACTGCTGTTTAAGGCAGTACTGTACTCCTGCACAACCAATCAAAACCCCTGGCTGGCCAACAGCTCCGCCTCCAGGACATAAGCCTTGCCTCCAGCTAGCTGTTTATATTTCCCCCCCAATGTATTTATTACATGACAAAGTTGAATGTAAAACCGATTTGTGTGTGATTTCGAACTGTAGCAAATGTAGCAAACAACCAAATTAGATTTCAAGATGCCTGCAAAGATTACCTCAGGAACATCGCCTTTGAAGGAAAGACTTCTGAATTCTCCAGTGAAATTGAACAAAACATATGACAATTGTGTTAATTATACAAATGAAAATGAACGCGCTGCAATCATTTGTTGAATTATGCAGCCACTAGCTATGATATAAAATGTCCTTGTGTTACAGGATGTCACTGATGAAATATGCCAAGGTGCTGCATTTCAGTCGAGGAACAATGTTTCTTATCCGAATGATAGCTACGTTTCGAGCTATAGGGATTTCAATTGTTAGTTAGTTGAAATGATTGACATTTCGACCATCCACAGCGCACAAGCTTAGTTCTGTTGAGTACCAGAGCGTGCCACAAAACACATCGTTTCTTTGGGATGGAGACTTCCGGTAATGTTTGAGCCAGACCAGTCGCCGGGGTAATGAAATGCAATAAGCACACTCTTTAGCCCAGGTGTGTCTGTGTGTGTGTTACATGTGTGATTTCCTCTCACATGTGTCTGTCTTCAAGGAAGTGTGAATGTTTGAACAGGGTTTATGTGTTTTGTATTTTGGAGTAGTTGTAGTTTTCCTCATTTCAGTGTTTTTGGGTCATTTTTAGTCCTATTTTTGACCATGTTGATGTGTGATTTAACTGTTAACTAGAGGAGCCGATTCTCAGGAAGGCCTTTATATCTGATGAGGGTTGAGTTTGATGAAACCTCATCGTGTTGTGCGGAGGAACATTCCAAGTATTACGAAACATTGGAAGAATTTTATGTGGTTTTAACCTTCCATTCCTTTGAAAGTTTACATTTCTGTTTTTTTTTTTGCCGCAGCAGCAGACAATGAGAGGATAGACTATAGCAGCACACTCGCGGATAGCATGCGAGGGTCGCTCTGATAGATAGCGGGGGCGGGGGTGGGGGCGGGGGTAATAATTTTCTTTGTGCGCGCGTGTTTCTCGCTCTGTTTTGTTACCATCTGAGGCCTTGAAGTGCCTCTGTAGTTGATGACATATAAAGACTGGGCGGCAAACGGACTGTGTCGCTCAGCTGTCTGTTTTTCTGTTTATATTCATTGTTCATCTGTTTAGCATTGTATTTTTCTTCTATGAATTTGAATGTTTACAGCATAAAAAATAACATCGTACTTTCTTTCCATTTCATTAAGAAGGCCTGATAAACATGTTTCTGTGTTGATTTATCGTCAGTGTCTCTGTTTGGTCTTTTCCACTGTGCTCTACATTACATCCATATTGTGTTTTCCTGGTTTTGTGGCCTTACAGATCTAATCTAACATGCTCTGTGACTGTTTTTAGGCAATATGTGTTCACTTTGAGGCAGTCTATTTGCTAGTGCACTCCTTAATGGTGACAAATTTAACTAGTAGATATACACAACACATGGGGCCTGTCCAAATAGCCACACTTGGGGTCTTGGCTACTTGAGAGCACGTACACATGACAGGAAGTGAGTGCGCAAGAATGCCCTAGGTCTGAAAAATGCCTACGTGCAGTATGCGCAACGCACACTAAATCCACACCATCTCTAATACAGCTTCGGAGCGGTTTTGAGGCTAAGCGTGTCCCGTCATTCATCACGTTCAGAAACTTACGTGCCCCGTTTTGCGTCATGTCTAGGAAGACTTTTCAGTCAAAGTTAAATTAAAGGCACAATATGTAAGACTCTCAGTTTAAAATATCCACACACAAAAAAACATTAGAACAAAGGGTAACATTTTATTTTAGTGCCCTGGTTACATGTAGTTACTGTAGAAATCATCTATATTAACCAATGTAATGGCCCATATCATTGAGTCGCCTGTCAATGACGTCATAACCGCATTACTCTTGATTTCTGGTTTTACTTTCATAGAAACAACAAAGAACCAGGCCTGTACTATGTTGTTGATTTATGTTTATATGCTGCAGTCACCCGTGAGGGGGTTTGTTTTCTTGTTTTAACGTGAGTATTTTTACCATGCCTCAGAGACAAATGGCTAACATAGTAACAGTAGTACAGCATTTTCTCCATTTATACAATATATATTTTTTAATTAATTTCTTAATATTTACTTGCAGATTTTTAAAAAGGCAGGAAAATACAATGTGTACCTCACTGTGAAGAAGTAAGGTAAGATTGGTTAGTAAAATTATAATATTAGTGAAGGATCAACTGCTTTGGTTAGTCTGCTTCATGGCTATTAACTAACTAGCATGCCCATATAGTTATGATGTTGGACATATACAGGAAGGAACCATAGCCTGTATTTCTGTACAGTCTGTAAAACTCAATCAGCAAAGATCAAAATGTACAAACTCAGCATCGCCTTCCCCAAATCCCAAACTGAATTTACCATTCTGTAAAATTCAAACACTTGTCACATACCAATATACAGAATCCGGACATAAAAATTCCCTTCATGTTCTCAATAGGAATTGATTTTTTTTAATGATAATTTACATACCTTTAAAGACAGACCTACATTGTGAGCTACACGTTTTTAACCAATGGTATATGCTTTTGTTGAAGCCATTAGCCAGCATAAAAAAGCACGATTTACAGAATAACTCATGGTGAAAACTACATTACCCATGATTCTGCAACAAAAAAACAGAAACAAGCAAAAAGGTAACACTTTATTTTAAGGTGACATGGTTACACGCTATATGTATTTACTATAATAACAGTAAATTATTAATAAATACAAGTAACTAGCCCTTAACTCTAAGTACATTAATTAATATTAGGCTACTCAGTACTTAAGTGTAATACTATGTCACCTTAAAAATAAAGTGTAACCATAGTTAATTAACATATTTCAATAGTTTATTTATCCATTGTTTTTATTTTGATTATGTTGTTCACAATGTTTCATGAGATTGCCTCGTTATATGTACACAGTCTTGTACCTTCAGTCTTGAATCAACAGTCGTAAAGTGATTCTCTTCGTAGCTGGTTGATTTGGTTCAAGGCTTATAACTCTTAAAAAAAAACTTTTTTTAATACCCATGCGAAAAATACATCCGGAACCAAGGCTGCTGAAAAAGTGGGTGGACGCATCACAGAAGTGAAGTTAAACTTGCAGGGGAATAGTATAGATATGTATGTGGCTAATACCCAACTGGATAGAAATCCAATCGATCAAAATGCATGAACTGACAAGGCCTCTGATTCCTCAGACTAATTGCCTTAGAACTGGATATGGGTCTGATTTATCCGAGTCTATATTCTCTTCATGAACTGAGAATGAAACCACATTCATGAAACAACAGGACAAATACAGGAAGACTTTGGCCATTGAGAGAGAGTTAAAGTGTAAATTGTGTAGATCTCAGATGTCAAAACTTGCAGAGTTGCCTTTAAATGCTGGATATAGAAACATGTCTTTGTCTCTTTTTGACTTGTGAGCAGAATTTTGAGTGTCCACTTGAACTAATTTAGATGCCCATGACCTTGTTCACTTTTTATTCAGTTTTCTTTCCTCTCTCTCTTTTTCTCCATCACAATCTGTTATGATGGAGTAGTTTGGATAAACCGAACAATACAACATATTTAGCAAACTTAGAGAGTCATATATCCTGAATCAGCATAATAGAGTTCTATGTGTAAGTTCTAAGTGAAGATCCTGTTTCCTGTGTCAGGCTCCGCCCCTTCCTGCGGGGAGTAGCCTACAGATATCGTGACTGTTTTTAGCACAACCTGTTCTCTTCCTTAGTCTAATTCTACTCCATTCTTAAAAAGAAAACATACTTCTATATCCTCTCATCTGACATTTTGGTTGGTGACTAATTCTCATAAAAATATGCAAACAAACGACCAGCAAATGTGTACGTGGAAATGCAAAATATTAAAATTCAGTGGTAGAAGTATCCCTTTAAGTGCACACGTCGTGCATGGCGACTTCACTTGCGCATACGTGCTACGTCGCGTTTTCAGAAACTGGAACTGTTCATTTTAAAACAGAACACTTAATGTTCCCGCGGTTTGTGAGAGCCATTCACAGCAGCAACGCGACACTGCTACAACAAGCCAAAGACAAATATTAAGGGTTCAATATCACATGTTCACATGTTGGCTTAGTTTGAGAAGCACATCTGTAAAATAAAAGCAGTCTCAGATAGATTAGTAGTTTCTTTAATGCCTAACGTTGTGTTAAAACTTTCAGTTTTAGATGGCTTATCAAATCTACAGTTATCCGTCTGAAGACATTGCTTCAGTTTTGATGTTGTCAATAGCCCGTTGTTGATATAGCCTACTAATTTATTTAGGAATGAAATGCTTAAGCTTCTTTCAAAATTTTATATAAAATCAGATGTGAATGACTTTACCAACTGCCACTGCTCACTTCCTGCATCTGCCCTAATATAAATATATATATAAGATTTGAAATAAGTTGTAGGAAGTGAGCCTGCGGAAGCTTAAGCTTTGTCTGTGATAACGGGGAAAGTAGATTTATTCCTAAATTTCAATTCTCAGCATTGAAATATATTTTATCAAAATAAAAAATAAATTCCTCTAATTAATAATAAAAAAAATATTTAATGAACATTATTGAACATCATATTGCCCTGGCCATTTTGTGTCACTAGGCCATTCTGTCCATGAGTTGCAGTTATTTTTAAGTACAGCATCAATTAATGGCAGTAAAAGAAGCTTTTTTTTTTGGACTAGTGGCCACATTGTCTTAACCAGAATAACCAGAACAGGACTCAAGATCTCACTGGCTATTCTTTCAAGATGAACAAATCTCTCTTTTTTTTGACTCCCAGTTTTGGTCATCTGTGTTAAACACACATACACAGTCATACAGGTTCACTCTGACATGAGTAATCTTATCTGTGCGGAACGTTCGAAATACTCCTGATGGCTCAGATAAGAAAATAAAACACACAGAGACCTTCACACACACACACACTAAACACTCCTGATCACACAGGCACACGTGGCTGTTTTAGGGCTCCTGGCAAAGTTAGTTATATCATTTTGTGTGTGTGTGTGTGTGTGTGTGTGTGTGTGTTATACAAATTAGAGTGTTTGAAATAAGCTGTGTAACAGGCTCAAGGTTTTGAGGGTCTTGGGGTGAAATATATTACGTCATTGCAGAACAGATCTCAGGGCCGGGGCACTGTCTAATGCCACACTCACTAACACACACATTACCACACCATCCATCCCTCCATCCGTCTGTCTGTCTGTCTGTCTGTCTGTCTGTATATTTCACCTATATTTTTAACAAAATATATATATATTATGATATATTAGATATTTTTAACAATATATATATATTATGATATATTAGATATTTAATATTATATTTTGTAATATCTTTCATTAAGCAATGCTTATCATATCTTCAAAATAGCCTATAAGAAATGTCATGAAAAAAATATATGTAGGCTACCATTTGCACCTCAGTGTAGTAGACATTAGCCTATAAACAGTATGCAATTATAACAACATATTCAGTGTATATGCTTACATTTATTAAAATCATAAATGGGTGCTGCTTGACTGGGACATTACTTGCATGACATTACCTTCCCTACCCGTTAAAGGAGAACTCCGGTCAATTTTAACATTGAGCTAATTTTTTTGTACATTTGGAGTGCTGTCAGTAGAGAGAACAACGACAAAAATCAGTGTTGCCTACACCGTGTTATCTTCTTTTTAAAATTCGCACCCTGTTGACTTCAATGGGGCAAGTTTTAAACCTGCTTTTAGCCTCTTAACATCCTTGATATGTCATTACAAGTGCACAGCCATGTGAGTGGTGTTATTAAGAGTAAACACAGTCAATCTGACTGCAGTAGATGTGAAAGATATTAATAAAAATTATGTTAATTCAGCCAGCTCACATACTTGTATTTTCTTCCTGTTTTCGGTCGAAGTCCAAAGTAGTAAAACTTGCCCCATTGAAGTCAACAGGGTGCACATTTTAAAAAGAAGATAACACTGTGTAGGCAACACTGATTTTTGTCGTTGTTCTCTCTACTGACAGCACTCCAAATGTACAAAAAAATTAGCTCAATGTTAAAATTGACCGGAGTTCTCCTTTAAACACTTTATTCCCATTAATAAACTAACATTGTATTTCCACTTTTTGAATATTTTCTCAATTTTTATTGAAAATAAATACTACTCTGAGTCTGAGCTGGTACGATGGGAAAAGGGAGAAGAGTGAGTTCGGTAAAAGGCGGATTCAATCTTGGGTCGCATCAAAAGCTTACTCTCACACCACTGATTCTGTACTGGGATTTATTTTGTCATTTCGCCTGACTCAGTCAGATAATGAGTTCGTGTCAATAGCTTTTGCCAACAAGGTGGGCTATTTGCACTTGGTATAGATAGACACTGAATTTATATTTTACATTTCTAATCCTCCATGGATCCTGTACCAGACATTCACAGACTCCTGATTAAAACTACTATTATTAACGTAAAAACAAACTTTGTGTGGAAATCTCGAAATGAGCTGGTTTTGGTCAAATACAGTGTGTGAATCAACCTGGAGGTTACATCAACAAAACCAAGTAACTTTTTAAAGGTCAGATCGAGTCATGCGTGTTTTCAGTTTTAACTTTGTGTAAACAGAGACTAGTTCACCATTCTGTGAGCGTTAAAAAAAAGCTGCTTTGAATTTATGTGACGCAAATGATGGAGTGACAAGATCCTGCTGTTATAGACCTGCATACTTAACACACTTGACATGTGTAAGTGTGTGTATTTGGAAAGCAATCTTCAGAAGTGTGGTGTGACAAAGTGTGTGTGCAGGTGAAGGACAGATAAGAATTCAGACCACCATGTTCACACACACACACACACACACACACACACACACACACACACACACACCGATCACCGTGATTTTGCCAAGACATATGTTCCTGGATCAACATATTTTGTTGATCTGGAACAACATTCCTCTCCAAAAATATTCTAACCATATCGCTAAGCACAGAGTGAAATACTGAATTACAGTGAATAAAACTGATGTAGAAGCACTAACTCATGGTTTTAAGCCTGAACTTGACATAAACTGTAAACTTGTCCCTCAAATCTGATTGGTTGATGGTTCCAGGATCAACAAAGATGTTGATCCAGGAACATGATGCACTTGGTAAAATCACATTCACCCACACACACCCTGGTAAACACAATTACACTTCTGCAAGTGTAGAGTAGAGTATATAGACCAATTTTATATAAGCAGTGTCAATTTAATCTCACTTTTAACGGAATGCACTGAAGTATGGCTAGTATGAAAGCAAGTCCCTTTTTCGGGCTCCCCCCCCCCCCCTCCCCCTCTCATTCTTATTCTTTTTCTTTTCCTCAGCTATTCATCTTTTATCCTGGAATATCATTTTAATTCAACTATAGTTGAGTCATGTCGGTGGAAAGGCCACGAAGGTCAAAGACTACAAAGACTCTTTTGAATCTCTCTTTATTCCCCTTTCTCTCCTCTCTTTTAAAAATAAAATCAGGTGCGATGTTCAGGTTTCATGTGAGCTAGAAGTGACAACTCCATTGGACGTTTGGGGTTTCGACCTTGTTGGGGCGAACAAAGTCTTTATCTTTTTTTGTGTGTGTGTGTGTGTGTGTGTGTGTGTGTGCTTATTGTTTAATTTTTCACAAGAATATTTTGATCGATAGAGTATACTGTAGATCAAAACATCTATCGGAGATGAACATCTATGACGTTAGTGAATGGGAACCGTGTCGTGCAAGACAGTTCAATAATAACCAATTCTGCTCTTTTTATTCTTTATAGACTTTGTCACTGCTTTAGGTGGTGTTCTTAAATAGATCCTTTTCAATGTGGTGATAAATGGCCAATATAATATGTATAGTTGTGTTATAATATTATGATCCGATTGTAATAATTATGGTTAAAACACACTAAACACTATAGTGAAGTAAACCATGCCAAAGCATTTTTTTGGTGTGGTATCAAATGTGTGGGTGTGGCTAATATTGATACATTGAATTATAATAATGTGCCAAATACAATAATGATGTAAAAAATATGCCTTAAAAAAAAAAAAAGATATTATACCAAATGTTTGAATGTGGGCCAGTACAATAATAGTGATACATGATAATACATTGTATTGTGATGATTGTATGCTTTAATATACAAGCCCCATGTAAAATATAAATAGGCTAATAAAATGATATATAAAATATTAATATAATTATTATTTTGTGCTATTTATTTATTTATAATTTAAAGGAGACACCAGCTTCAACATTCACAATTGAATGAATTCACAGTTTTTATGGTGATTATGTTTTTCTTTTCTTTTTTCATCTGTGGGAGGGGTGTATATTTTGGCTGACAAAAGGAAGTCAAGAACAGGGAAACAAAGGTAAGAATTTCAGGCCTAATTGAAACAATTAGTCCTGCAGTCAGATTATTTTGATCAAACGATGACATATGACCTATGTTTTAGTTACTGTTCTGGCACTCACCCTCTGATCTGTGCTACTCAAATATTTCCTGAAGTGTATTAATTAATATGCTAATGAGAAATTAAAGTGGGCCCGTAAGCTATTGTATTTATTGTGCGCACATATGTTCCACGTGTCTTTGACGGGGAACGATCAGCACCTCTGCACTCTGTGTTTCGTGTTCGTTATTGATTAAGAAGCACAATGACTGATGGGAAATGCGCCATATGGAGACACTCGTGTGCAGGATTCACAGAATGAAAGATGTTTTGTTTGCGCGAGCGTGTGCGGTTTGAAAACCAATGCCGATTACTTCATTAAATTGAATAGCCTAATATATGTAGGCTATATTTGGGGACACATTTTCTGACAATAATAATATTTCATAAGAAATAAATGCTCAGTTTTTATCGAAATGTTTTAAGTGTGACCATTTTTGCACTTGACATTCAGGCAAAACGTAAAAAAAAATAAATAAAAAAAAAATCCTGATAAAAAGGCCTATAAGCTACAATCTTGTACGTCATTATAATTCAGTGATGGTTTACGGTGTTTGAAATGTGTAGGCTATCTCTCTTTTTTCTTTTTTCTTTTTATCTGTATTCTTATTTTATTGGTTAAATGCGAATGTAATCAGAGGTCGTCTGTGGAAACCTTTCTTGGGATTTATTAGTCGGTTATGATCGTGATGAAGATGATGCATTGGGAGAGAACCGTCAGTCAGATTCAACCTGCTATTTATTGGGAGAACAGAAAGAAAGTAAAAATGTTAGTATAGCATTTTAATAAACTGTAATGATATACCAACAAAATAATGAACGAGGTCAATCACAAAATTGAGTTTATTTTTAATTTTTGTAAGAATCTCAACGATTGCATGACGGGTCATGCAAGTCAAAATACAATAATAATGGACAACTTTTGATTTAAGAGTTGAACTCGAGCATTTCAGCTATCAGATCACAGTCTGTCATTGGGCTGCTATTAGCGTTTTTAACTCACTGCTTTTGAATGTCACGTGGATCTTGATCTTTCAGCTTTTATACACTCTTAATAATAAAGGTGTTTTACTGGTAGTGGTTCCATAAAGAACCATTAACATCAATGGAACCTTTCAAGTAGGCCTATATACAATAGGTTATTTATAAAGAAAAGGGTTCTTTAGATTTTTTTAAATATTATTCACACTAAATAAAATGGTTCTATTAAGAACTGTTCACTTATCAGTTCTTATGAACCCAAAATAGTTCGTCTATGGCATCGCTGCGAGAGAAAAAAGAAAAGAAAAGAAAAAAACCGTGTTGGAACCTATTTTTTTAGAGCAGAAAATTACTCAAATTCATGCCTTCTTTGGACCATTTATAAATGTACAAATGCTACTTATAAAAATATATATATAATAATAATGAATAGCCTAAATGTAAGGTTACTTTAAGATTGTTTGTGCACATGATCTTTTTTATTTTAACACAACAAAAATAACGTTAACACGTTCACTAAAACATTTTATGATCAATAAGTTATGACAGCATACGTTTTTACATTGCTTTAACTTCTAAAAAAAGTCGAAAACTTATTTTGATAAGTTCAACAAATTCTTAAATCAGTTTCGTGTAAATTAAGTTGAGATGACTTAATCGTGCAAGTTGGTTGTACTTAAGGAAACGACTTTTTTTAAAGTGTTGATTTAAGTAGGCTGTGTTTGCTCAGGTAGGTGTCTTCATATAAGAGTTAATTATAATCAGAAATTATTCAGCGTTAATTTGAACTAAAACGTTTTCATGTCTCCTCCCCATCCTTAGTACCTGTTGCAGATAGGCGCTTCTTCCTGTCGCTCATTCACTCCTTTTTTGTATGTGTGTGCGTGCGCGCGCGTGTGCGCGAATATGAGGGCATGTCTACTGTGTGAACGCACGAGGCCAAACACTAATAAAGAGCTGCTGCCCTCGCGCTGTCCTCGCAGACATCACGCAGGTTTTTACAGGGGAAACACGCACAAAGTGAACCGGCAGGCTCGCGCGGGTGTCGCGGCTCTAGTGATTAAATTCCTCGCGCAGAGATCAGCAGCACTGAAGCACCGCAGAGGAGCAGGAGTCACTGACAGGTAACAGTTCTTTCACTTCTACATCACATGCTTTCGTGAGTTCATTTGGACCATTTGCATTCCAACCAAACAGCTTGAAAGAACGATTTTTCTATTAATAGGCCTAAAGTAATATTTTCATATCACATAATTCGCCTACGTTTATAACAGCATCTGTAATATAGGCTATTGATATTTAACAAAATAATACAAATAGGCAGCATCATTATTATTGCTCAATTAAATGCACTAAATGATGCCGATGTAATATTTTCTTGTTAATTTAATGTGATGTGATTTTATAAACATGTATTGCTAAAAATCAGTTTAAGTAGGCAGAAATTACAATGCCATTATGCTAAAATGTCAACTATAGCCTAATGAAATCTTTAAATGCACTTAGAATTCCCAATGAAATGAGCTGCTTTATTAGAGGCCTATTGAATGCGAACATTTTAAGGCCGCATTCGATTCTTTTTTATATCAGATCACATTTAAAATAAAGGTTCCAATTAGAACCGACAAAGATTTTACGTTCTGGCGCATGGATATTTTTTTTAAATGATCTGGTTCCATCCAGAGTTTCATGGAAATTCATCGATGTTTTGGTCCATACATGAATAATGTAACTGCAAGAACATTTTTAATTTCCAAAGAACCATAACGTTTTTGATAAGAAGAAGGTTCTTTGCAGAACCGCTGAAGAACCTTTGTGTGTTTATGTGTGTGTGTGTGTGTGTGTGTGTGTGTGTGCGCAGGCGCTCGGCGGGGCGGGATGGACTACAGTTATGATACGGACCTGGAAGAGTTTTGTCCGGTGTGTGGGGATAAAGTTTCTGGCTATCATTATGGGTTATTAACCTGCGAGAGCTGCAAGGTAATAAATCAGCCTAGATAAGACAGTTTCAATCTGTTTTAATCCTATAGGTGACCTAAAATATAGTAATTTATGTGATTAGATTTAGGCTACTTGTTTTGTTCAATTAAGAATCATTTGTTTAATTTAAATATGTAATTTAATATATTTATATTTGTAAGGGTCAGGTGAAGAAACAGCTCTGTAAGCTGACAGATGCAGTTTAAATTTTTACATTGTAGGCTATCTAATGTTAGGTTTTTTTATGATTAACAATGTAACAAATTAACAATGTATATGTTAAATTTAAAGCTACCATGGTATTTAATTAATTTTTCTAGAATTGCATTTTTTAAAAGATATTAGCCTATTTATTTATTGTTTTGATTTCTTACCTTCGACGAATCGTAACAGTATTTATTTTTTAATTATAAAGGGTTTCTTTAAGAGGACCGTACAGAATAACAAACGGTACACATGTGCAGAGAGTCAAGACTGTAAGATTGATAAAACCCAGAGGAAACGGTGTCCATTCTGCCGCTTCCAGAAATGTCTCAACGTCGGGATGCGGCTGGAGGGTGAGCGGAACAGTTTCATCTCCAATTCAGTTCAGTATAACTGCATCTGAAATTTATAAAGCATATTTTGAGGTCAAAATGATAATCAATTATTTAAGGGATTACATTTGTAAATAATTTCGTATAAAATGGGCTATTGTTCATCCATTGTTTTCATTCTTAGAGCTGTTTGTTTTTATTATTTTGCTTAGCCTACTATCTTATTATTATTTTACTAGCCTATATAATTTATTATTAAAATATAGGCCTACATGTTATGTATTATACCTTATGATAAAGACAATCTTGTTCCTGAACAAATCTGTATTTTGTCAGGCATGTCGGTCTGTTAAAAAAAACAAAAACAAAAAACAATCAGAATTTAAATTGCATTGCAGCCGTTTGATTAGTTTCAGATGTGGATTTAGAATAAGAGAAAAGACCAGGGGGGAAATATCAACAGTGAAAAAAGAAAACAATAAATTGCAGTGCTTCTTGCAAGGTCGTTATTATCTGCAGGCACCTTTGCGTTCCCGGCTGCGCGCGCTGCTTCTGGATCAAGGTTAAGTATTCATTTACACGGCTCTATTTTAATCAGTCAGGCTATAGAGGTATTTTTAACTAGTTCGTGAGTTAATAGAAGGACGAATTTTAGAAAAACTGACAAGAAGCAACATTCAACTTATAGATCCTAATCCTTCACTTCTAAAAACAAAAAGATTCCACTTGAAACCAAGAACGGTTTTACAGTTTTATGTCATATAAGAACATTTCCATCAGTTCAACCTACATTATTGATATTTTTTTATTTATATACTTTATGAAACCTAATTTGAAGCAGGTATTCATATAAACTACTGAAAAACCTTTACACACACACACACACACACACACACACACACACACACACACACACACACACACACACGCACACACACGCACACACACGCATCATTTATTCATTATTATACACACACATACATTTAATACAGAACTTAAAATTCTTTTTTTATTTGATATTATTTTTGTATAAAACTTTTACTTTTGGGGGGGGGGGGGGCAACATAATTGAAAAAATCGGCGCAAAATTAAGCTATATAGGCCTACACACAATCTGTTTTAGTGCAGATCTTTTTCTAAGCCAGGAACCCAGAGATAGGGACAGAACCCCTATTAGACTGATTCATATATCAGATCACAGTGATTGCCTGATGATGAGTGACAGGTGTTTGCGTGTGAGATGACGTGCTACACGAGTAGGCTATACCGAGAAGGACGAGAGAGTTTTTTTAATCGAATCTGAAATCACGTTTGAACAGTATTTGAATGTTATTCTCTGGTTGTAAGTGGCTTTGGATAAAAGTGTCTGCTAAATGAATCAATGTAGCTAAATGTAAACAGTAGATAAAAGGAAACATAACATATTAGGCTAGGGGGTCAGGAGACCTAGTGAGTTGAAATAAAAGCTATTTTTGTGAAATTATAAGAATTGAAATTATGAGATGCAAAATAACTTTAAATATAGTTTTATTTATTTATTTACTTACCCGTTTTGTAAACAATTGCAGTACTTTTTCATGGAAAAATACATCCCTGATACATCCAGTGTAGCCTATATCTACAGGACCGGCAAATTCAGAAACAAATTGATTTATGTCCAGACCTTTTGTGATTTAAGGGGCTAGAAGAGGAGTTTTTAGATATAGTCAAAATAGACTTAGTAGTATTTGATTAAATACTACTATTTTTCACAGTCATGTTTTTACTTTTTATGACCGGGGTAAAGCAAGGAAAACTTTACCTCAACAAGGCGACATAATGAACAACACTCGTCTCCTTCGTGGAGGTGGAAAACCTTTTTTTTTACTTTTTTTTTTTTAAAATAAATTATATAACATACAACTTTAATAAACGTTGCTGATAACTTCTGGATTTGAAAATAAAAATAGTGAGTGTGTGTTTCTGGTACACAGCCGCGGATCAGTTAGCCTACAAACGCAACATGAAAGCACTAGGCCTGTGCAGCTCCTGCACTGCACACGGCTTTCTCATTTTACACATCACACTCCACTGTTATCGTGGCCATTTCAGTAGATTTACTCACTAACATTGTTGTGGAAACACAATAATGGAAAGGTAGTAGTAGTATAGTGCTACAGCGCACATTCTATCAGCTGCAAGTCTGGCACTGCCGTCAAGTGGGGCCCGCGCGTTGAAAATACACTGTCTAGCCAGCCGCATGTTTTTTAGTATGCGCGTCTAATCGTGCACTTACGGTATGGGTGCTGAAAGAGGCCAAAATTGATTTTATCAATTTGATGAAGATGAAAATCTATTTTCTGCTATTTTCTTAGGACAATCTTATTAGGACAGAAATAATAAAATTTCATGATTAAAAAAAATAAAAATACTTTTTTTATTTTATTATTTAAATGTTTGTAGGCCTATATATGATTTACATTAATTATTACATAATTTATTAATATTCATATTAATTTGAATTATCATACATCATTAATATTTGTAATTTTGTTATTGTTAATTGTAATGTTTATATATATATATATATATTATACATTCATTATTATAATATATGTATTAATGTTAATGTTAATGAAATGTAATATTAATGTTAATTATCATACATTTATAAATTTTTTGCATTTTTATTGTTGATTTTAATGTTTGTATATGCTATATAAAGTATACATTCATTATTATACATCATGTATTAATGTTTATTTATTATTTACTTACATTTTTCATGTTAATGTAAATGACAAATATGATACAACAGGCTTTTGGTGGCTTTAATTTGTCAGTTATCATTGAATTGCATATAAGCTATAAAAACCTGATCTATGAAATATACATTCATGTATTTTATATTACTGTATAGTTTTGGAGAAAAGTAAGATTTGCCCATTCTTTCAATATATTCCTGTTCAGATTGACCCTGACTATTACTGTATTTATTTTCAAGTCATTTTACTGTATAGTTTTGGAGAAAAGTAAAGGTGAATTCACCCCTAACATCAAAGTGTATTCTATCACTTACACCATGTCCCATTTTCAAATACTCATAAAAAGTGTTCCTTCATAGGTTTGCTCATTCTCTCAATTGATTCCTGTTCAGAGTGACCCTGACTATTACTGTTATCATTTTCACATCATTTTACAGTATAATTTTGGAGAAAAGTAAAGGCAAACTCACCCCAATTATAAAAGTGCATTCTAGCAAAAGACAAAACTATACAGTAAAATGACTTGAAAGTAAAGTCAGTAATACTCAGGGTCACTCTGAACATGAATATATTGAAAGAATGATCAAACCTGTAATAGAAAGATTTTTATGAGTGTTTGAAAATGGGACATGGTGTAAGTCCTAGAATGCAGTTTGATGATTAAGGTGAGTTTGACTGTACTTTTCTCCAAAACTATACAGTAAAATGACATGAAAAATAAATACAGTAATAGCCAGGGTCACTCTGAACTGGAATCAATTGAAAGAATGAGCAAACAAGTTTTGACAAATGAGTAATAATTAATTAAATTAATTGACCAAGGCACCTAACCCCCAATCGCTCCCTGGGCGCCACAGCAAAATGGCTGTCCACTGCTCTCTCTCTCTGTGTGTGTGTGTGTGTGTGTGTGTGTGTGTGTGTGTGTGTGTGTGTGTGTGTGTGTGTGTGTGCGTGTGTGCATTAGGAATGAATGTATATTTCATAGATTTTTATAGCTCATATATGCAATTCAATGATAATTGACAGATTAAAAGCCAGTTTTTTTGTCATTTACATTAACATAAAAAATGAAAGTAAATAAATACATAAACATTAATACATGATGTATTATAATTAATGAATACTTTATATATACAAACATTAAAATAACAATAAACATGCAAAAAATGAATGTATTATAATTAACATTAATATCAAATTTAATTAACATTAATAAAGTATAATAATGAATGTAAAATATATTTAAAACATTAACATTAACAATACAAATGTTTAAAAAAATGATGTATAATATTTAACATTAATATGAACATAAATAAATGATCATTCTTGTAATTAATATATAGGCCTACAAACATTACAATAATAAAAAATAAACAAAATTAAAAGTCATGTTTTAGAAAAAATCATGAAATTTTATTATTTGTGTCCTAATACGATGGAAAATAGCAGAAAATAGAGTCTTAAAATCTATTTTGGCCTCTTTCAGCACCCATACCGTAATTGCACGATTAGACGTGCATGCTAAAAAAAATGTGCGGCTGGCTTGACTGTGTATTTTCAACGCGCGGCCCACTCATATTTGACCGCAGTGTTCTGGCGCCTCAGTCCCAATACTGTAAAACTCGACGTAGGCCTACATTCACATCACATGTTAATGCAGCGGTAGAGTTACACTCACAGGACACTGCACTTATTTATTTGAACAATGAACACTTTAATGCAAATGAACATTAATTATAAAGCTCAATATAATATGGTATTGTTTGTGCTCACAGCTGTCCGTGCCGACAGGATGCGAGGAGGGCGAAATAAATTCGGCCCCATGTACAAACGAGACCGGGCGTTAAAGCAGCAGAAGAAAGCTCTCATCCGGGCGAGTGGCTTAAAGATGGAAGCCACGCCCCCTTTGCTGTCATCACCACAGTCTGACTACAGCTTTAGCACTGCTCTCTCCATTCCAGCTCAAAAAAACACACACCTGAACATCGGCACCTCGCTGGCCCCCACCGATTACGAACGCAGCCTGTACGCATCCAGTTCCCTGAGCTTATCCGGCCCAATCCCGGCCCACACCCCTCTGCCAGTACAGTACCCATATCCAAACCTCCCCGGCCGTGCCATCAAGTCCGAGTATCCCGACCACTACACAAGCTCAGAGCACTACACCAGCGCCAGCTCCCCAGAATCGGTCCCAGGCTATACGTACATGGATCAGACGCGAGTGACGACCAGCCCGCCGCTGGCCCCGGCGGGCTCCACCGTCCCGCCGCTGGTTCTGGAGTTTGTTCGCTGTGAGCAAGATGAGCTGCAGGTGCAGAGCAAGATAAGCGCTCACCTGGCCCACCTGGAACAGGAACAGAACTCTCGGAGTCTCGCAGCCAAGCAGGAACGACTCAGCACCTTCGGCCTGATGTGCCACATGGCCGACCAGACGCTCTTCTCCATCGTGGAGTGGGCACGCAGCTGCATCTTCTTCAAGGAGCTCAAGGTGAGTGTGAACACGGGCACAATCCTATTAGAATCCCAATTATAAGAGGATTGAAAGTAATGCACACCTCATCAGCACACACACACTCACAATAATGTTTGCATGAACGGAGCGGATGCAGTCAGCGTGATGAGATGATGCTGACATGGATGAACAGGGAGCATGTGTGTGTGTGTGTTTCCAGATAAACAGTCAGGCCTGCTGTGTTTGCTCTGTCACATTTATAATGGTAGTGATGTCTGATGTGATTCAACCAACAGGAAAGTATTCGAGGAAAGAATTCTGGTTGTTCTTGTTGTTGGTCATCTTTAAAAGATCAAGTATATGTGGTTTTCTGCTATAAATGACGTAATTAACATGAAGCATTGAATTGTAATGAGGGTTTAAACTGGTGTTGATGGCAAAGACTAAAATATTGGGGTATCAAAGAACTAAAAAATCTATTTTTGGGAATTCAAACTGGATACTGAACGGAATTAAAGCATGACTGACTCGCTGGCGGTTTAGCGGTGTGTTGACATAATCTGACTTGAAGAGGGATCATTCCTTTCATATTTAAATTGCATTGATTGTAGAAGTTTGGATTTATTGATAATCCATAATGCTGCGATATATTTCAGGGCTCATTTCAGAAGGTTCATGAACTTTTTTCTGGAGAATAATATAGCGTCATAAAATTGAGAGCTATATAATGTCCATTATAACCCATGGCATTGAGAGGTCTTTAAATAAAACACTTGAGTTTTGGTAGTCCTGAGCTCTTTAAATAAACTCTAGTGTGTTTGTTGTCTTAGAGGAAATAGAGGATACACTCCTTTCTTTTGTCCATTCTGAGCTCCTGTCTCTCTCTGTAGTGTTTCCAAACTTTGCTGACAATGCAGCATGCACACAATGATACATTACAGCATTTGAAACACACACACACACACACACACACACACACACACACACACACACACACACACACACACACACACACACACACACACACACACACACACTCAGGGTTTCCATGTTTTATGAGGACATACCATAGACAATGATTTTTATTTTCAGTACAAACTGTGTGTGTGTGTGTGTGTGTGTGTGTGTGTGTGTGTGTGTGTGTGTGTGTGTGTGTGTGTGTGTGCGCGTGTGCGTGTGTGTGTGGGGGTTAGCAGCAGCATACCACAGATAAGGGGAGAATGTGAATGCTGCAGTGTCCGTGTGTTCGGTCTGGCCTGCAAGGTTTTTCTAATTCAACAAAGTCTCTCTCATTTTAATTCATCAGATTCCTCCAGAAAATATAGTTGTTTTACTCATTTGCATATTATTCACTCCTAAAAATGAAGATTTCTATTGGAAAGAAAGTTTTTTTTTTTTTTTTTTCTGATGTCATAAGGAAATCTTTTTACTGAACTTTTTATTTAGTAATTTCGAAACTAATACTCTGATTTGAACAACCTAAACTGTGACATCAAGATGTTTTTTAATCTCTAAAGTACCAAATGTTAAGACTAAGAACCTTTAAAGAATCGTTCATTTTAAGAGTGTGTGCAGTTTACATTGTAGAACAAAATTTCAAGTTGTGTTTACCACAAACCTTATTTTACTCAGCATGCGCACAATGATACTTTACAGCATTTCAACCACACACACTCAATATACAGTACATAGTAACACTTGCCGTTCTTCTTACACGGACACAGTCTGCTAACTACATGTCAGGATATGATGTTTCTGGCTCACAGTATAAATAACAGGATTGCCCATAATTATTGTCTTTTAGTGTTTACTTGTCAGTGTTCTTGTCAAAATACACTGTTTTCATTGGACAAAATATACAATCTTTTAGTCTGTTAGTACTATTTTTGGCCTGTTCATTATATATATGTATATATATTTAACTATATAAATGTATTCATATTAGGGCTGTCAAATGATTAATCACGATTAATCGCATCCAAAATAAAAGTTTGTGTTTACATAATAAATGTGTTTGTACTGTGTAAAATTATTTTGTATATATAAGTACACACACGTGCATTTATATATTCAAGACAAATGTGTTATTTATATATAAAATATTTATATTTATATATCATATAAATTATATATAAATCTATATATAGTATATACATGCAAATATTTCTTAAACATATACAAGCATGTGTATGTATTTATATATATAAAATTATTAGACACAGTACACACACATTTATTATGTAAACACAAACTTTTATTTTGGATGCGATTAATCGTGATTAATCATTTGACAGCCCTAATTTATATATAAATAAAATAAGTTTATATATATATATATATTAGCTAAGCTATGTCAGCAACTTTAATGTAGGCCTAAAGTACAATAATTATGTAAGCTATAAGAATACCATGGTAGTTTCTGTAAGTGATATGCCACTACTGACTCTAAACACACTGACAGGATACTACAGTACTAAAACCATCATCACTTCCTCTGTCTGTGCTGATGGACTGTTTCCTCCTCACACTGTTACCTGAACAGGTGTGTTCATACACACATATATCACACCCACACACACGCCGGATGTGAACTGTTCGTTTATTTACTGTCTGAAGACTATATGCAGACCTCATTCAGTGTGTGTGTTTCTGTGTGTGTGTGACAGTTTGAAAAATGTTTTGCATGGCTTGTGTGCATCTCTATCTACAGACAAGCACTCTGTGTTCAGAATAGCTTACTACTTGCAAACAGTTTGCAGTACAGCATTTTCTTTGTATGCCTGCAATACACTGACATACATTTCATTCAAAATTGTGGGGGTCGGTAAATGTTTTTGAAATAAGATTCTTATGCTCACGAGGCTGCGTTTATTTGATCAAAAATATAGTAAAACAGTTACACTGTGAAATATTACTACAATTAAAAAATGATTGTTTTCTATTTGACAATTCCACATAATTGATTGTTTTCAATTACGCATGAAGTTTATGTACGTAATCATTTTAAGGTGACGGGTTTCCTCACTTTTTAAAAGTAAATTCAACTGATCACTTTTTACAGTAAACTGCATTCTCAATGTAGCTTATGTCCTCTTTTGTCTGTGTGTTATTTTTTCCTTCTTCATTCACACTGGATATGTGTGTCCTTCTGGGTCAAAATCCCAAATTCCTGCAGCACAAAAAAGAGGCGGGTTTATTCCACAAAGATACAACGGAGAGAGAAATAGCTACAAGAATAAAGCCTGTGTTGTGGAAGTCTGGGGCAGCGGGCAGGTATTATCGCAGATAAATGAGGGTTACAAAATATATAAAGCGCTAACAGGGAAGTGTTGTGGTGTTCAAGTGTGGACGTGAATGTGGATGCGTGTGTGTGCGATTTCAGAGTCAACAGCTACTGCTGAGAAATGGACAAGGGTCTTGTTTTACTCATAATCTTTTCAGAGTAAAGCTTTTTCTCTGTCCCATATAAAAGCCCACACTGGGGTGCTAAGGGCATTTGACACTCTCCAAAAGCGGCTTCACACAGCACTTATAGTGATGCCGCTGAGGACAAACTGAAAAATACTAGTACACTAATGGTAGTATGTCTAGTATTTAAAAGGGAAGTCTGTTTTTATGAAAGTCCTTATTGTAGCACTCAGTGTCATTTATTTATTTTCTTTATTTTTTTGATAAATCAATAAGCCTATTTTTCTTTACCATTTCTTCTTTGCCAGTCATGGGTTACTTGGTGCCTTAGATGAGAAAAGACCAATTCTATCTATCTATCTATCTATCTATCTATCTATCTATCTATCTATCTATCTATCTATCTATCTATCTATCTATCTATCTATCTATCTATCTATCTATCTATCTATCTATCTGTCTGTATAATTTTATAACAATTTTATTTATTTATTCATTAATGTATTTGCATTCAAAATGCATAGTTTTAATGAGAATGATATATGGACATTTTAATATGGCTCACTGCTTTGTTTTGAGATTCTGGTCATCCAGTTTTGCTGTTATGTGACCCTGAACGTTATTTCTGAACTTATTTCTACTTAATCACGGACACTGTGCTTTAAATCAGGCCTATGTTGTTTGATCATACTATATGATTCTTAGCATTGCAAAACCGCTAGCAGGTTCACTTCAAGTTAAATATAAGTGAGTTTTTATGTTTATTCGTGAAGGCTGATCCAGAAAGCTTTCTCTTTTCTATAAGTATGAAATGAATTGCTTCAAAAGCGCTTCAGTCACTGTATTCTAACTACAGTCAGAACATTCACTAGCCTACTTCACTTTAATAAGCTAGCATTACTTGCTTTTTGCAATGCAAATGACAAGATGTTAAAAGGATAGCTTAAAAATGAAAATATCATAACTTACTCACCCTCATGTCATGTAATTTCCACAACATGACTGTCGTTCTTCCTCTTTTGGATTTTTGGGGGAACTATAAAGACATACTTGATTTCATATTTGAGAACACTATAGTTGTGACTCTGATTGCTGAGTACAGAAATTGTGCCGTTCCTTAGATTTGAAATGATTTCTTTACAGTACAGTGAAACAGTGTTTAATGACATTCACCTCAGCATTCATTGCTTTCCTCCATTTGCATAGAAAGCTCTTACATGTGCGTTTTTTGTCTGTCTGTTGCTGTAGACACACAGTGTTCAACAGATGCGCACACGCAAGACTCCAGCTTCCTTCACTGTGTGCAGAATGTGCCGTACAATCTCTCGTCATGGCAACAGGAGTGCGGCATAAAGGGAGTGATGGATCTAGTGTCCAATTCAATGCGCTTTAAAAAAATACTGAGTGCGTTTCTGCTGCAATTAACTGTGCCGCCCCGGGAGGCTTCTGTGGGGTCACGAACAGTGAGCTGAAAGTTGTCTCTGTAGAATTATATCATTCACATAACTGGATATTTACAATCCAATTATACATGTGCTGGACAGGACTGTGGACTGTGAAGCACAATAGCGGGCAGTTACTGCAGATCTTTGAATGAACACTGAATCACATCCTCGGCTCTGCTAACCTGAATGATGATTCAATCCATTCGGTTCCATTTTTATACAGTAACTCAATTCTATGTTAGGTGGTGGAAAACTTGCAGCTTTCTGAAAAATGTGTGTGGGTGATGCTATGTGTGTGCGCGTGTGTGTATTAAATATGTAGCCTATTTTAACTTTCAAAAGAAAATATCACATTTCTATTATATCTCAACTGTTTCTCCTCAAATAGAGTCTTACTAAAGTCTTCTGCTTTTTCAATTTTTGTCTCCTTAATTTAGAGTTTCAGAAGAGATTTTGTTTAAATGTGCCATAATTGCCCAAAAAATATTTCTCAACAAATAGTCTTTTTTCATTTTATATTTATACATCTCTATCCTTTTTTATTATATCTTTGTCTCATTTGTTTCCATTTTTTAATTAATTTGTTATCTTAGAAACTTAGATGAGATAAACAAATGGAATGGTCTTATTAAATGATACAAGTGATATGTAAATATATATTTTTTAAAATATTATTGTACATTCACTGTAAAAAATATTTTCATGATTTGTTATCACAAGTTTATCTTTTATCAAATAAACTTAGATAATTAATGGGGTTCAGGTAACATAATATTTTGATTTTATTTTCACTAAACCAATCTCTTTCATTGTATTAATTAAATTGTTTTATTTAAAAAAACTCAACATTTTAAGGCAATCATGGTAACTTACTTTTTTAAGTGAAACCAACAATAATTTTTTTAAGTGATGAAATAAAATGAAATAATAATAATACGCATCAATAAATATACGTTTTCTGAGATTTTAAGCAATTATAGAATCTAAGAAGCTTCTGAGCAATTACATTTCCATAAATAATAATTTATATATTAACAAAAATATACATACATATACATACAAATGCATATTTACACAAATATTTGTACATTTCATGTCCATTTTCATTTATTCTCTCTCTCTCTCTCTCTCTCTCTGCTCCACAGGTGGGAGATCAGATGAAGTTGCTGCATAACTGCTGGAGTGAGCTTCTTGTGCTGGACTACATCGCCAGACAGTTGCATCATGGGAAAGAGGACAGTGTGCTTCTCATTACTGGACAGGAGGTAACACACACACACACACACACACACACACACACACACACACACACACACACACACACACACACACACACACGCACGCACACACACACACACGCACACACACACACACACACACACACACACACACACGCACACACGCACACACACACACACACACACACTAGACATATGCACACATATGCATTGGATCCACTCAATTGATGTTTAGCATATGTGTGTGTGTGTCAGGTTGAGCTGGCGTCTTTGCTGGCCCAGGCAGGGGTCACTCTGAGTGGGATGATACAGAGAGGTCAGGAGCTGGTGCATCGTCTACAAGAGCTTCAGCTGGACCGCAGAGAAGCCGCCTGTCTCAAATACCTCATCCTCTTTAACCCAGGTGAGACCGCACGTGCTATTACTGTAGCTTTGGCGTGATTGGCTGACGTCTTTGCATGTAAACTGCTGAACTGTGTGTGTGGACACTGTCAAAAGTTTGGGGATTTTTTAGAAATATTTTTGAAAGTAATCATTTATGCTCACCAATAAGGTTTCTTTTTTTTTCTTTACTAATAAGGTTTCTATTTTAATATTTTAAAATGTAATTAAGCTGAATTTTCAGCATCATTCCTCCAGTCTTCAGTGTCACATGATCCTTCAGAAATCATTCTAATATGCTGATTTGCTGCTCGAAGAACATTTCCAATTGTTATCAATGTTGACAACAGTTGCTGCTTCATGTTTTTGTGGAAACCATGACACCTTTTTTTTGAAAGTTTAAAATAACAGCATTAGATATAGAAATCGTATGTAACATTAAATGCCTTTACTGTCACTCTTGATCAATTTAACGTGTCCTTGCTGAATAAATGTATCAATGTCTTTAAAAACGAACAAACTTTTGAACAGTAGTGTCTTAATGTGCTCATAGTTGTGCTTATTTTCCATAAATCATTGAGGAGTAAGATTTGCATCGTAAATAACGAGTATGTCTATTGTGCAGCTTTTTATTATAATTTCAAAAGACCAAAAAACCTGTTTCCCATATGACTCTCAATTCAAGACTTTTTTATTAACCTTGACTAAGACGGTTTAAACGTATAAATTCCACTAACGTGATTGGCCCGACGGAACGATCCAGTTATGCACGTCTTTTGGTCTTTCAGTTTTAATACTGTTTCCCTTAATAAGTTCCGCTCAAGTGTTTGAACGAGTTTTACTTCTTAACTAACTCCAGAGACCAAATCGCCTTCGTATCATTGTGGAAGAGGTGGGAAATGTTCTCTCTTTCTCTGTCTCTCTCCCTCCGTTCAACGCTGCTGCTGATGTTTTAATAGTTTAATATAAAAGACATTTTTATAGCCACCGCGGTGGCACCGTCACCCCGTCCTCCGTGTCTTATTGAGCGTATCTATGTTTCCCCCGCTGGGGTTTGACCGAGGCTAATTAACTTCTCAAAAGACGAATATTGCATTGATTTTGATCCACGCTAACGAGGACGCGTGTGTATCAGGCTATTTGTCGTGAGTGGCAGTGTGTTTTGTGTGGCGCGGGCCGTGCGCTAACTGGGTAATGGGCTTAATTAAAATGAAAGCCTTCTGAATCGCTCCTGTTTACAAAGGCAGGGAGCCGGACCACGTATCCACTCGCAGACGCACACACACCGTCTATAGCGAGACTCCGGCTCAAAAGAAGTTTAATGGATTGACCCCATATTGGTCCGTGCTGCCGTGGCCCTCTCTTTCTCAGCTTCAGGAGAAAATGCTCCTTTATTGTTCGCGTTCCCTTAAGTGAGAGCAATTTAGCTCCAACAAAAGCTGCTTTTCATAATAAGAGTGCCTGAGAGCTGTGTGCATGTGTGTGTGTGTGTGTTTGTGTGCGTTCAGAAAGTGCTTGAAAACCCATTTTCCACTCATGCCGTCTTTAATGAGACTCTATGGGTGCATCTCTCACTCTGCAGATGTGAAACTGTTGGAAAACCAGCCTTACGTCGAGAGCGTGTACGAGCAGGTGAACGCCGCGCTGTTGGAGTACACACTGTACGCGTATCCGCAATTCCCGGACAGGTTTAGCCAGATCCTGCTACGCCTTCCCGAGCTCAGAGCGCTGAGCGCGCAAGCCGAAGACTACCTGTGCTACAAACACCTGAGCGGAGAGGTGCCCTGCAACAACCTCCTCATAGAAATGCTGCATGCCAAGAGAACCTGCATCTGACACGAACGCACATTCACACACACAACAGTCTGATTCCTTCGCAGATGATGCTGTTATCACGTTGCAGCAGCCATCTCTCTCACACAGAAAACCTCATCAACCATGCCACTGTGTTTCTGAAAGAGGAAGAGGGGAGATGTCAGTGTTAATGACTGTGTTTATAATACACTCTTAAAAATAAAGGTTCTTTATTGGCATCGATGGTAACATCCATGGGAACTCTCCATTACACAAAAGTTTCTTTAAACTTTTCTTTATAGTGGGAAAAAATGGTTCTTTTAAGAACTGTTCACTGAAAGGTTCTTTGGCGAACCAAAAATGGTTCTTCTATGGCACCGATGCAAAAAACAACAGCTTTTGGAACCTCTATTTTTAATGGGTATAGGGCGCTGCAGGGATGACATGTTTTTTAAGGCCGATCCTGAGGTTCGCATCAGCCAGGTTCCCTCGACAAAAACACATTAGGATTATTCCATTGGCTTTTGGGTTATTGCACAAAATAAGCTATGTGACTAACAAAAGTTATGATTCTTACAGGCTTTGCTCCTCAAGATAATCTTCAGAAAATTAACAAGCTTAAATACAATTGCCAGAAGTAAAAAAAAGCTAAACGTGGGCTATAAAGGAACTACACCAAGGTCGCATGACATTAACATTGATTTGAATGTTTTGCTAACAATCCCATTCAGTTACAAAAACATCATTTCTGAATGTTGCCTGAACGCTCTTGGTTATGCGAACATTAAGGGAACGTCACGTTTTGTAATCTTGGGAACATTATGGGAGCTTTACTTTTAAATGTTCTCTAAACAATCTGAAACAAGTAGTAACATTTAAAAAATGTTGGACAAACATCTAACTAAAACATGTGTGTGTGTATATATATATATATTTATATATACAGCCACTTGTTAGCAACAACCTTTTTCAAGACCTCTGTAACACTTTGCTTAAAGCCTTCATGTATAATGCATTATAAACGTATTAATAATATACGTTACAATAATGCATTATATCTTTTCATAAATAACCAAAGATAAAATGCATTATAATATTTGCAGATTCATTGTTACATCTGAAATTGGTTGTTTGTCATGCACTATCTGCACTATATTTTCTAAAGGCATAACATGAGTATTATCATATATTATAACTTGGTTTCACTTGTTCTTGAGACCGTACAATGCATTTTTAGGTGGAAAGCAAGGCATAATTAAAGCATTCAAAATACTGTTACCAAAATCTCAAGGGGTATTATTGATGTATTTTACATCAAAATGTGAAAATATCTTGAGCTTGTGTTCACCACAGATCTTATTTCAGGAATTTAACCAAAAACCCATTCAAAAAAAATCAGGACGATGGAACCGGATGCTAAAATGCTAACTTGTTTCCAGGTTTTGGCTTAAAAAAATACATCATTCTTGCAGCTCACTATTTAAAAAACCAACAGATTGTGCCTTCCCTCTCATTACACACACTCACACACTGAGAAGCACTTCTTCTTTAAAAAAAACAGTAAGTAAAAACACAAACAAAGTGAGGCATAGTCACAGCCAAGAACCGCCCAGACACCATGACCGTCATGTCAAATGAGATATTTCAAGAAATACGAAATGAAGTAAAGCACTAATGAAACAGAAAGCTGGTAAATCTAATGAATTCCTGAAGAGGAGCCAGAAAATGAGCTAAATAACCTTCATTAGCATTCCCTCTTTAAGATTGAAAGTGAGAGAGAGGGAGCTATTCAACAAAGCATTTCCTGCACACCCGTAATAGCTCTGTCATATAACCTAGTGAACTGCCTACTTAGACAGCATCATACACACTTCTTACGAAATAGTCTAAGATTTTGTATGTTTGTATGGCCAAAAACTAAGGAACATCACCCAAAGTCAATTCCAGAAAGCACTAGAATGAGCACAGTGAATATATATATATATATATATGAAACTAAAAAAATTAGAATATCGTGCAAAAGGTCATGTATTTCAGTAATTCTAATTAAAAGTTGAAACTAATATATTTAGTGTATATAACTATACATATGCATGATTATTCTTTTCACAGGGCTGACATTTCTGTATTTAAAATCCTTTTTTTGATTGTTTTCATGTAATAGGCTATTCTAATTTTCTGAGATTTTAAATTTGGGGTTTTCATAAGCTGTAAGCCATAATCATCAAAATTATAACTTTTGCACAATATTCTATTATATATACTATACAGTTCAAATGTTTGGGGTCAGTACGTTTTTTTTAAATACATTTATTCACAAGATTGCATTAAATTGACACTAAAGACATTTAATGTGCAAAAAGATTATTTTCAACTGGTAAATGTATCAAGAAAATGTATCAAGGTCTCCACGATAATATTGAGCAAAACATCTGTTTTCAAAGCTGAAAATATTAAGAAATATTTCTTGAGCAGCAAATCAGCAAATTAGAATGATTTCTGAAGGATCATGTGACACTGAAGACTGGAGTAAAGATCATTACAGAAAAAAATATACATTTTAAAATATAATTAAATGGTAAACAGTTATTTTAAGTTGTAATAATATTTCACAATATTGCCGTTTTAATGTATTTTTGACATCTTATTCTAAAAAACATGACAAAATCTTTCTAACCCCCAACTTTTGAATGGAAGTGTATATAAGTTTACCTATTTGAGTACATCATTGTCTCAGCACCATACTTACTCTGTCGTGAGTCAACGTACCATATTTTGTGCCACGTTGAATTGCTGTCCATGTAGATTATTCCAAGTTATTTCCTTGTGCGGTGCAATCATAATTCGGACACTATTAGAAGGCAGCTGCCTAGGGGCATTATTAGTAGACAGCAAGGCAGCTCACTAGGTTTTGGAACAGAGCTCTTAATGCCTGTATACAAGTACTTAACCCACACACTAACAACAGAAGATTGTGAGTATGTTAAAAATGAGCTGTGTGTGTGTGTGTGTGTGTGTGTGTGTGTGTGTGTGTGTGCACATGCTGAGAAATGGGGAGGTAAATTAGGATTTGCAATTCTGCCTTAACACTAACACTGTTGATCCTGTGAAGCTGAGAGAATAAATCGGCATAACTATTCGATGTGTGTCTTCTAATGTGTGAGTGTGTGTTGTTAAGAGAGGTTGTGTGTGACTGTTAAGAAAAGTCATCTAATATTATGCCCCTATCAAGCTTAGGCCAAGCTGATTATGATATCTCAGCATGTTTCTGATTGGCTCATTTTTGTATAGTGGAGTGTCTGATTGGTCAAGTTCTCTATCATGTAACATGTTTGTGTTAATGACATTTGTTATGAGTGTGCTTAACTGTATTGTTTCAAATGAATAAATACAAAATATTTAAACCTGTAGATATTAGTTTCTCTCAGTTATTTGTCTAACACACACATACTTCTGAGTCAAAATTCTGAATGTTATTGCATTAGATAGCACAATATAAATCCATGTAGCATTTGCACACAAATAATGCTAGCAACTTAAGATGCTAAAATGTAAAATTGATGCTATATATAAGATGGAGACCAGCTAATTAAAAGTCATTACAAAAAAAGGCATATATGCTTTAAAAGTGTGAGTATATACTATCATTCTTTAAAGAAAAAAATAGCTTGGTTTGACAATTAATGTATGAAAAAATAAGATTACAAAATAAAAACCAATATTACAAAATATAAAATAATATGGAAATAATTCCTTTTCCTGAAATGTAAATATACATATAACAAATAAATACAAATTATAAAATTGCTTTCTCATCGCCTTTTATGATATTTGAAAAAAAGAAAAGAACAAGAAGAAAAAGAGCAAATGATAGCATGCATCTTATTTCTAAAATTATACCAGAACTATTTTATGTAGCGCCTCTTTAAAAAAAAAAAAAAATCAAGACTACAAATATAAAACCAAATATGATATTTTATATTTACACTTCTGTTTATATGTTTAATGTTTATATGATTTATACATTATTTATGTATAAATCATATATAATCAAAATTTATCAAAATGTTCCTCATATTATTATATTCAAATAATAAGAATAATACGTTTTAATAAATTCCCCCCAAAAATGCTTCCAATCAAAATGTAGTTTTGCAATATTAAATGTAGAACGTGTACACAACTGAAATCTAAACCCAGTAAACACGGAGTTTTGCGAGGAAAGGAAGAAAATCGAGAAATGGGGGGAGAGTGGGAGAGCACAGCTGGGTCCTTTTGAAAGTGCAAAATTAAAATGGAAAAAAATCATTTTTCTTTTCACAGATCTTCAAAGAGGTGTGTGTGTGTGTGTGTGTGTGTGTGCGTGTGTGCGTGCGTGTGTGTGTGTGTGTGTGTGTGCAATACTGCACCTGAGAGAGCCGGAGTGAAAGTCAGGACACAATTAACGTAAGAGCTTCTGGTGTAGTGCCAACAGCAGTGTGTGTCTGTGTGAGCGAGTGTACATGGGAACAGGTGTGTGAGTGGCTGATGTGTTAGAGAGCTGTAAAATGGATCTTTTCAGCCAGTGTGTGGATGTTTGAGTGTGTATGTGTGTTTGAGAGAGGGTGTGTGCAAACATGACACACTTAAGGGCCACTTCAGCTCCATTAATTGGTCATTTGACATGAAAGACCTCATACCACCTTTTTCACACGGCTGCTTCCCTGAAGACCCAAAAACCTTCACCCTCAGAGAACACACACACTCACACACACACACACACACACACACACAAACACAGCTCAATCTGCTATCATCTTCCTGTCTGTCATCTCTTGCTCCCTTTAATAGATAGTTATTTTTCGTCGTCACAACCAGTGATGTCACATCCTGTGGCTGTGC
The DNA here is from genome assembly GCA_031834385.1 of Semotilus atromaculatus. Lineage (NCBI taxonomy): Eukaryota > Metazoa > Chordata > Actinopteri > Cypriniformes > Leuciscidae > Semotilus > Semotilus atromaculatus. The sequence continues at coordinate 5,312,492 of JAULUF010000053.1, forward strand.
TGGAGGAGGCAGGAAGTGATGTCAGAAACGCTTATCCATTTATCCCTGCACGTGAAAAGTTTTCGACATGAGTGCGTGCTTACCCTCATGTTGTTCCTAAATTTGCTGCAGTGATGTTAAAATTCTGTCCGATACCAATAAGTTGTTCATTATTTTCATGGCTGATAACCAATAAATTGCAGTAGGCTATTTCACATCACATGTGCCCAAACGTTTTACCACAGAGGGCCAAAACTCAAACTTGTTTGTGGTCTGTGGGTAAAGTAAATGTTACATTACATCCAACTATATTACAGTATATACAAATTTAGTAACATTTTTATATTCATATTTCAATACAAAAATAAAGCTTGTTTTTACTGTTCAATGTTAAAATTATTGAGATATTATTATATTAATAGTTTGAATTAGTTTAGATTTTTTTTCTTTTTTTCCTTTTAATTTTAGATTTTAATTTTAATTTAAAATGAGGAAAAAATCTGAAAATAATTCATATAATATTTGTTTAATATTTTAGTTTATTTCACTTATAACGTTTACTTCATTATTACTTATTTCATGTAAGTTTTATTGTGGTTTTAGTTTTAGTAGCAATACAAAACCGTGCTTCAATGTTTTTTTTTTAAGTTACAGAAGTTATAGAGTTTCAGCATAAATTATCACATAAACTGTCAGGAAACAGGGGTTAGAGTCTGAATTGTTCAGGTGCCTGTCAGACACCGATCCATGTGGCAGTTTGCAGTGTGTGTATGTGTGTGTGTGTGTGTGTGTGTGTGTGTGTGTGTGTGTGTGTGTGTGTGTGTGAACATGTGTGTGTGTGTGTGTGTGTGTGTGTGTGAACATGTGTGTGTGTGTGTGTCACTGTCAACCTTGAGTGTATTTAGCTATCTGATCTGAGAGTGCCCACACCTGCGGTTGTCCTAAGTTACATCAAAAACTTAATGACCTTGTCCGCTTCATGCCACCTGCCTGGCACCGTTTTCCATGACAACCGTGTGCGTCTGATCAAACTGTTTGATACCGGATAATTTGAGCTCTTTCCTTCAGTTTATTCCAGTCTTTGTCTTTCTCAAACAGGCACACACACACATTTTTAGAAACACCTCAGTTGACACCTGCATTAAACCAATAACACTCAGGTTTGAGATTTGCTTAGTTTAGTTTTAGGGCTGGAATTTAGCGCTGGTCATTGTGACAATTCCTCACACTCTTAGCTACTTGCTATACATCCTATTTTCATACAATGGCTACATTTACATGTGCACCAATAATGTGATTATTTCCAAGTATCAGATAAATTGCAGTAAGATATGACACGAGCGAACCTCTTTATTCCCATTTACATGCACTGTTTTAATCTACAGGTACTAATATCAAATGCAAAACACATTTCTACATGGACATATTTAATTTTTCCAGTCACGCACCTAAAAACGTCTTCATACACTGCATCATATCCATGTTGCGTAATGTTATCAACACGAACTTGCGCCCCAAAAATTTGATATGTTCTTTACCGCCATGTTTACGAATCTGTGCATGACAAAGGCTGCGTCTGAAATGGTATGCTCTCTTGAGTATGTACTTATTTTGAAGTAACTACTTCACGAACGCTAAAAAAGAACACTCCATATAGTATGAATATGTGTAGTATGAATGCAATCTGGACATACAACATTTGCCACGTTGTCACTGTCATGGCCGACCAGCGTCAGTTGCCCCACTTCACCGCCATTCACAAATCCTCTCCTGTGGCCTCATGGGATAGTAAAGTGTCCATCATAGGCACGCTTCAGAATCTCGCCGGAACAAGTAGGTCAACCAGGTTAATTTTGCCTACTCTTATGAGTACTGTGAATTTGGACATCCTTCTTTTGTCACATACTGTTTATCGCCTACTATATAGGGAAGAATGTGATTTCGGATGCAGCCTATGTCATCAGTGTACGTCACAACCACATGCACACTTTGGTCACAGTGGAATAGATATGATTAAAGTGATTCCTTGCCTTATTGCACTTAAAAAATATGCATATGCCATGTTTTACTACGATTATGGTTGCTACAATTATGAGCTTAATTGCATCAGTTTGATCAAAGTAGTGTATTCATGAGGTAGAGTTTAAACTTTAATAGTAATCACATTATGAGGGTGAATATTAACATAGTCATCGTTAGTTTATCAGTGTTTCGTTACCTGGGCGGTAACTATCACTATGATGTCATATGATCGGATTACCCATCGTCCTTGTGGAAGCAGAGAGATTAGAATGACCCAGGACAACTCAACAACTGCTTTCCCATTGCCCTGGTTACCTAAAACCTCAATCTTGAACACTAATGTTGCTTTGCCAACACTGCTATTGCAACTGCGAAATGCTAATTTAATTTCCTGACATCTTGATCGAGCAATTCATGAAATCTGAAACATACAAATGCTTCTAGCTAGGATAAGGACATTCCAAAATGTGTCAGAATACAATTCGCCACATATATAGCAGGTTTTGATACAAACTGTCTTCAACAGTATTTCTTCTCTGTTGGGTCAACTACTGTAATGGTGGAAAAACAGTTTGAGGAGAATCTTAACGAGGAAGTTGGATAAAGTCCGATGATGTGTTTGTAGCTATACTTGAATCATAACATATCCTGTAGACTAGAGTGCTGCAGGAAAAATCTGCAAAAAAAAAAAAAAGATTCTTAACCCACTATCATATTTAATACACAAATTTCTAAGGCCACCAAATTATCAAAACTTTGTTAAAAAAAAAACCAATCATACATCTTACACTTATGAACACTTACTGAACTGAAGCAACTTAGGAATGACTATCCATTTTTTCATTTAAATTGTGAGTATCAAATATGACCTGCTGTCTACATCAGTTTTTTTGAGGAACGTTTATTTGTTATCTCTCAATCTGCACTGTTTTGCATTGCATTGTATGATTTCCACCCACAATAAAAACTACAGAGCTAAAAACGAAGCATTTAAATGTCATCTTACTAAGACATATTATTGGGAGATATAGAGTGACAACTGATATTTATATGCATTTTATGTAAGTACTGTTATTAAGATGTCACCGATTTACAATACAAGCTATCAGAATTTCATCATACTTGCATGAATCAGCAACTGCTCCAAATGAAATATTTTTGCTACGTTTGGGCCTCTGAATAAAACTGAGGTGTTTTTCTCCCTTGACCGTGAGCTCCATATGTTCCTGTATCATATGAGCATATCAAATTTTTTTTTTGTCCAAAGGTTCAATAAACTGTTCTGTTTAAAAAATAGATTTTTTCTGATTATTATTTCGAATGTCAGGCTTTACAGGGTTAACATTCTTTTACAACAATCACTGTCCATATAAGATAAAAATAACCATTACTCAAAGCATGGTGTGGCATACAGATCGTCTGTTATACTGTATGGTGTTTATGATTAAAGGTAACAACTTTTGCCCAGAGGTTAAAAAACAAACTAAATGTATTTTTTGGAAGATTATTGTTATGGTTGTGCTTCAGCTCTGATACTACGTGGATGAATATGTTTATCTGCTCATAAAACAAAACATACACTGCTAGGATTATGAGACATAATCAGTCTAGATGGAAAGGATCTCAAGCTGACTGAAGATGTTACTGTAGCTCTACATTAATAGACACGGTACTTCCTTTAAAATAATATCAGCACAGCGCTACAACAAGATGATATGACCCTCACACTAGATAGGCTACTGCTTTACAATGAACTCTGTTAGAGAGTTATGGCAATTTATCTGTTCAGTAAAATACCCTCAGTTCTGGCCATCTCTGAAAAGCAATGCAAGCCAATGTTGATTCTTGTTTTATTACGAGCTTTGTCACATTCTATTTTTGCCAGCAAACTCTCCTCTGTTCTGTTCTGTTTTTTTTTTTTTTTTTTTTTTTTTTTAACAGGGGATTTCTCAGAGGCTGGAGATTTAATGTGCTCCATGTCAACCTTTCTCACTCGTTGTGACAAATAACCTGTCATTCTCACAACATACAAGCGTCAAAGTACCCCGAGGAACTTTTATTGACGTACGCAATTTCCAACCCGATCTCACGGCAATTCATACGAATTTTACGAGGTGGTCACATACTGCTCCGAGACAAGAAGGTTGAGGATCCAAACGCAGTTTTATTGAAAGGGTAATCCACAATCGTATTCGCAAACAGGCAAGAGGTCAGAGCACAGTAAATCAGTCCAATCAAACAAACAAATCCAGAGGGTGCAGGAACGGGAAAACCAGGACACAGGCAGATATAAAAAACCAGGAACATGGAAAACAGAGGAAAACGCTCAGAGATGCAGTGTAAACAACTAACAAGACTTCGCAAGGAATGACAGAGGGAACCAGGCTTATATAGGGTGAATAAACAAGATAATGACATACAGGTGAATGTTATGGCTGATTAGTCTGGGCAAAAGGATTATGGGAGATGTAGTTTGTGGCTGTGTGGTGATTGTCCGGGTTGAAGTGCCCTCTGACAGTTATCCCGGGCACTCTCACTGGTGATCGCTACAGGTGGCTAATTTCGTACGAATGGCCTGTCCCTGACCCCGGCCCTAAACCTACCCGTGACTGAGGTTTAGACAAATCGTACGAATTCATACGAATCAGTCACATTTTACTCACTCGTTCGAATTGGTCGTTTTTGTATTTTGTATTTTAATGGTGTGAAATACCTCCAATTATAGAAAGAGCGGAGTGTCTGAGTCTGTAGGAGTACACAATGTTTATCTGCTGTCTGCCTGAGCTGATCAGGCCAGCAGAGCACAATGTTTCTAACACTGCTTCTATTGTCTGAACACGAAAACCCATGTGTGTTTTTGAAGTTTGTCCCACATATCCTGTGGCTCCTTGTGGGAGAGATGCTCTTCACATCCTTGAGGAAGACGAGTCTTCCTCTTGTGTTGTGTGTGTGTGAAGAGGCTAACATCTGTATGTACTCGTATATGTGTGTTGTTTAAATCCTTCACTTGAAGAACATGTTCTATATAGAATCTGTAATGTTTCTGTCAGGCGCTTCACATATAGAGGTTCCCATAATGGGATCATGTGATTTAGTTTTAAATAATTATTCTTATTGTAATAAAATTGTATGAATTAAATAGCTCGTAAACATACATTATCGCTAGGAAAAAAAATGAAATAACCCGTTAAACATGAAAGCATTTATTAATTTAAGATGTTTTTCCATAGCTTTTTGGCATAAAAAGTTCTTTAAAATGTAACCTTTTTTATTTATTTTTTCATCATAATATACATATTTTTAGGTGTTTATGCAATAGAAAATTTGGGCAAGTGTGAGTGTTTTTGTTTCATGTGTATGTTTTTCATGTTGTGCCAGGAGGACGGGTCAGAGCGAGGTTATATCCCTGTTTACCCGTCACCCCCGTCTATAAATCTCCCATACAGACACACACACTCACATGCAAGTGCTTCTTCTTATGAAGAGCAATTTCCTGTGTTGTTTAATTAGTGATCTGACTCAGACATCCATTAGATCTGCCCCAAACTGCTCATTAATTCTGATTTATTACAGAGAAAGAACACCAAGGACGATAACTATCACGATAAAGATATAGTTCTGAAAATCATTTTCAATTTAAAAGAATAGCAGAGTCCAGTCCACAACTATAACAATGGTACAAAGAAACTTTGCACTTTCAGAACATTTTTTTTGTTTTCAGCTGATGAACAATAAAAGCATTGATAGCCAATCAGAATCCATCCTGATTTCAGAACTGGAGCATTTAAAGCAGCAGACAACATAAAAAATCATCAAAAGATAAATAAAATCTAGTTAGAAATAAATGGAATATAGATAAGGTTGACTAACATTTTTCTATTCATTATTTTAAACTAAAAAAATCAAGCAAAATGAAACACAAATAGGTTATTTGTGTGAGATTATAATATGCTTTCCATAAAGTTGGCATTAAACTGAAGTTGTAATAGTCTTTTCTTCCCTATTGTGACCTACTGTATATCCTGATTGGATGGTTTGCTATTGGTGGATCTCATGTGAGTGACAGGTTGCCCCGCCCTCGCGCCATTAAACACGTCATCAGAGGAGAGAAGAGATGTCACTGCAAGTTAAAGACTATGAGGGCACATTAATTTTTTTTTTTTTTAATAATAATAATATATATATATATATATATATGTGCCCAGATAAACCACTTACAAATAAAAAAATAATGCTGCACAAAAATAATGCATGCAGCATTTTCCCCTCATCAAATCATAATGTTTTAAACAAAACAATATAAATTCCATTTCATTGTAACTTAATAGATAACATGAATTTTCTGAAGAACACACACACACACACACACACACACACACACACACACACACACACACACACACACACACACACACACACACACACACACACGTCATATATATATTATAAATATGAGATCATATGTATATGATCAATGGACATGAAATGTAGGCTACCGTTAATTGTAGAATGTCTCACTCATTTATGCACAGAGGTCTGTATATTAGGGAGGAAACTCAGCGCGAGATAGCACACCTTCCACCTGTGTGTGCGCGAGCCGAGAGCGCCAACTCTGAATCCTCCCACTGAATACTGTCTCCATGACAACCATGCAAAAGCATGTCCTTACTGACCAGATCTGACACACAAACACATGCATTCGCATAGCCTGCATTCTTTGAGAGGACTAAAAATCCAAAACATGATTATGATTCGAAGTATGTTTTTAGTCGGAATTGAAATTGAAAAAGGAGAATGTGCGGCGAAAGAAACTAATGAAAGGAAAGCTGTAATCTTTCTTTTCTTGCAGACGCTCGAATACAAACACACACGCACACGGGCTCTGCAGTTTGCTGGACTATTTGAGTTTCGAGTGGATGAGAAGAGCGCGTTTAGATTGATGGAGTCTTTTGTGCTTATTTCTCTTTATTGTATTCAATTATCTATCGAGGGGAAGTTTTTTTCTTTCTTTTTTTTTTGCGCCTGCTGTTTCTAAAGATTCGGTGAAGTCTCATCTAATGGCTGGCGAAATGATTATTGAGCAGCAACTCATACAGTGACGAAATTTTACAAAAGCAATCCTTTTTAATAAAGCCTGCATTTTGTGTTCTGGAAAGAGTTAGATGAGAATGTTAGCAGTTTATAGCTCAAGGAAAGACTAAATAAATATAGGCTATCTTAGAGAAGTCAGAATGAATAACTTCCGCATCAAATCTCCAGCGTCATGAGGGAAATATCCCCCTGGTTTCACAGACAAACTAGTCCCAGACTAAAATGCATGTTTGAGATGTTTTAACTGAAAGCAACGTGCATAGATATATCTCAAAATATATCAGTGCCATTGTATTGTCTCACGTAATGTTTTTTTCTTCTTTTTTCTGAGTAAGATCTGAGTGCATACTGCCTCTTAGTGGCCATATTTAAAACTGAACACTGACGCCTGGTTTCACAGACGAGGCTTAAAGGGATAGTTTACCCAAAAATGAAAATTCTGTCATCATTTACTCGCCATCAAGTTGTTTCAAACCTGTATGGATTTCTTTCTTCTGCTGAAAGATATTTTGAAGAATGTCGGTGACCAAACAGATGATGGGCCCCATTGATTTCCATAGTATTTTTCCCCATATGGGTCCATCAACTTTGGTCACTTCAAAATATCTTCTTTTGTGTTTAGCAGAAGAACACGTTTAAGCCTAGTCCCAGACTAAAATGCATGTTTGAGCTGTTATAACTGAAAGCAGCTTGCATTGTCATCTTACAATGTCAGTGACATTGCTTTGCCAAGATTCCCACCAGTAATGTTATTAAGGCATGTTTATAAAAGCTACTTAAATGTCCTAAATTGAACTAAGGTCTAATCCTGGCTAAATCTAAGCCCTGTCTGTGAAACTGGGCCTGAGTGTTATCCTCCTAAACCATGTGATACGGGTCATTCCTGTAATATGTCTTAATATATTAGATAAAATATTAAACTCAGCATTTGCAGATGTTGGTATTTTTTGCATTTATATTAAGAAATTTGATTATTTTGTGAACATTTGATAATCAGTTTTTCCTCTTGTCATCAGTTTTATTTTACTCCTAGTCTTTTGAATATGAAACATCAAAGCTTGTTATTTTCACCCTTTTCATTATAGCCTATTATATTGTTATACTTTATTAGGTTTAAAAATGTCTACACATATATATTTATAATAAAATGATATTAGGCTAATATAAAAGCGTATAGCAGACTCAGCAAGTTGTCAAAATAAGAACCTGCTGCTTGATGTATATACTCCTATATATATATAGGAGGGGGGGTTAACACTTATTTTTAATGTAAACTGTTCCTAGAATCTGAATCTCCTCGGTGATATGGCGGGAGCGTATGAAGCAGAAACACGTGTTACATTGTATACTTTCCTGCTCTATAGGTTCCCACTGCGCTTAATCTATAGAAATGACGTAGAGCGCGGAAGCTCTAGCGTGTAACACAGAGGGGAAACTAGTCTCGCGCTTCCCGGAAGCGGGACCGCAGAATCATGGCGACCGTCTCAGTGTGTCAGTATCATCTTGGAGGTTTCAGTTTCGAAAACTGCAAGAGGTGAGATTGATCCCTCTATATTAAGCGGAATTAAGCCGATGGAGTGGGATAATTTTTTATTTTATGGATTCGGTGAAATAACCAAGAGTTTGAGTGGGGTTTAAAGGCATTTACCGATCGTTTAAGTCACGGCCTGCGTGAATGACTCAGGAGAATTTACTCAAACTCATTTGAATAAAGGGTTTATTTAATGAAATATACATTCAAAATACATTACACGTTATGTGTAACATTTAGAAGTGGGTTTTTTTTAAGGTCACAGTGTTTTTTTTAAGTAGTTGATATTTTGTTGTCATTGGTGGGCTTCGACCCTGCGCTTATATAGTAACGTTAAATGTAGTAACGTTAACTTAAGTTCATACAGAATGGTCATTTAAAATTAATTAGCGTGAACTTTATTCACTTAAAAAAAACAAGTCACTTTAATTAGTTTAACTTAATCATATTGCGATCTTTTTTTGATTACTAATTAATTACAAAAACGTTAAGCTACACAGTTATGACTGAGCATTTTTGTAACATAAAAGACGAAGCCCTTAAGTATTGTTTTAAAAGTCGTTTTTACTTTATGTTAACTCGCTAATAAATCTCGTTAAGTTGATTTAATTTAGTTATTTCTTTATAAATGTGAATACTTGTGTATTAAATGAGTAGTGATATACGAGTTTTTAAAGTGTCCACTAGTCGTCAGTAGAACGGAGGTTTGGGGATAAATCTGTTATTGACTTGATGTCAGTATGAATCAAAACCATACAACTCTGTGCTGACTGGTCAAACCAGTGGTTTTCTACATTTATTATGTTAATGTAGCATCTTACGTATGCTCATATAGGAGCAGAGTTTAATTATAAAGGGCTGAAAAAATAGAATGATGCTTGGGGAAAAAAACGTATGTTTATGTTGTTCTAGAAATGCCCTTCTGGAGGCAGACATCACTAAGCTAGGGTTCAGCTCTCCTGCTGCTCGTAAAACCGGAACCACCATTTGTGGCATCGTTTACAAGGTAAGCTAAAGAGCGTAGATGAGTTTAATTGTATAATTGGGCACAAGGTAAGCTAAAGAGCGTAGATGAGTTTAATTGTATAACATTAAAGGGTAAACTTCATATCCTCATATCTGTCAAAAATAACGACGTACAAGAAAGATTGCCTCACTAAAATCATCCCTCTTTCTCTCAGGATGGTGTTGTTTTAGGTGCGGACACTCGTGCCACTGAAGGAATGATTGTCGCTGATAAGAACTGCTCTAAAATTCACTACATCTCTCCCAACATCTAGTGAGTACAAACACATCATTACAGACAACTCACGTCTTTGTGATTTACAATCCCTGATATCAAATGGCATTGTTCTGAAGTCCCCTCTCTCTCTCTCTCGTGTTGTGTAGTTGTTGTGGAGCCGGAACCGCAGCAGACACTGAGATGACCACACAGATCATCTCCTCTAATCTGGAGCTCCATGCTCTGTCCACCGGCCGTGTCCCGCGAGTCGCCACCGCAAACCGCATGCTCAAACAGATGCTCTTCAGGTAATGAATCATCGCAGCGCTATAGAGAGCCTAAGTCCCTCCCCTCCGCTTCCGGCTCATGGGACCTTATTTCGGAAAAAATATGCATGGTAGTCAATGGGGAGAGACAACTTATCTTTTTATTCCGTCTGAGCTGTGCCCTGAATTACACATATGATGTTTGTCAATTTAAAAGATAATTATGAAAGTCAAGAAAGTCGCAGTTTGTCATAAAACAGGAGAGTAACGTTTAATTTTATGTGAAAATCGTTCAATGAACTATGTCTCTCGTCTCGCACCGTGCGTCGCCAATCTCATGTGCGTGCAGTCTGATACAAAACACACCGGCATGACGGCGTAACGTTACGATTATAACGTTAGACTATAGAAAACATGACAGACGTTAGCTTCAGTAAAGTTAGCTTCATTCATTGAGAGAAAAGGTATGACGTCTCATGCGCGCCTTTTGGGTTTTGTAGTCTTTGTAATTACGTATTTTCAGTCTTATACCTCGACAGTTTTACATCAAACTGCGACTTTCTTGACTTTAAAATGTATCTTTTAAATTGACAAACATCATATATGTAATTTTGGGCACAATTCAAACGGGATCAACATATTTGTTGTCTCTCGACATAGACTATCATATAATATTTTTCCGAAATAAGGTCCCATGGTGGTTAACCGGAAGGGGAGGGACTTAGGCTCTCTATATGATGTGCTACCACTAAAACATAGAATAAAAAAATAAAGGTTTTTTCATGTTTTTAAAGATATATCTTGCGCTCAGACTAAAGCTACATTTATTTAATCAAAAATACAGAAAAAACAGTAATATTGTGAAATATTACAATTTAAAATAAATGTTTTCTATTTGGATATTTTAAAATGTAATTTATTACTGTGATGCAAAGCTGAATTTTTTTAACATCATTTCTCCAGTGTACATGATCCTTTAGAAATCATTGTAATATGTCGATTTTATGCTCTAGAAGAATATTGAAAACAGTTGTGCTGCTTAACATTTTTGTGGAAACCCAAATCTCAAATGTTTTTAATGAAATTAATAGTTTGTTAATTTAGTGTTTGACTGGTAGTGTTTATGAGCAGTCTCCATGTGTTTACATATGTAGGTATCAGGGTTATATTGGTGCTGCGTTGGTTCTCGGAGGGGTTGACTGCAACGGTCCACACTTGTACAGCATCTATCCACACGGATCAACAGACAAACTGCCCTATGTCACTATGGGTGAGTTACACTAACATCCCCCGTAACCCTTATTGTTCCCAATATAAGATGACCCCCCTTTTCAAGATGTACCTTTTGCACACCAAATCTTGTCTTTTAAAGAAAATACTTTTCATATATGAATTGTTAGCATAGCTACCATAAAAATAACCTGAAGTTCTCATTTAGTAGATCTCATTATGACCTTTTCTATGTACAGTGACAGATGCTGGCTTGTCAAAAATGTGTTTGATCCGCATTACCTATCTGATACAGTTAAAAAGACAGCAGTTTCTCCCTGAAGTCAGAGGGCAAGCGCTAATGCATTACGCCGCATCAAAGCATCCGCTACGAGGATATCGACAGGCAAGTACGTAGCCGAAACAAGAAATGATGGGCCTCGCTGTCGGGTACGTTCAGCTCTTTGGCGGTTTCCAGTGCCTTCAGCTGGATGACTCTGGTTATGGACAGCCCCTCGTTTCTTTTTCGGATACGTACTTGACACACTTGCCTGTCATTTTCTTCGAAGTGGCCACTTTTAGGACAGCAGTAAACTTTTCTTTTACTGTTAGCATTTTTTGGGCTCGCTATCTTCTAACATTACACTCTGACATAGTATTTCTTGGCTGCTTAATGAGAATTTTTGATGACTTGTATTGATGTTTGATGACTCGTATTTACACGTATTTGGCACTCCCTATTGTTGTGGGTGTATTATTGACATGTAAAAGTTGATAGACCCTGAATATAAGACCACCCCATTTTTTTCAGATGTATTTAACAAAAAGACATCGGAACAATACAGTACTTGCATGAATTATCATCCTCTTCCACCAAAAGGGGGAGATATTGTGTCTCTGAAAAGCCTTTGATTGGTGCAAAGATATGAAAGATGTCTGATGGATTGGCTTTGCAAGTTGTGACTTCTATGAAAACATGACATGCAGCCTTCAGTGAATATCTGTTAATGCAGAAGATGCTTCTCTTGATTCACTTTCTCACTTGTAACATCAGCATGTTTTTGTCTCATCAGGTTCTGGATCTCTGGCAGCAATGGCAGTCTTTGAGGATCGCTACAGGCCCAACATGGAGGTAACCCTCTCTCGTGTGCATTTTCGTGTGTCTTTTTCGCTCTTTTGTGTTGAGGCGTCACACTGATGTTCAAGTTAAGTTTAAAACTACTTTTAAAACTACTTTTATCTAGAAAAGGCACATTAAATTGATCAAAAGTGACAGTAAGTGACCATTTATAATGTTACAAAATAGATGCTGTTCTTTTGAACTTACTATTCATTAAAGAATCCTGAAAAAAATGTATCATGGTTTCCTCAAAAATATTAAGCAATACATATTAAGACTGGAGTAATGATGCTGAAAATTCAGCTTTGCACAATAGGAACAAATGATTTGAAAATATTTTCAAAACAGTTATTTTAAATAGTTTTTAATGTATTGTTGAGCATGCCAGGTTTCTTTTAAATACATCCAACCCCAAAAATCTTACCAATCTCAAACTTTTTGGACAATAGTGTGTATATTCAGGGTTCCTGAAGTCATTGACAAACTGGCAGTCTCAGAGAATTATGGAAAATTCATGGAAATTAATCTTTATAAATCTTAGAAAGGCATAGTCATTTTGGGTTTGAAATATCATTTGTAAATAGTTTTTTGTGAATGCAATATGATTATCCAGTAATCATGAAGCACATGTAAATTGGTGAGAACACTGTCTCATGTTAATGATGGTGGTTATGTTGATCAGGAGGATGAGGCCAAGCTTCTGGTGCGGGATGCAATAGCGGCTGGTATCTTTAATGACCTGGGCTCAGGAAGCAACATTGACCTGTGTGTGATCACCAAGGGGCAGGTGGACTACCTCAGACCTCATGATGTGGCCAACAAGAAGGGTGTCAGGTGAGCATCCAACATCACACATCTAAACCTATTGCAGTCACACTTGTTGCACGGCAGCATGCAAATTGCTAGCATTGAGGCAGTGATTAAATGTGTGTAATTCATGTTGGATCTAAATGTGTGCTGTCATATAAAAAACTGACATAAATGACCAGCCAGCATAAATCCCTTTATAAATGAGTAAAAAAATTGCCATGCCATTGTCGTTATATGATCAGCTTATTGTAAATATTGTACAGGTTTAGGTCTAGTCACAAATGGTCAGTATGATTAAAGGGATAGTTCTCTCATTTAATAACTCCCATGCCAACTCAAAGGAAGGTAATTTCTTTTTAATGAAATCGCAGAGATTTCTGTCCCTCCATTGAAAGTCTATTCACCCAAAACTCTGAAGATTCAAGACGTACATTCATAAAAAGATTGTAAAATAAATCCACATGAATTGAGCAGAGACTTCTGAAGAGACTTGATCGCTTTATATGATGATCAGATTTAATTTAGGATTTTATTCACATTTAAACATTGATCAGTGAACATTTCCAGCAGCTCAACTGTACTTGCGTGACGAGTGAGAACAAACCTCATTGTTTCTTGCGGATGCTCAAATGGGGCGAGTAACACGAGGATGAACCTCATTGGTTATTATGCATGAGCTTTCTATGGGATTAGGCTTACAATGGAGGGACTTTATTTGTGTTTCGAAGATGAACGAAAGTCTTATGAGTTTGGAACAACATTTTTGGGTAAATTATCCCTTAAACAGTCAGTTGATGAAAGCCACTACATGTGTGCATGATACTAATCAGAAAAAGTATGAAATGAATGGCTCATGCTTCACTGTTCCATTTTAAGGGAGGATAAGCTTGATGGACGCCCTGTGTGAGTAACTGTGTTTTGAAACGAATTGCCCACGTCTAGATGTAATTGTAACCTGCATGTGTTTGACTAACCAAGTGTGAGTTTGAAGTAGAGTTGTTCACACTGACAAGCTTTTTGCTGATTTTTCTCTTACAATTTTCTTTTTTTTCTTCACCAAAGTGTATATCTCCGTTTGGATGAGTTTTATTATGTGAAAAACGTGCAGCGTTTCAGTCCTGATTAGAGATGTGTGTTAAGGCTTAGTTTCTCTGCTGGAGCAGCATCTTTAATTGTTTTAATTCCTGTGTTTTTTTTCGTGCGTTCTCCTCACAGAACCGGAGACTACAGGTACAAGCCTGGAACTACCGCGGTTCTGACCAAGGCTGTGACTCCTCTGAACCTGGAGGTGGTAGAGGAAAGTGTGCACACCATGGACACCTCCTGAGGAGACACAATCCACCACGCTTTGATCTGTTTGTTTCCCCTAACTATTATGTGGTGGTTTAGTCATTTTTCATTATTTCCAATAAAAGTTATGAGTTGAAGTTTGTGATCTTTTTATGCGCCTCTTGTTTGTACCATTGTTTTCTTTAAAAAGCATCCCAATTTATTGAGGTATGATTTCTATCCGATAACTCCTTATTTTGCATGTTTACATAAAAACGGCAGTCTAATTAAATAACGAGTCAATATATGTTAAGGTAAGATTTTTTTAAATAAGTCTCTTCTGCTCACAAAGGCTGCATTTATTTGATAAATACAGTAAAAACAGTAATATTGTGAAATATTATTACACTAATAGCTGTTTTCCATTTGAATACATGGTCCCACTTTATATTAAGTGGCTTTAAGTACTATGTACTTGCATCGAAAAATAAGTACAATGTACTTATTGTGTTCATGTTGTGTTGTAAAACACTTTTGCTGCTATTGGGGTGTGGTACGGGTAAGGTTAGGGACAGGTGTGGTGTGTGATACGGGTAAGGTTAGGGACAGGTGTGTGTGATACGGGTATGGTTAGGGACAGGTGTGTGTGATACGGGTAAGGTTAGGGACAGGTGTGTGTGATACGGGTAAGGTTAGGGACAGGTGTGTGTGATACGGGTAAGGTTAGGGACAGGTGTGTGTGATACGGGTATGGTTAGGGACAGGTGTGCTGGTATGGGTCGCTTTAAGGGTGGATTAACAGTGTAATTAGTTACAAATGTAATTACTTAAATTTATTCCAGCTGTAATTACATGAAGTTATTTTCAAAATATAAGTACAATGCAAAAGCTTGTATGTGCACAATACGTCCATTGTATCAAATTATTCATTTCAATGTAAGTACATATACTTAAAGCCACTTAATATAAAGTGGGACTGAATAGATTTTATTCCTGTGATCAAAGCTGAATTTTCAGCATCATTACTCCAGTCTTCACCTTCAGTGTCACATGATCCTTCAGAAAAAATTCTCATATGTCAGTTTGCTCCTCAAGAAACATTTATTATTATTATCCATGTTGAAAACAGTTGTGCTAATATTTTTTTGAAACAGCAATACATTTTTCATCATCGTTCGATGAACAAAAAGTTTAGCATTTATTCCATAGACATTTTTTGTAATATCATTAATGTCTACTGTCACTTTTGATCAATTTAATGTGACTGCTGAATAAAAGTATTGATTAAAAAAAAAAGTATGGACCCTAAGCCTTTGAATGGCACTGTACATACTGCATTGAGTTGTAAAGATTCGCTCAAACCAAAGTAGTTTAAATAAGTCCGGGGTTGTTGAATTGTAAATAAGTGCTTATATTGCCTGAGTAAAAGTTTGATTTGTATGATTTATTAAACCATG
The DNA here is from genome assembly GCA_031834385.1 of Semotilus atromaculatus. Taxonomy (NCBI): domain Eukaryota; kingdom Metazoa; phylum Chordata; class Actinopteri; order Cypriniformes; family Leuciscidae; genus Semotilus; species Semotilus atromaculatus. The sequence continues at coordinate 5,328,468 of JAULUF010000053.1, forward strand.
CTATCATTTTAATTAGACGTGAACACGTGTTTCCTTTTGTATTATGTTTTGTTTGATAAATGATAGCAGTTAACAATACATTTGCTTATCACCAGGGGGCCTTGGACAATATGAGTTGTCAGTTCCTAATTTAGTGTTTAAAACACTTGATGTTCTTCAAAACAATGCTGTCACAAAGTCAAAAGTTACATTTTATTGTTAATTACACATTTTAACGTGAGAAAATGTTTCAAAATTCCATAAAAACAACCTCTTTGGAACAATGAATATAATAAACACTTTCACATGATAGATATTTGACCAGAGATTGTGTGCGTATGTATGCGTGTATCAGAAACATAAAGAGCAATAAGTAACTCAACCGTAAGGCTCTTTATATGTTGTTATGAATATAGGCCTACAGAAAAAAGTATGCATAAATAGAACCACCTTGCTTTGACATCATCAACATGAGGCACTGGGTCACCTGACCTAACCAACTTTCTCTAAACCAATCAGCATACAGCACTGTGAAACATCATTCGAAGGTACAACAGAATATATATCGGTATTCCTTTCAATACAAGTCTAGAGAAACGCTCAGCTTGAAACTATCGCATTCTCTCTTTACTCATTTCTAGATATTTCTATAGCTTGATCAGTTGGATTGAGAGAGCAGAGATCACAGGTTTGCGCAATGTTTCTCCTGGCTGCAGGTGTGTGTGTGTGTGTGTTTGTATCAGGTGCTGGCCGTCCACCTTTCCATCTGTGTGGCGAACTGCAGGACGAAGCTGATGTCGGGCCGCTGGTTGGGATCTGGGTTGATACACATGCTGACTAGATCTCTGAGCTGAAACACATACAAGGTGTGTAGATTACAAGAGAAGTTCACATATCTGAAACTGCATACATTACTTAAAAAACAGTAGGTGATGAGAGAAGTATGTCTGAATTTACAGCACTCATAAAAGCCAAAAATGATGACCAACTACTGAAGTGTGCATCCACTGGACACTTTACTATCCCATGAGGCCAAGGGAGAGGATTTGTGAATGGCAGTGACGTGATCCAACCGACATTCATACTGCACACATTAATACTATATAGAACATGCTCGCAAAGTACAAAATTAGTATCTAGTCAAGAGAGTGGGTGATTTCGGATGCAGCCAGTGACTTTGTGTCTTCATGCTATGATTGTTGAGATGGGCTGTTACAAAATCTAGTGAGCATACTACCTAGACATCATCTTCAGGCATCATAACATTTATGTTCAAAATAATAATAAACAAATGTATCAGGATTTCCACATAAATATTAAGCAACAAATCAGCATATTAGAATGATTTCTGAAGGATCATGTGACACTGAAGACTGGAGTAATGATGCTGACAATTCAGCTCTGATCACAGGAATAAATGACATTTTAAAATATATTAAAATATAAAAAATAGTTACTTTAAATGGTAATAATATTTCACAATATTACTGTTTTTACTATATTTTTGATCAAATAAATGAAGCCTTGGTGAAGAGAGATACTTTTTTTGTTTCTGTCAGGACCACTATCGTCAAATACGATTGACAATTAGCATACAGGTATGATTGGCGGTATGGATCCGTTCTGGGCGGGAACTCCCTGCGCATCCATATTAATATACTTGCATATGTGTGTATTTATATATACAAAATAATTATACACACTCCACACACATATATTATGTGTAAACAAACTTTTATTTTGGATGCGATTAATCGTTGCCCAGCCCTTTAATGGATTGAATTAACCCCGTTACAAGTATTTAATTCAGCACTAATGATGTGACAATAAAAAAAAAAAAAAAGTTTCAATTAAAATTTCACCCAATATTTGGCCATCGTGTGATCGTGAACTTGAGCGCCGTGTTTTTAGAATGCTGTGTCATGTGCGAGAAACTGCAGAAAAATGCTCGAGTACAACTATTAAAGATATCCATCTGTTTACATTGAAAAACAATGGATTCTAAATGTGTGTGTGTGTGTGTGGTACCTTCTGGGAGTAGTGCTCTGATGGGAGAGGTGGGTAATCACACTGTTCGATCTTTTGGCACAGCGAGAGCAGGTTCATCTTGTCGCTGTAGAAGGGACTGTGCAGAGCTGCCATCTGACAGAGACAGAAATATCATTCATGACATCCTTTAAAGAAAACATCAATACGGCCTTCTGTTTGACTATCACTATCACACTAGTTTCATGTTAACCACTGTGGTTAAACTTTGAAAAAAAGAGTGTGCATTTCAACATTTAATCTGGTGCAATGTCTTGCCCTATAGATAGATAGACTATGATTGCAAGAGCATTAGTGTAAAACACAATGTTGTGTTTTACTGGATTTTATTGGGAAACTATAAACTAACTTAAATAACAGCATAATGCAAACAATCCACCAAAAATACAAGATTTAGAAATATTAAGCAATTTATTTATTAAGACATTTCTGTTTTAGATGTCAGTTCAAATATCAGCTGTCCATTGGCATCTAAAAATATAGAAATATACAATTTTAAAAAAAATATTTTTAATCTGAAGAAATCCAGAAAAAAATTATCATGGTTTCCACACTAATATTACACTTCTTTCAACATGATAATAATAAGAAATGTTTCTTGATCAGCATATTAGAATGATTTCTGAAGCATCATGTGACACTGAAGACTGGAGTAATGATGCTGAAAATACAGCTTTGCATCGCAGGAATGAAGTACATTTTACAATATATTAAAATAGAAACCAGTTATTTTAAATTGTAATAATATTTCACAATATTACAGTATTTGTTGATCAAATAAAGGTGAGTATAAGTGATGTGTGTATATATGAACAGAATGCAGAAGTGTTTGTGTACCTCATACAGCAAGCAGCCCAAGGACCAGATGTCTGATTTGAAGTTGTATCCGTTCTCATGAATCCTCTCGGGAGACATGTAATATGGAGTTCCAACTGGGAACAACACAGATACACAATAAGCACATTTGTGTATTTGGAGCGTATTGTACTGTCTGGACTGGTTCTGTTATTTCATTCAGTGTGAATGGTACCAAGAGAATGTGCAGCAGTGGTTTTGGAGCTGAAGTATCGGCCTAGTCCAAGGTCACCGAGTTTGACCTCTCCAGTCGCTGTGATGAAGACGTTGGCTGGTTTTATATCTGAAACACAAACATTGACAGGAGTACAAAAGAAATAGGGGCACATGAATGAAAGAAACCACGCATGTTTCCTTAAGAAAGAGAGTTTGTGAGTTTACCTCGATGCATGACTCTGCGGGAGTGCATGTGTTCCAGTGCGCTGCAGAGCTGCACGAAATACTTCCATATCGTTCGTTCGGGAATCAACCTCCTCTTCTTCATAAAATACTACACACATGCCAGGGTTATTATTGTTAACTAAAGCTTTTTCACATTTTCATTAATTGAAATAACTAAATAATAGGGATACACCGAAATTTCACTGAAAATATAAATCCCCCAAACGCTGTTCAGTGTGTTCAGTACTCAGGTTTCACAAAATTTAATAAAGAATAATATATTGATATTTAATATTTTCTGTCCAGTTTCAATAAAGTGTGGTTATTTTATTTTATAGGATTGTATTGTTTATTTATTTAGCATCATTAAAATGATTGAATTTCATTAAAAAGTCTAATAATAATCCACTCACATGAAAAAACATAATGTAAAATAAGAAATGAACAAGCAGTTTCGGTTTTCGGCCCAGAATTTTCCTTTCAGTGCATCCCTACTAAATAGACGAAAATGTAATAAAAACAATATAGATATTAAAAACTAACAAAGAAATACAAATGTCAAAAACACACTAAACAATAAAATTACTAAAACTAAAATTCAAATGAAAACAGAAATGATAAAAATTAAATCTAATCAAAACCTATAATAGTGCATCAAAGGGGACCTATTATGGACTGTTTTAAATGTAGTTTTTGGGGTCTACTAGAATAGTTTTTAGTGCTTGAATGTTCAAAAAACATGATTTTACACACATTTTACATTATTGCAGCACCTCTCTTTCCAATCTGTCAGTAACGCTCAGGTTAGTTCCTGTCCCTTCTGAAAAGCTCAATTTGCTTTTGACTGGTTGGCTGGATTAGTGTGTTGTGATTGGTCAACCGTTTTCGAGCGTTTCGGAAATATCACACCCCTCACCATAACCCAGAGATTCAACACACTACTAAGGCCCTCGCAATTCGTTCCCGGTAGAAACTCAAGACTATACAACGGAGGCGTTTCAGGGAGTTCAGAAACACTGACACAACTCCCGCTGGAGTGACTTTGTGCTTTGTAACTTTGCAGACCTTTTTCAAGCTTGAACAGCAATACTAAAGAAAGTTGAATGTAAAAAAAAAACACAATAGGACCCCTTTAAAATAACACTGACACATGCACATACAATTTTTAACCCAAGTAATAGGATCCCCAAAAATATTTGGCCATTTAATGTGTCAAGGTGAGACCGACCTTAATCATCTGGGACAGGTCACCAGCGCCTGCTAACTCCAGAACAATATTCAGCTCGTTGTCTTCAATAAATGAGGCCAGATACTTAATGACATTTGGATGGTTTAGTTGCTGCAGTTACAGAATGAATATAAAATATCAGCATGCATACACAAATTCAAAATAGAAGCATGCACAAGTTCAAAAACACATACACATGCTACTGACCCTTAACAAGTCGATCTCTTTAATGCAGTCCTGCCGGGCTTTAGCATCCATCATTTCAAAGATCTGAGAAAACATCATAATATTACAATATACACCCAGACCAGGATCTGAAATACAACATACAGCTAAATCTGCACTGGTTTAATAAAAAACGCTTGCAGAGCACTTCTGAGAAATCTTGTTTTCAAAATGTTTGAATGAACCGTGATTTAAGATGTTGACAGATCGACAGACAGTGAAATGACAAACATCGTAAATCACGGCTCATTCAACCATTTTGAAAACAGATTCCACGACTAGATGAAAGCAAGATTTCTTAGAAGTTCACTAGAAATTGCTCATTTGCACAGGATTTTGGAGATCAAGTCTGTGGTCGCAATGGAATGCTAGCATATACTGCTTACTGGTTAATGCACATTATACTGGTTACTGGCTGCTATTTCTTAAAAATACTAAATGAAAATAGTATACACAATGTAAAGATAAAAGTACAATGCCACACTGTCACAAGACCTCACTTACATTGCATGTTTTATTTAATATGTGATTTACATTTTTATATATTTCCTTAAATTGATTTTACATCTAATTTTGTGTAAAAAAAATAAATAAAAGGTACAAAAAAGATTAAAAAAAAGATACAAAACATGCTTGGTTCATTGCCACTTCATTGCATGTTTGATTTAATTTATATATATTTATCATTTATCATTATTCATTTTTTATATTAATATATAAAATATATATTATATATTGCATTTTATTGCATTTTATTCTATTGGTGATTCATTTGAGTCAAGGAACAGATGTTAAAAATCATGCTGATTCATTAGGTCGCATGAACTCACCACATTGGCGTATTTAATTTAATTTATACATATTTTTATATTTTTATACATATTCCCCTTATATTTATTCACGTTATTATATTCTATTTTAATCCAATTGTGTTCTCTTGTGGTGATTCATTGGTGAGATTTTGCATAAACATCTGATTAAATGTTGAGTAATGATAAACTATTATTTTTGGTTCATCTGTCACACTAGCATTATCGAGAGCATTGCATTATGGGATTCTCTATTCCACACAGTTTTCACAGGTTAAACATTGCACATTTTGTCAAATTTAATCGATCATCTGAGTATACCATTATGAATACAGAAGATTTAGTATACAAAAAAAAAAGAAAAGAAAAAAAAAGTAGTATGCTAAAATGCTATTTCAATTCATGTAAATGTTCACCTGTACTTTCTTTAGTGCAACTTGCCGGTTGTCCAGTAGACACGTGGCTCTATAAACCTCGCTGAACTGACCACGGCCAATCATTTTCTCAATGAGGAAGTTGGACAGATCCGAATAGTATTCATATCCATATCCACAGTCTTCCTGTAGCACAAACAGTAGAGCATGACGCTAGCAACACTAAGATCATGGATTTGAATCAAGAACTGATCAAATGTGTCGCTTTGCATAAAATCATCTGTCAAATGCATAAATGTACATGTAAAATGTAATAGCATGCTCCTCTGGCTCTGAGAGACAGACAGAGGAACAGAAAGAGACAGTGTAAGTGAGAGTCAGAGCAGCGTGATAATGTCAGCATTATCGGATTGATGATTCATAAACGCTTCTGTCTGACGTTGACGAGTGTATTAACAGCGCATGCCACGTGAGCCAGGGCCTGTGCCAGCGGTGTGTGTGTGTGTCTGTGTGTGTGGTCAGACCTGGTCGTTCTGTACTGGCACCGTGTAATTTTTGTTCAGATCTTGAAGGCTGTTTTGCTCCATAATGACATTCCAGACCTACAGGCAAACACAAAGGACATGGAGTCAATCAAAAGACAGGCATTTGCAACTTCTGCTTTATCAAACAGGTTGTTTCCTTTCCAGATGGCTGCTTTGTTTAATCGTAGTTTTTCAGTAATGATGAAAAACAATCTTGAACCGTTCAAAGTCAAACGAAGGCTGAGATCAGACGAGCAGCTGTCAGCATGCGAATTTGAGGTGTTTGCTAAGACAAGACAAGCATCACTATTACATGTGCTCATACTTAAACGGATTTGAAGAAAACCTGAACACTATGGAATTTTGTGGTATAAATCATCTAAAACTCAAATGTTTAGATATTTACAGAAAATGGCTATAGATGTTTTTATTTATGTTTACACAATATACAGTTCAGAGGTTTGGGGTTGGTAAGTTTTTTTTAATGATTTTGAAAGAAGTATCTCATGCTCACCAAAGCTTCATTCATTTGATCAGAAATACAGTAAACACAGGAATATAGTGAAATAAAATATTATTACAATTTAAAATAACCGTTTTCCATTCGACTTTATTTTAAAATATAATTTATTCCTGTGATGCAAAGCTAAATTTATCATGTGTCCTCAGTGTCACATGATCCTTCAGAAATAATTATAATATGCTGATTTGCTGCTTAAGAATAATTTCTTATCATTATAAATGTTGAAAACAGTTGTGCTGCTTAATATCTTATATATCTTAACATCTTTTGTAACATAAAAACGGTTTTACTGTCACTTTTGATCAATTTAATGCATCCTTGCAAGATACGATGACATACTGACCCCAAAACAATTGACCGGTATAGTCTTGTTTTTTAATCAGAAGAATGTCCATTTCAATCATACAGCCAACTGTTATTAAAAAATAAGTAGACTAAAAATGTTTACTGTAAGTAAAATGCAATACAAAAGATTATTTTTTACTAAATGAACACAAGGAAGAGATTCTTGCTGGCTTTTATATCACCAGCACTGGCATCAATAATATAAGTGCACTAAGTGCAAATAGCCCGACTTGTTGGCAGAGGCTATTTACACTAACTCCGCCCACTGACGGAAGACGCTGGGTTGTTAGCAATAGCGTAGGAATAAGGTGTGTGGCAGAAAGTTGACACAAATCGACCCGAGTTCGAATCCGCTTTTTGCCGAACTCGATCTACTCCCGACGCGTACACTGAGGCATGTAGTGTTTGACTTCCAGAGATGTGCAGAGATACACATATTCCCTTTTTTTTTCTGATAGTGTTTTGATACCTGATTCAATTGCATCTTGTTTTTTTTCCCCTCCAGCTTAACAACCATGCCTGACAGACAGGACCAGTCTCATCTGCCTGATAACTGATATGTTAAAAAAGGAGAGTTTTGGTGTTGGTGCTGATCCAGGTATCAGATTACATACAGAGCCATAGGATTTTCTGCATGAGGGTGTGTGTAGTCTTCAGGGCATACGTTCTCTTCCACACTGTGCGACATGACATGCACAAACAAGTCCTGTTTTATTTTAAACAAACTCCAGACAAACCTACTGACCCACATTCACAAATGCAAACAAACACAGATTGCGGTGCCTGTAACATATTCTGTGCCTACAAGCCATAATAAAGAGTAATTAGCAGAATAGAATGAACAAGCACAATTTTTAGCGTGTGAGAGCATCTACATCAATGTTATGACCAACCTAAATATATATATATATATATATATATATATATAACAGTACACCTGTTCAACTGCCTGTTAACACAAATATCTAATCGGCCAATCACATGGCAGCAACTCAATGCAGTAGGCATGTAGACATGATCAGAACGATCTGCTGAAGTCCAAACTGAGCATTAGAATGCCAAAGAAAAGTGACTACGAATGTTTCATGGTTGTTGGTGCCAGACGGGCTGGTCTGAGTATTTCAGAAACTGCTGATCTACTGGGATTTACAGAGAATGGCCCGAAAAAGAGAAAATATCCAATGAGTAGCAGTTCTGTGGGCAAAAATGCCTTATTGATGCCAGAGGTCAGAGGAGAACGGCCAGACTGGTTCTGCATATCTCGTTACAACCGAGGTCTGCAGAAGAGCATCTCTGAATCACAACACGTTGAACCTTGAAGCAGACGTGCTTTTTCTCATCATCCACAATGGTAAAACCGCTGCAAGTTAGTTAGAAAAGACACAGCACAGAAATACAGAACACACCGTCAGCTCTTTGTGAGTAGTATTGCTGAAAACTAGAATCATACCGTAGCTAATCATTGTTGAAATAAGTCACACTACACAGAGCACATATCTTTCTCGTTCAAAGAAGTAAAAAAAAAACTCAAGTTATTTCCTGCTCCCGTAAAATAGAAGGAAGAAAAAAAAAAAAAACAATGAAAGAGAGATTGTGTGGAGGGGAAGGAGACTGAGGTCCTGTACCATTTCCTTCAATTCATGTGAAGAAAAAATCTATCCTACCGCCTGCAGCAGTGCCACTCTTCTCACTCACTCACACACACACACACACACACACACACACACACACACACACTAGATGTGCACCACACACCACATTTGCACACGCGTGCTTTCGGTTAGTATTTTCAGATGGGTTAGAGGTAATTCACTTTTTTTCTTAGAAACACTACAATACTTAGAAACCCGACAAGCATCATCTTCCTATTTCTATCTAATCAGGAATCACATCACAATGGCTATATTTAAAATGGCATCCTACAACACATACTCTTTCATAAATGTACTTATTTTTAATGGAAAATTGCAATATTTATTTTTAATTATTGATCCGTGCACATCATTATCATAATCTTTAATCAAAATAACTTCCCCTCCCTCTTGCAGCGTCTCTTCTCTTCTCTGATGTGTTTACTGGCGTGAGGGCGGGGCAACCTGTCACTCACATGAGATCCACCAATAGCAAACCACATCCATCCAGCCATCCAATCAATTCCCAAAGGACAAAAGCAAGTCTCATCCTACATTTATTCTAGCTAGAGAAGCCGTTTCACTTTGGTTGATGTTTATTGCATTATTTTTGTGTCATGTCGTGTGTTTCCCTGATGGTGTTTTGTCAACCAACACAATCTCGTGTTTTTTTCATTAAATCTATAAGTTGTAAAATATACAGGCACCAATATGCAATCTTGAAATACTTGCAATTCAATTCAATTCAACAAAAAATGATTTCTGTCCTCAGAGATAATTTTCCATAGTAAAGAAAAAGGTGTAGGCTGAAGCCTATGCTTATTATGCCTACATTTTTATACATAATTATCTAATGAGTGTCATTTTTCTCTCTGGATATGATTCATACGATCATTTTTAACGATATTTGTCGATTAATAGACAATCCTAAATTTTTAGGATTAAGGAAAACAGATTTAAGATTAGTGGTGGTCTGGAGGAAGTGACCTGGGCGAGTTTGAGCTTTCTATCTTCCGCTAACTCTTCTGACTCATGCACTTGTGTTTCCACTCGATCAAATGCTACAGATCAAACAACTCCACTGTCTCAAATGCAAAAACCCCCGTCATATCCACAATCTTACTTCCAAAAAACCCTGAGCACGCACAGAAACCCCCCCCACACACACAAACAGACACACACACACACACACGTGTACACACGTGTACAGATGAAGAGGGACCAGCGTGATAATATCATTTGGTTTTGTAAAAGAATCCCACATTACTAAATCATGGTGATCTGTCACAAAAACCAAACACAATCTTCTATGCCTCAGTGAAAAAACAACAACATATGTACAGTTAGTTTTTGAAGTCATTAATCACATGCATATTCTTAACCTTAACTAATAAATTTGTATAATCTAAACATCTTGACATTAAGAGGAAACACTGCAAAAACTTTGTGGTTGATCTGTGTCAAGTAGTGACATCAGTGTGACACCTGGCCTATATAGTTCATCAGATATATTGTACATCGGCTGTGTATCAATTTGAACAGAAAATCTTAAAATGGCAAAGACCCAATTACTTTATACCCCCTTTTAAAATATATATGATCATTGATCATTCTGAACAAGTAAAAAGTAGGCTATTTAAAAAAAAATTTTTTTAAATATTTTAAGTTTTATTACATAAATATTTAATTGCTGCACAAATAGCTAGTATGCAGTGTTTTTATTAAACATGTTTCCTGTAATTGCCATCTTGTATGAGTCATCTTAATAAAAATGGAGAAAAACGCTACTTTGTGTCCAAAAACACGTGAATGGATACAAACAAACCGCGTGTGTGGGCGGAGTCAAACTGCAGCTTTTCCTTATAAAAAAAACAAGCGCTATATATGCAATACCATCATACAAATAACTGAACATTAAAAGCGAGTTATCACACTCATAAATTAGCCGTGATCGCGTGCAAGTGTTGATTAAGAGCTGTAAGTAATATTTGCACATATAATCGAAGTTACAGTGTGAAGGTGGGTGTTCCCGTTAAACTAGAGGAGCATTTCAATGTTTCCTTTATACTTGCTAATTTCACTTACACGACATTTACAGTGCGATACGATTGTTTTGTGTTTATTTATTCTCATTATTGCTTCTGGAAATATATGAAGGAGCGGAACTAGGCCCTAATATGAAGAAAAACAGATGTATGAACTTTCAAAACAGATCTATTTTCCGCGCAAGAGCAGTTAGTAGACGTGAACTAAATGCAATATCTGCACGTTCCATGTAAGTTTAAACCAAAAGAACGAAACAGCCTTGTGTTCGTTTAGATTGTCTCTCCTCTTTTTACTGCTTGACAACGACATTATGCCCCCAGTAATAATTTGGTGCTCTCTTTCTCTTCTACATGAACACGTTGTGCAACTGTAACACCTTATTAGAGGCGCGAGGAGCATCGTGTTTTTAACTAATCGGGTTAAAAGTCACGCAGGAGTCCCACTTACCTCTCCAGAGCGGCGCCTGACACATTTACAGGACTGAGAAAAGTTGCGAAGCCCCTTTGGTCAGTTTCCAGACTCACTAATGTCACGGCCCACGCAAGTTTGAGTCACACCCCGCGCATCACATGGCTCTGATCTGTGACTGTGGGGTGGGGGGATGTCATTCAGTCCTTTAACAATAACAGGTGGTCCAATAATTATTTCATTTAAAAAAAAAAATAAAAAAAAATTTATTTTAAATTGAGCATTTTAGTTCAAAATAATAATAATATTTTTCTTACATTGTTTTATCTTATGTGACAATTCTATCACAATAATTAACAGTAAGAATTTAACTTTAAGAAGTTCAGTCATAATTTTTTTTTACAATATTTTATTTTAACCGTGACAATAGCCTACCACATTAATAATAATTATGATGATGATGATGATGATGATAATAAACGAAATAATTATGTTTATATTATATTAAATGTGACAACTATCACCACCACCTAATAATAATAATAATAATATTAATAATAATAAATGCAATAATTATTTTTATGTATTATGTATTTTATTTAAATATGATTTAATAATGCAAGCACTGCTACCTAATACATTTATTTTATTGTTATATTATATATTTATTTAAATGTGACAATAATATCACCACCGTCTATTAATAATAAATGCAATAATTATTTGTATATTATATTATATATTTTATTTAAATATGACATAATAATACAACCAATACTACCTAATAAATACTAATAATGAGTCCAATAATTGTTTTTATTGTCATATTATATATTTTAATTAAATATGAAAATATCTCCACCACCTAATAATAATAATAAAAACAATAAATGTTGAATATTTATATTTCTCATTTTATTTTTATTTTTACATAAAGATGATTTCTTTGAAATGAATAACAATAGATTTTAATAGACAAAAATGAATCAAAATGAAATATAAAAGCTGGATCCTATCGAAGATTCCATATACACTCTTTTCATGAAACATTGACAGAATTCACTAATGAGAAAAATGAATTGTCCTTAGGATGAGACCACATATGAATGCTGGGTATTGAATGTCCAAGATTTATATTTATGGTATAGATTGCACATATTATGTGACTTTGAAACATTTGATGGAGTTTCATGATAACATTGTTTCAGTATAACCCCATGTGCAAAAACAGTGCGACAGCAAAAACCCCAGACGTTTCATGTGGCTTGCTATGGTTAATGGAAAGATGACCTACGTCTTTCTAGAGTTTTCTGTATCTCCCACCTCTCTCTGTCTCTCACACGCACAAACACACTCACTTTCAACCTGAATAGTTGTCATTCTTGTGGGGAAATTATGAGCAAATGCCTTTCAGACACGTGTCTGCCTTAACACACTCATAGGCACTATGTCAAAGGTTTGCTGTTGCAGACACAGTTGTGTTTGGCACATGTTGTGCTGGAGGAAGTGGAAAAAATATCTTTTAGTGGCATTAAAAAAGTGACATAAAACTGTAGAGAGTGTGGAGGACTTCTGCTTTTTCATTTTAAGTGTGTGTGTGGTTGTGTGTCTATAGAGGAACTATGAATGGATGGGTGTGTGCTTTTTTTTTATTCTTTCTTAAGCAATCATCAGGCATTTCAGTCATTTGATATTCAGTAGCGCCCCCTCGAGGTCTCAGACAGTAACAAAAAACAGTTGTCCAGACGACCAGTCAATACCATGTTTTTTGGACAAAGGAGACCATTATCATGGTATTACTTGGAGCACATAAATACAGTAATAAATATATAGATTAAAAAAAAGTTTTTTCATCCATCATTAAATCGATGAAAAATATCAGTAAAGAAAACATTTATACAGTTACATTTAAATCAATGCTGTTCTTTTAAACGTTCTATTCATGAGGAATCATGGAGGATTTTTTTTCATAAATTTCCACAAACATATTGCACAGCACAACTGTTTTCCACACTAATAATAAGAAATGTTTATTGAGCATATTAGAATGATTTCTGAAGGATCATGTGACACTACATTACTGGCGTAATGATGCTGAAAATTCAATTTTTCATCACAGTAATAAATTACATTTCAAAACATATTAAAAGAGAAAATTGTTATTTTAAATGGTAATAATATTTCATAATATAATAATAATGATAATAATAATTTGTTTATAGCGCTAAGCTCTCAAAGGGCTTTACATCTTTACATATCCTCAACCTCCACCAATGTGCAGCATCCACCAAAATACATTTTATTGTATTTTAAAACCTTACCGACCCCAAAGTTGCTGTGTGTATGTGTGTCAGTGTGTGTGTGTGTGTGCGTGCAAGTATAATCTGCCATCAATAAAGGCACACATGCGTAAACACAAACCACACACTCACTCGCACAAACACACATTTGGATGCGGGAAACCACAAGAAGCATTAAATGTGCAGTATGCAAAATATATATATATATTTATGCGATGACTATCCATAATTTTACAGACATCTTAACGAAGAGAAATTCCGGAATATATATATTTTTTGCCATGCAAAACTTAATTAGCAGCTAATAAAAGAGTGCGGTCATGGAAGAAAGACAGCAGCGAATCTTTTTCTCTTTTTGATGTTGTGACCGTGTAACTCGCCAGCACTGTCAGACTTCAGTCTCAGCTCGTAACTGCACAATGCAAACCACAATCACCTCAGCAGGGACCAGGATAATTACCCTGGACAAACTTTACACTCATAAACTCTCACACACACTCGCACAAACAAGCAAACACATGAGTACACACACGCCACTTATGCATATAATCAAACACCACACACTCCAGTGATGAATAAACAAACATATATAGGCCTACCCCACCTCCCCCCAGATTGTGGATACTTTATTTAAACCTTGTTAAATCTTGTTCAGAGAGTTCAAATCAAAGTGATCACATCTGATGTTCTCTGTGTGCATATGGGTGATCTATACATGTGTTTATGCTTGTTTTCTATTTTAATATTTAAAATTTCAGCATCACGATCCTTCAGAAATCATTCTAATATGCTGATTTGCTGCTCGAAAAACATTTCATCTTATTATTATTAGTCTTAATGTTGAAAACCGTTGTGCTGCTTCATATTTTTATGGAAACCATGATACTTTTCAGGATTATTTGATGAATAGAATGTTCATAAGAACAGAATTGATTTGAAACAGAAAACATTTGTAACATTATAAATGTTATTGTCACTTTTGATCAATTTAATGAATCATTGCAATACATCTTACTAATGATAATGAAACATTTCTATATAAAACTGAATAAAAAATGCTATATAACTTTTATTTTCAAGGAGATATGTGGATGCAATTTGCCGACATACAAAACGATGATTTCATGTGACATTGACAACGATTTAACATGCATTTTCACAAACTATTTTTAAAATGCAACACAGACTGTATACCATATATTACATGCAGAATGCTGTACATACATATCAAATATCCCATCCCGAAACAGCCATATTGAAATGGCATGACAGCAGTAGACATAATGCTGGAGATGGCTTCTCTTTTACTGTGTGCTGGTACTTCAAAGTCCCCAACAGGCATTCACTTTCCTTTAATTAATGAATAATACCTAACAAATACACTAACTTTAAAGATAATATAGTATAACAACAATCAAAAACTACTGGTAGAGGAACTCTGAAGAAATTGGGGAGTGTACATTGTGAATGGCTAATGCTGTTGCGTGTGTGTGTTGAGATGGAGAGGTGCCGGTGTTGGGGCTTGATGGGCTCAAGGATCCGTGAGAAAGCTCAGGTGAAGGCACCGATGGGGATGTTAAGGTGGAATTGTCAGAAACATTGTCCACTCCCACGCTCTCCTGATATAGACAGTTTCTCCTGAATTTTGCTCGGGCATTCTGGAACCAAACCTGCAGAAATTAAAGAAACTGTGAGGATTTGACTCCATTAGGTTTAGGATTAGGATTAGGCATATCAGTGAGGGAGGGAATGAGAGATGTTTAGGTGTGTTTGACTTCGGCTGTGGCTCGATTGAACTGATCGGCGAGATTTGCTGCTTGCAGTCAGTGGAGTTGAAAACGTATAGCGTCAAGTTGGACACTTTTTGCTTCCCGTTGTGACTCTCATTTGCGTTCCTTATCATAGATTAAAGTGAAGAAACATGTCAAATGCACAAGACATTTCAGACGCAGCGCAACCGAAACAGCAGCCGCGTGCAGCAGTCAGGTGGTACTGGTCAGTGCTCTTTAAAGGATTAGTTCACTTTTAAAAAAACTTTTGCTGATAATTTACTCACCCCCATGTCATCCAAGATATCCATGTCTTTCTTTCTTCAGTCGAAAAGAAATTAAGGTTTTTGATGAAAACATTCTAGGATTTTTCTCCATATAATGGACTTTACTGGTAGCCAAACCGTCCAAGGTCCATATGACAGTTTCAGTGCAGCTTCAAATGGCTTTAAACGACAACAGACGATGCATAAGGGTCTTATCTAGCAAAACGATCGGTTATTTCTAAAATAAATAAATAAAAAACGAAGTTATATGCCTTGCTCTGTTCTGTGATCCGCGGTCGTGACTCTCCTGTTCGAACTCGTTCATCAAAATGAACGAATCTTTTTTTCGAGTCATTTCGTTCATTATGTTCGTTGAATGAATGAAATGACTCAAAAAAAGATTTGTTCATTTTGATGAACGAGTTCGAACAGGAGAACAGAGCAAGCCGAGCATTTGTGCTAATAAAACTTAAACTTTTTTATTTCTTTTAGAAATAACCGATTGTTTAGCTAGATAAGACCCTTATGCATCGTCTGTTGTCGTTTAAAGCCATTTGAAGCTGCACTGAAACTGTCATATGGACCTTGGACTGTTTGGCTACCAGTAAAGTCCATTATATGGAGAAAAATCCTAGAATGTTTTCATCAAAAACCTTAATTTCTTTTCGACTGAAGAAAGAAAGACATGGACATCTTGGATGACATGGGGGTGAGTAAATTATCAGCAAAAGTTTTTTAAAAAGTGAACTAATCCTTTAAGGGCGCTTTCACACTTAGTTCCGAACCCGAGTTCGATTGCTCCCCCCTCCCCCAATGGACTGTGTTCACATTATAATATTTCTATCCGAACCGCGGTACGCTTGCGTCATGAGGCTGCAGCTCGCGTAATGGTGTTGCTTGGTAACCACGAATGAAAAGACGCACAAATGATTGACATTAAATTTGTTCTTCTTTTTTTTTTTTACCTTTGGTTTTGTTTTCAACATAGACATACAGAAACACGCATCTGTCTGCCACAAAAATTCTGAAAACGAGACAGCAGGCTGTCCGCCAAAGATTCCAAAATTCTCTCTCTGCTTGCAGTGCGTCAATCCCGCTTTTCATCAAGTGTATACACACACACACGCACGCACGCACGAACGAACGAACGAGCTAACGTTTAGCAAATATTTAACCACATTATACGTCATCAATAGCGGTTCACTTCCGAGGTTTGGTTCGATTGCGTTCATATCAGCAGCGAACCGTACCCCAGACCACCTTTTTAATCGGACTCGAGTACGGTTCGAGGGTGCGCACCCGAGTTCGGAAGACAGCGTTCACATCCTCCAAACGTACCGGACTCTGACGTCATTCGATCCCGGGTGCGCACCAAAAATGCTAGTGTGAAAGCGCCCTAAGTTGTTTATGTTCATTATTACTGTAATGTTATGTGCTTTGAGACAGGAGGTAGTTTAACGCCATCTTTCATCTCGTGATGGGAAGGTGGGATCTCATGCTTTCAAAGCTAGCTTGTTATTGCTAGCCATTCTGAAAATTGCCTACCCTACCTTTAAAAACCAATAAAGTCGGGTATTCCATAGAAGAACCATTTCGGCTTCCTCAAATAACCTTTCAGTCAATAGTTCATAAAAAAAAAAAAGAAAATCAGTGTGAAGAACATTGTAATAATCTAAACTAATAAAAATAACATTTTGTGCAATGAAATGTTTCCATGGATGTTAAAGATTCTTCATAGAACTATCAATGCCAGTAAAAAAACTTTATTTTTGGTGAAATTATCATTAGCAGAACTTAAAGTGTCAGAATAAATTATGTTTTATTAACAAAGATCGGGAGGAGCAAGTTCAGATAATTAAACCTAATTAAACACCTGTGGAGCGCATTCAGATAATCAAAGCTAATTAAACACGAGTGGAGCACATTCAGTTAATCAACCCAATCAACGAATTAAGAGGTATATATACAGCAGACTTGCCTACGTTCGTAGACAGTTTAACAGCATCCCTCCACCATCCCACTGCCTCACTTCAAGGACTCTGGGTTCGGGCAAAAAATTCCCGAAATTTTTTGGGGAAATAAAAAATATATATATATATTTTTTTTACATTGGATTTTTTTTTTCAATGCCACATTTTCAATGTGGTCTCAGAGTTTTGGAGCCCACTGTATATCTAACTCAAACAGAGATCATTCTGTTCAACTCCCAGTGATGGTTTTCTGACCTGGAGCACACGTTTGGTGAGGCCGGTTTTCTGGGAGAGCTCTTTGAGGTCTTTAGCATCTGGATTGTGGTTGTTGGTGAAGAAAGACTGCATACTCCGCAGCTGGTGATGCTTGAAAGACGTTCTCATGCGTTTGGACTTTTGACAGCTCACTCTCTCCGACAGGTCCACACCCATATCGCTCACGTCTAGAGCACATGCACACACAGTTAATCATCACTGATATGACTCACTGAAACACTAAAGGCCAGGGCATTAGTCAACAATAGCAAACACTGTCTTCTCAGTTTCATCTTCTGCACACATTTGCTTGAGAACAAAGTTCTACAACTATGACGAGTTCACACAGTATTCATATTAAAAAATATATATATTTTATTTGTTATTATATTTGTTTGTGTATTTTTTTTTATGAGATCTGATTAAGTTTGTAATGCTAACATATTGTTTGATAACTATTTTTATAGACATTTTTATTTTGATAATCCCAAAATTATACATACACTACAGGTCAAAAGTTTGGAATACATATATATATATATATATATATATATATATATCTTTATATATATAATGATGAAAATTCAGTGCAAGGGTAAGTCATCTTTTCATTATTCAAAAACCACAATGTGTGTGAAGGCTAATGTTTTATATATTTGAGGTGCCAAGAAGAGTGTCTGGTATTTGCCCTAATCATAGCCAGTACAGCCTGTGTAAGCAACTCATCTTTTATAACACAAGATTTTGGCCTAATGTAAAAAACTGAACACCCACATAGCTACAATAAACTTTATAACCTGTAAGTTGATGAAAATATTAGCGCTGTCAAATCGATTAACCGTGATGTATAGCATATAGCAGATATTTACAGGTGGAGCTAGGGAAGGTGGAGGGTTTTAGACGAGCTCTGAAAGTGTGGTGCAAACTGCTATAGCGAATGGTAACCAGCCATTAAAATGTTGATCAGCAAGCTCACTGACTGCAGATGCAACATGAACCAATCAGCTTGTGCCAGGAGTTAATGTTGTAAGTTTCATGACAGAACTATGTATATATACACAGTATGTATGAATGTATGTATGTATAACGGACACTCACACACACAGACATATATAATATACACTCACCGGCCACTTTATTAGGTACACCTGTCCAACTGCTCCTTAACACTTAATTTCTAAGCAGCCAATCACATGGCGGCAACTCAGTGCATTTAGGCATGTAGACATGGTCAAGACAATCTCCTGCAGTTCAAACCGAGCATCAGTATGGGGAAGAAAGGTGATTTGAGTGACTTTGAACGTGGCATGATTGTTGGTGCCAGAAGGGCTGGTCTGAGTATTTCAGAAACTGCTAATCTACTGGGATTTTCACGCACAACCATCTCTAGGGTTTACAGAGAATGGTCCGAAAAAGAAAAAACATCCAGTGAGCGGCAGTTCTGTGGGCGGAAATGCCTTGTTGATGCCAGAGGTCAGAGGAGAATGGCCAGACTGGTTCGAGCTGATAGAAGGGCAACAGTGACTCAAATAACCACCCGTTACAACCAAGGTGGGCAGAAGAGCATCTCTGAACGCACAGTACGTCGAACTTTGAGGCAGATGGGCTACAGCAGCAGAAGACCACACCGGGTGCCACTCCTTTCAGCTAAGAACAGGAAACTGAGGCTACAATTTGCACAAGCTCATCGAAATTGGACAATAGAAGATTGGAAAAACGTTGCCTGGTCTGATGAGTCTCGATTTCTGCTGCGACATTCGGATGGTAGGGTCAGAATTTGGCGTCTACAACATGAAAGCATGGATCCATCCTGCCTTGTATCAACGGTTCAGGCTGGTGGTGGTGGTGTCATGGTGTGGGGAATATTTTCTTGGCACTCTTTGGGCCCCTTGGTGCCAATTGAGCATCGTTGCAACGCCACAGCCTACCTGAGTATTGTTGCTGACCATGTCCATCCCTTTATGACCACAATGTACCCAACTTCTGATGGCTACTTTCAGCAGGATAATGCGCCATGTCATAAAGCTGGAATCATCTCAGACTGGTTTCTTGAACATGACAATGAGTTCGCTGTACTCAAATGGCCTCCACAGTCACCAGATCTCAATCCAATAGAGCATCTTTGGGATGTGGTGGAACGGGAGATTCGCATCATGGATGTGCAGCCGACAAATCTGCGGCAACTGTGTGATGCCATCATGTCAATATGGACCAAACTCCCTGAGGAATGCTTCCAGCACCTTGTTGAATCTATGCCACGAAGAATTGAGGCAGTTCTGAAGGCAAAAGGGGGTCCAACCCGTTACTAGCATGGGGTACCTAATAAAGTGGCCGGTGAGTATATAAATATATGAAAATATACACACACACATAGCCTATATTATGTAAATACAAACTTTTAAGTTAGATGCAATTTATTAATAAAATAGATTTGACAGCACTAGAAAATATATAAAGTTATGCTAATCTAAAAAAATGCATTACCTGAATTATAAGTGCCATGGTCAGCGGCCTCAAAATGTTTCCTCTTCCGGGCCCGTCCTCTTCGCACAGGTGTACCTTCATTGTATGTGCTGTTCTCAGAGTTTAGCTCTATTGGAGACACGTCTGAATAATACAAATCCTTAAGGCATTCCTTCTGTAGCATCATCTCGAAATGTTCCCGACAGTACACTAACGTCTCTCTCATCCCGTAGTGATCTCCAGTGAATAGCACTTTGTCGCAGGTGGCACAGGAAAAACAGCTCAAGTGGTACACCAGATCCCTGGCGCGCATCACTATCTCTGCAGCAGAGATTCCCAGGTGACACCGTGCACATCTTTGCGAAGAAAACCTACTACTTAAGAGGAGACATCATTGTTTGGCTTTATTAAGAAGCTTTTCAGATGTGTGAACTGTGAAAACTCAGGAAAGGGGTGTTGGGGCAAGTTGTCACAATATTTAGCATCTTTTGCATTTTTGTTGATTCATGATTTCATAATTAGGCTATCTTCTAAAATAATTTTGAAGATGTTGTAGACTTTTTCAGGGTTTCTGCAGGTTTAATGAAGGTAAATGTTAGACTTTTAAAGACCAGGTAAAGAAAATGTATGGAATGAAGGGAACGCAATACAATACATATGTTCTCCAAATGTAAATGTTTAAGGAGAAACACAATTGTATTTGAGTTGTATCGGCAACACTTATTCAACAGTTTGAAAATACAACAGATATCCATAGCTTTTTTATTCATTTTACAAAAAAGATTCTTAAATGAAGACACATTTATATGCAAAATGACAAATGACATGACAATGATCTTGTTCTCGGTCAAAAAATGTGTCTTGTTTTCTGTCAAAATGAAGTGAATGTATGATTAAAACAAGAACAAATATCTGCCAATGGGCTCAGAAATATCAACTTAATTTAAAGGGAGGTTTTCATAACTTATCGACAGATATTTTTATTCTTGGTTTAAGCATAAACTCACAATTTCATTTTTACATTTGCTTTTTTTAAGACCTGTTTTTAAGTTTTTTTTATATTTTTTTTTACTTTAGATGATTTCATATGAAATGCTATAGCCTACTCAAATTAGTGTCAATAAACAGCGGGTTTACATTGTGACAAATTACCCCGCTTTTGGGGTGAAAGGTCAACGTTTGTTAAATTAATTGCATCCTTTTGGGAATTCAACAACTTTTTGAAAAAAAAAGGATCACAAATAAACCTTCCCTGGGGTAAAATTGTGACAACTTAACGCGGTCTTCTGGTAGCAATACCAGCAATGCAGTGAGTAACAATTTGGTTTAGTTTCGATGTTGAATAATAGGCTATAGAGCCTATAACAACCAACGTTCAGCTATGTATACATTTATTTTACCTGTAATAGTCCTCCTTACAGTAAATGTCTCCGTGTTTACTGAAGCACGTGAGCTCTGACTCCAGGTCAGCGTGGCACGCGCTACATTTCAAACAGCGCTCGTGCCAGCGTCTGTCTGCCGCGAGCAGGTAGAAGCGATCCGAGATCCGCGCGCCACAGCCCGCGCACACTGGTGACTCACAGCCCGGGTCCTGCACACCATTACACATTTACCATTTCTTATCAAACATCGTAAATCTCATTTGCCATATATTTTACAGAAATCTGTGCATATATAAAGAAATGTGTGCAAGTAATTGTCAGAGTCTATTTACTATTAGGCATTTGTGAATTCATGAATATTAAAAAAAATACTAATAGTTTAAAGACTTATTGGACCAAAAACCAGCAGAATCTATAGCCTACATTTTGCATCTAAAATTAGTCTATGGCCTATTCATCCAAATACCTGTTATATTAGACAGCAACTTGTCTTTCATAAACCATATTTCATATGTTTCAAAACAGCCTTCTTCCAGCTCATCTGTTTCTGATGCAGAAAAGCTATGTATTCATGACCTCTCTAGACTATAGATTAGGCCTACTGTAATGCAGGTGATTGTCCTGCATCTTCAATAAACAAGCTATACATTAGTCCAAAATGCAGCTGATAGAAGTCTTATCAGGTCAAGAAAATATGATCATATAACACCAATTTTATCATCTCTACACTGGTTACCTATTAAGTTCTGCATCGATTACATTATTAAGTATTATTATTAATTATTATTATTATGTTGTCAAGTCAAGTCACCTTTATTTATAGTGCTTTTTACAATACAGATTGTTTCAAAGCAGCTTTATCCAGATAACAGGAAAATAATGCTAACAAAGTTTGTTTCTAGAAGAAAAAAGCACTATAGCACTCCAGCTTAAGTTCAGTAATGGTTAATTTTTGTTGTAAAAAAGTTATTAATTTTGTTCATTTATATGTAACCGCTCTGGAGAAAACCGTGATGTCATCATCCAGCTCAGTTCAGTTCCCATATAAGGGTCAATGCAGGAAATATTGTTGAAAATTAAATGTCCCCAACTAAGCAAGCCAAAAGCCAAAGGTGACAGTGACAAGGAACCAAAACTCAATCAACTCCAATGTAATCCATCACACTCTTTAAGATTAAAACTCTGGACTTTTGGTTGTAGAATATCCCAGTCCACTAAAGGAGGGAGAGTGATTTCTCATTTCTCATCTAAACTCTGGAGACTTCCTGATAATGTTCGTGTCTCAGACTCACTTTCTCAGTTCAAATCTAGATTAAAGACACATCTCTTTAGCCAAGCATTAATGCATCTCATAACCTTTATATCGTATCAAATGCACATGATTATCTTTTGCCTGAAATGTTATGAACAGCAGCTACGCTAATTATTTTCCATTTGCTTTTCTGTCTCTGATGACCGGTCATCTGTGAAAGATGACGCCAACACCAACTCTAAATCAACATACACAACTGCCAAATTTTCTATATATTGCAATCATGATCACAACTTGTAATAACTACTTTAATGAGATCATTGTTTCTGCTTCAATTAATACATGATGTTAGCAAACTGCATGGTTTCTATTATCTTAGAACTGTACATTTCTGATGGACATTACTTGGACAGTCATCTGATGACTCTAAATTGTACTGTAGAAACATGCATTTTCTGTAAAGCTGCTTTGAAACGATATGTATTGTGAAAAGCGCTATACAAATAAATTTGAATTTAATTAAATTAATAAAATTATATGAATAAATAATGTTTTGAAGCTTTCTTTACCATGAATTTGAAGTCTGTTTGTGGTTTACTGTCTGCACACTGCCATTCAAAACTTGTGTAGGATATTTAAAACATGATTTAGAATTTATACACAAATCAATAACCTACATTTAAAAATCAATATTGGTAACTTTAATAATGAAATTTACTTTTAATATATAGGCCTATTTTAAAATAGAATTGCCACTTTTTATATTATGACAAAACTGTAAACAATGTAGCCTATCTAATAAATTAAAAATTTACAAAATTAACATGTTTTATAAACTCATTACATTGCTTAAAAAGTTGTATTTATTTATGTATGTATCATAAGAGAATAAAATTAATAGCTTACTGATTTGTTTTCCATGTTGATAGTAGCAGCTGATAGCTCCTCTCCTGCAGAACAATATGAATATTTTACCTCCTTTGAGTGCATGAGAATATGATGAGGTGAACAGGTCTATCTATCTATCTATCTATCTATCTATCTATCTATCTATCTATCTATCTATCTATCTATCTATCTATCTATCTATCTATCTATCTATCTATCTATCTATCTATCTATCTCAGGTGTAGGTGTGAAACAAATATAAAACAATCTCTCATATTTCACTATAGTCTACGTTTAAAATGCAACAAATAAAGGACAAAAATGTATGCTCCACACTTGAGGTCCAAGTGAAACCGGCTCTAACCTGTTTAAAGAACTTGTCCAAAACCAACTAACAAATCAGAGTCTAAATAAACTGCAGTCAGAAACTTTGTTTGCGACACCAGATTCCCGAATCGAAGGAGGATGTTGCGCGGAGATGCAGGTAGGCTGCGGGTTGTCACCTGTGCGCGTGCCTGTCTTCATTGATATCCCGCTCATGGAAGTCCAGATGTCTTTAATTGTAGTCTTGCCGTCTTTAGTTGTCCGTTTCCTTTCGGTAAGAGTGGACGGGGTGTAGTTGCATGCGCGCAGTATCAGGGCTTGTGAAGATCTGTCGCCTTAAACAGACTTTTAAATAATAGGGTAGTCCTGCGCGCTTAGAGACAGCAGCTTTTGTTATCGCTGTTTTCCCGCGTGCAACTCATCTTACCTGACTGTTTATAATGAAAGTCAATTTAGAAATCAGTTTTGAAGAAATAGCTCCTTCACGTTAAACAATGTGTGGCACATGTTGCTTGTGTGATATCTAGCCTATATTCTATTCTATTCTGAAACAGGAAAATGTAGCCTATTCAGTGCAACCCCATGAAAAATATAGGCTATACTTTCCTCAAACTGAATCTCAAAACCACTGGATCTATCACTAGAATAGGCTGTCATCCTATTTCTAGAGCTAGGCTAGTGGAAATTTTGGATACAAAAATAGGCCAACTAATGTATATTATGGCTTTTTTTTTAGCCTACTGCAGGCATGATTTAATCTTAAAAAAAATTCACAACATTCAGAAACAATGTTTGTGTGGGTTAGGCCATATAGGGGTATTAGGTAGGCTATATGGTAAATAGCCTGCCATTCATTTAGGATGAAAATCTTTGTTCATGAGAATTCTAAAGAAAGAAAGAACAATATCATAAACACCACCAGCAACCTGATCTGAAGTTTATTTCACATCAACAGGCTCCGTTTGGCAACACCATCATCAAAATGCCACTGTAGGATACATTCTCCTTTCATAAAGTGTACCACAGTAGTTTTAGACTCTGACTCAGTCACTGCATGCACTCCTAACAACAAAAACATCCACATTGACCATCTGTCACACAGCTGTAACAGTTGTTATTGCAATTCATTGTTGCACTGCCCAGGCATCATACTACACTCCCTTATGTGTCAGGCGACTCGTACGTCACGGCTCTGCGGGAAATGTAGTTCGGCACCTATCGACTGACAACCGCAGACATGCCCAGGAAACTACAACTCCCATAATTCACCAAGGCCGTAGTACCGTGATCCGCGCGTGGAGACCATGGCGTTCCTGTGCAGTATGTGACGGGGGTAACGGGAAATATAACTCCGACAGCGGGTTACTGTCACATAATTCTGAGGAAAGGGTTGGATTTGAATAAAGGATACAATGGGCTCTCGTATCAAGTAAGCGTCAATGTCTCTCTCCCCTTTTGTGTAACATACATTGTTGTTATAAATGCGAGTTCTGACCTCCCTAAAAGGCCTGTTTAGACTTGTTGCGACAGAGAGAGAGACTTTGCTTTGCGGATTTGGGTGCTTGCTTAGTTATTTGTACAATAAATGCAGCACTTAGTTATGTTTTCATGTATTATATTACCTGGAGGGTTGTACATTTTTGCAGTAAGTTACTGGAGACACATGAAGTCCATGAGACTGATTGTTTACAGGCTACATGTCCTGCAGGGATGAATTACTGTTCATTTTGTTATGTTAATAAGAAATAATTTTCACAGCTTGATAAAAGAAATACATAAATATGTAAATAAAGCAGACACATGCATTTCAATGGAGATTCTGGAGTCTATTACATTGTTTCCAGCTCACTGACGCTTACTTGCTTTGGTAATTCAATGCATTGTATGAATAAGACATGATACAGAGCAGTCTGTGGTAACAGTGTTTTTCAGGGTTTAAAATTGGCCCACGATAAGATGTTTTGGAAACAGCATGAAGGACAGAACAGAGTCACATATAAACATATTTTCGCTCACTAAAAAGCTTATCTTGTACACTTGGAAAAGACAGTCATTCAGTTTGTGAAGTTTGTTGATCTTTCTCTTCATAGTTGATAGTAGATGTATTAGATTAAACAATCATTTCCAGAACATATTTAGGTTAGCCAACTTAGCCTATATATAGTGAAGTTGTTGAAAATATTCAGTATCCTTATGCATTAGTGTCTAGTAGCCTATTTTTAATCCACATTCTGACCACCATCTTAATTTTAATTATTCCATAACATGGTTTCTGCAATACTAAGATCCTCTTTTCTCTACAGTAGAAAAGCCTAATTTCTGTAACTTGGTGAATGTGACCATATTAATCTAAAATCAGATCATGAACCCACACGTCTTTAGTTTTAGCTATACAACAGGAGCAATTTAGTTAGGCTAGCCTATCTATTAATATAAATTAATGTTAAAACCTGGTCTCAAAACTACAAGTTTTACAAGTTTGTTTTTACTATGTTGCAGACAGTGTGTATCTTTGTGGGCAAGATATTTAGTAATGTGGTCAGCTATGTTGTTTAATCTCAAGTCAGTGGAACTGTACTTTTTGGGTTCAAATGGGGAATTTGTTGTAATATAATATGGGGAGATTTTTGAATGCAAAATTTTACTGTTGATTTTCTTTTAAAAGTCTTCACATTCCTTAGAGTATAGCCTATCCATATTTGACCTCTGACCCTTCCTGTGCTATTTATGTTTCAGGGAGAGCCCCGGCTCAACCTTTGAGGTGTACATGGAGGTGATGCATTCTGGGACGGCTGGCTCTGGTGAGTCCTCTCACTCTGCTTCAGAAATGTGATATACTTCTAATAATATTCATGTCGCCCACACATAGTGTACTTCCTCAGAATGATCTGTTGTTTTTTTTATTTTTTTTTATAATTCTCAGTATCAATTAAGGAAGAGCAAGATAAGAAAATTTGGTTTGATATATGATAAATATGATAAAGCCTGGAGGGATTTAAGTTTGTACTGGTTCAATGAGTGAATCTAAAAAACAAATATTAAAGTGAAATAAGTGTGTATGTAACTCGCGTAATTTCCTGGTTTGTGATCAGGAATGCAGTCAAAGGCCTGCTGAGTGATTTAGTGCTTTGGGAGTGTGTGGGTTCAAGCACTTAAATGAACAAAAGATCCTGGTGTGTATTATCAGTCCATCAGGAAACCTGTTTACAGGGAAACAGGCTGCTATGGTGAGCACTTCTGAGGAAGAAGCGGCCACTACAGTTAAAGGGCCCCTATTATGCTATTTTACAGGCTCCACATTTTGTTTGGGAAGTCTTATACAATATTGTGCAATTTAAATGACCAGTTTTCTATTTTGATAACATCATTTATATCTTTAATGTCACTTTTAAATTTGATCTAATGCATTCTTGCTGAATAAATGTTTTCATTTCTTTAATAAATGACCCCAAACTTTTGAATGGCAGTGTGTGTAAAATCAAAGTCCCTTTAAGGCAAGTCATCTTTCATCAGCTGTTTGAGAACTTCCCCAATGCAGACCTCCAGGCGACTGTTGCTTAGTGACCGTATGGTTTGATGAGGGCAGCAGGAGCAAAGCATCTCGGGTGTTTTCTCCTGAGACCAGCCCTCCCATGATGCACACATCCACGCAGTCACATATCCCTCTAAAATCAGTGGAAACCCTCTTTCAGATCAGCCCAGAAGTGTTGTGTTAGTATCTCAACCGTTATTTATATTTGACAGTGAAACTTAACCTAAATATGTATGGAGGGTTTGTTTCATCGTAGTTTGACAATAACATGTACGTTGCTCAAAGATGCAGTTTGGCTGAAAGTATCTAAAAATCTCGATGTAATCAAAATGACATTTTTACTTTCTATAAATGTTCATGTTCCTGTTCTTATTTTGTACGGTTTATCGTTTTTACATATTAAACCAAAGAAAATAAATAATTTTGTTTTGAATTCTGCATCTGAAACTGTCTGATAATAGTGATAAGGTTGGCTGGCAACTTGTGGAGACCATGCTTATATAGAAAACAGCCGTTTTTATCTGTGTATTTGTCTATATATTGTTAATAATATGATTTATGTGTTCTCCTCAGGAACAGAGGTGCGAAGAAGTTTCCCCGACACATACGCTGACCAGGTTTGCACTTCATTATTTGCTCTCTCTCTCTGGGGGTCTCATAATTGCTGTTCACCTCAGTGATAATACAATGAGCACCTGTTCGGGCAGATGGAGCTTCAACCACTAGAGATTGGGTGTAATTCTCTGAGAGGGTCCATGATACCAAACATCGTCTTTATGCAGTTTTACCAAACTTGCTTTGGATTCAGACTCAGGCTAACAAAGAGGAAATGAAAGAAAAGATGCATTTGCTGGATCCAAAATCTGCTTACACTATATAAGGGGACTTTGCAAGCAAATACATATATGCTGATGTAACACTGTGTGCCTGAGAGTGCTCAGTTTCTTTTAATATCTTAAATCTATCATCTGTATTGAGCAGTTTTCTGTATCTCGATAAGATCACTTTTGTATAAATCTATAATAAAGATATCAATAACATTCACTATAGTTGACAAACATGTTCCCTTCAGGTGATAACTTTTATTTGGTCACTTGAATTCGATCTTAACAATAGCGTTCCCAACAAATTAGTTGCAAAAAAATAATTTCTTAATGTTTTTAAAAGAAGTCTTTTCTGTTCACCAAGGCTGCATTTATTTAATCAAAAATACAGTAAAAACAGTAATATTGTGAAATATGATTAAATTTTTGAATAACTGTTTTCTATGTTAATTCTTTTTTATGTCATTTTTCCTGTGATTCAAAGCTGAATTTTCAGCATCATTACTCCAGTCTTCAGTGTCACATGATCCGTTAGAAATTATTAATATTATTATTATTATTATTATCATTGCTGAAAACTGTTCAGTTCAGCTTAATGTTTTAGTGAAACAGTGATGGATTTTTTTCCCCAATATTTTTGATGAATAGAAATAACAGCATTTATTTAAAATGTAAATATTTTGTAATGTTATAAATAGGGCTGCACGATATTGGAGAAAAATATGATATGCGATAACTCATTAAATAATGCAATATGATAATGCTTAAAGTGTGTAAAATAAACTTCAATGATCTTTAAAATTATATAACTTACATGAGTGTTTCACTTTCTTTTTATGACAAGAAAAGCTTCTGAAATTGAACATCAGTGTTTTACTGTAGCATAAGTGTTATATATCAGTGTTTTTAGTTTTAGACATTAGTTTTCACTGTATGAATTAAACATATACTGATTCTTATTATAGCTACAAAGGTTATTCAGCCAGTCTTTTGTTCATGACCCCAGTTATTGCAAGCCGTTGCGATATGCATATCGCGATATACACATTTGCAATATTTTGATAGTTTCGATATATTGTGCAGCCTTAGTTATAAATGTGCGTCCTTGCTGAATAAAATATATTTTTTAAAGAAATATTATAGTTTATAATTTTTTTTAAATCAACTGATGATGACGACTTGTAAAAATAGTGAAATAAAGATTGGAGGAGTCAAGGAATCTATAATGCATTAAATAGGGAATGGGAAGCGATATCAGACACGGCAACTGGTTTGAAACGTCAATGATGCATTGTCATGATGACATCACCTACTAAAGCTGGTGTGTGTGTGTGTAATTGGAACTGAAGTGGGGTACCAGTTTTTTGCAATTTCACAGTGTCTCAGCATACACACAGCTTTACTCACCCTGACTGTTGGGTCCAGTGGTCCCAGAGGACGATCTGGGTGTCAGAAACCAGCGGTGAAGCTCTGTGTATCTGGGCCGTGTCCCCTCCCTTGCTATTGTTCCAGGGATAATCCCTTACTCCTGACACAGATGAGGGCAGGAAAACACCCACACACACACACACACACCCACCCACCCCTGGGGATCAAGTCCATATGGAGGGGTACCAGAGCAACTGCTCACACAGAAGGGTTTGGATACTATGGTAGTCCCACACACAGTGTCATCTGTACATTTTGGCCTTTTGTGTGAATGAAGTTAATAATTATGTTTCAGTTTACAGTACCGGTCAAATATTTGCAATAATTACGATTTATTAATGTCTTTGAAAGAAGTCTCTTTATATGCTCAGCAAGGTTGCATTTATTTGATCAAAAATACAGTAATAATATATTGTGAATTTTTTTTTTCCAATTTAAAATAATTGTTTTCGATTTTAATGTATTTCTAAATGTGATTTATTCCTGTAACGAAAAGCTGAATTTTCTTCTGTGTCACATGATCTTTCAGAAATCATTCTAGTATGCTGATTTGATGCTCAAGAAACATTTCTTAATTATCAATGTTGAAAACTGGAGTAATATTCTTTTGGGAAACTGTGATTCACTACCATTCAAACGTTTTGAGTAAGTAATATTTAAAGAAAATAATATGACTTATAATGTTACAAAAAAATGTCCATTTCAAATAAATGTTATTTCGATTCATCAAAGAATTATTAAAAAAGAAATGATCTCAGTTTCCACAAAATTTAATAAGAAGAATCATTATTAATAATTGAGCACCAATAATAATTGATAATAATTCACAGCAAAATCAGCATTAAAAAAAGGATCATGTGACACTGAAGACAGTAATGATGCTGAAACCACCTTTACCACCACAGGAATAAATTACATTTGAATATATATTTAAATAGAAAACAGTCATTTTAAATTGTAATAACTTTTCACAATATTACTCTTTTTACTTTATTTTTGATCAAATAAATGCAGCATTGGTGAGCATAAGAGACTTCTTTCAAAAACATTAAAGAGTTTTTAATTACTCAACTTTTGACTGGTAGTGTATGAATTATTTTTGTCTCTCAATCTGGTTTCAGGAAACCCTACAGACTATCCCAAAGTTTTGTTTCCCCTTCAATATGGACAGGTAATTTTACATGCAGTCTTTAATCTGTTAAGTTATTGAGGAGCCTCATTTTTACACTCTCTTTTGAAGGGCCTCCAGCATCACTGTCTTTTACTAATTCCAGCTTCTCTTAATCATCCTTTATACGTTTTGAGACTAATTTTGTCTTTGACCCTGTCTTGTCTTTCAGTATGTCAGTGGGCCACGTGGGGCAGAACTTCACCTTTGTTCTAACGGATATCGAGAGTAAACAGCGCTTTGGTTTCTGTCGCCTCTCATCGGGAGCTCACAGCTGTCACTGCATCCTCAGGTACAAATTGTTGGTTTTGAGAGTACAAGTTTACATTTTCATTTAAAAGAAACCATTTTTGTCATCCACATCTGCAGATCAAGTTGATCTAATTGTCGTCTATCTGTCTCTGTTCAGCTACCTGCCCTGGTTTGAGGTGTTTTACAAGCTGTTGAATATCCTGGCAGACTATTCAACCAAAGGACAGGTCAGTGGTGCACGTATGACAATAATGTATTATATCATATTAATATGTCATTGGGTCTTATATGCACAAATGTACACATTTAATTAGCCATGTAAATGAGGATTTCTCACTGATTTCCTAGTTTACATTAAGGCCTTAATTACAATTCCCTTGAGAAAAACTGTAACCCTGACCCTAAATTTTTCATGAGCAGCAAATCGGCATATTAGTATGATTTCTAAAGGATCATGTGACACTGAAGACTGGACTAATGATGCTGAAAATTCAGCTTTAAATTACATTTATATTATTATTACATATATCAAAAATATTTTAAATTGTAATATTAGTTCACAATATTACTGTTTTAAATGCATTTTTGATTAAATAAATGCAGCCTTGGTGAGCATAAGAGACATACATTTTTTACATTTAAAAAAAATCTTACCAAACTTTTGAATGGTAGTGTAAATAATTTTTGAGGATATTTTCAGCTGTTTGACCCCTGAAGTGTAGCAAAGTCACACACGCATGCATGTACAACTGATGTAGCAATGCTTAGTTAAAGTGATTCAACATCTGATAATTTATATAGCATTTATTTTTTCTGTGTGTATTTGTGTTACAGGACAGTCAATGGAGAGAATTGTTAGAGTCTCTACATGTGTTAAACATCCCTGTTCCTGGAGTGCCTGTGCATTTGAGTGTGGTAATATACAGTAGAGGTCTTCTCGGGTCCCTCGACCTGAATCGGCCCAAATCACTTCTTACCCGACCCGCATAAATACTTGCATAAATCAAAAGCTGATATAATTAGAGTGTTTGGTAATTTACCCATAGAAGTGCTTATTGACAGAGAAGGAAGAAAGATAATATTTTCATATAATAATTTTATATCTATTTGTTTTAAATAAAAATAGTTAAAAATCTGAAATGAATAGTGGAAAGCTGGCATATTTTAATAAAATAATTTGGGTCTTCTCAGGTCCATTTGGTAAAAGCACATATATTTTAAATTACCCGAGATTCGAAGCTACCGATATCAGACCCGACTCGTGTCCAAGGCACTCGTCAAAGTTTTGGACCCGAAACCTCGGGTTTTCAGATCCAAGTGGCCCCGTGAAGACCTCTAATATACAGAAATACACATGCTTTCATGATGAATCTTAATCTCTTGTATTAATCTAATTACATTTCTAATTAGATTTTACATTTCTCTTTCCCTCTCTAGCATTTGTTTTTCACAGTGCCTGATCCTAGGGAATTACCCAGTATACCTGAAAATGTAAGTCTGTCTTATTACCTTGACCAAGTTATCTTAACCCTATTAGTCACAATGGTGACTAATTACAATTTGGACGTGACTTTTTACAAATATTAAAGGATGTCTGAGAATTCACACGTTTAAAATGATAAAGTTTGTCTGAAAATTTAATTTATCAGATTTATATTCATCTTCTAACTAGTGGTCATTAAGCCATATAACATGTCCAACACATTGAAACTCAATGCAAAATGTTTTAACTGCTCAGATTTGTTTTTATTTGCAGAGAAATCTGACCGAGTATTTCGTAGCAGTGGATGTGAATAACATGCTGCATCTGTACGCTAGCATGCTGTACGAAAGACGAATCCTTATTAGCTGCAGCAAGCTGAGTACTGTGAGCAACATCTCTACCACCATCTCTCTCTATCATTGGTCGCTGCTTCTTTACTCGTTTTAGGGGTATTAATAAACTCTCTCTTTCTCTCTCAGTTAACCGCGTGTGTTCATGGTGCAGCAGCCATGTTATATCCCATGTTCTGGCAGCATGTTTACATTCCAGTCCTGCCACAGCATTTAATAGACTACTGCTGGTGAGTACACTCACATTTATTCATGTATACTTACAAAGGGCCTCCCATTTTCTATTGTTTTTAAATTAAACTGCTTAGTACATCACCTCAATTTTCATATATTTATAAGGGCATTATTTGGCTCAGCTATTAACTTTTTTTCTCCATGAGACTTTCCTCACAAGATGTAGAAGGTTTTAATATATTTTAAGGTTTTATTAAATGAATATATTATATATTTGATATATATTTATATATTTTAAGATTACATACAATACATTAACGGTAAGATAGTCGGTAAGATAAGTAGTCACTTATACTCACCAAGGCTGCATTTATTTGTGAAATATTATTACAATTTAAAATGCAATTTATTCCTGTGATGCAAAGCTGAATTTTTAGCATCAATAGATCCAGTCTTCAGTGTCATATGATCCTTCTATGTTGATTTGCTGCTCATGAAGCATTTCTTTTTATTATTAATGTTGAGAACAGTTGTGCTGCTTAATATTTTTGTGGATACCTTTTTAAAAATGATTTATTTATAGACAGTTCAAAAGAACAGCACTTATTTAAAATACAAATATTTTGTAATAATGTAAAATAAATGTCAAAATTTTTTTTTAAATACGTTTGTATATAATCATATTTTTTATACATTTTAAAAGGCATTAAGTATTCTGATGTGTGGTGTTTTTTTCTTTGTTAGCGCTCCAATGCCATACCTCATCGGCGTGCACTCCAGTCTCATGGAGGTATATTTGACCTTATTTTACCATAACTGCATATTCATATTTCTCCATGTTGCGTTTATTGGTTTTAGCGTAGCTAAATTCTAGGCTGTATTTAGAAAGTTTTGTGTGTATCTGTGTTTGTTGTCGTAACAGAAGGTGCGAGGTATGGCTTTAGATGATGTGGTACTTCTCAATGTAGACACAAACACTCTTGAAACGCCGTTTGATGACCTGCAAAACCTTCCTAATGATGTGGTAAGTAAATAAGCATAAGCACAACCTGCTCAGATCTCCACAAAAGTTGTAAGTGTTTATTTTGATATGACGGGATGATCTGATATAGAAATATAGGTACTTTACTATAAGGTTTCATTTGTTACATTATATAACTACATGAACTAACAATGACCAATACTTCTACTTCTACATTTATTAATCTTAGTTAAAGTTAATTTCTACAACATTTACCAATACATTTTTTAAAATCAAAAGTTGTATCTGTTAACATGAATTTTTTGGTTGCATGCAAACCTATTGTAAAAGACATCTAAAGCAAAATTAGGAGCCTTTAAAATAGCATAACAGGAGCCGAATATATTGTAACACGGGTCACTGTATCAGCTCACATCAGGCACATACTGTGCAGTAATTAGCTAACTTGTTTTAGAGAAATAAAAACAGGTCACACCACAATTATGTGCACTCGCACAAATGCTCCCAAATATTTTTGAGGTCGCACGGACTAAATTGTGGGAGCATATGCGACCAAAATGGTCGCAATTTTAAGCCTTGCATAATAGGGGCACTTAACTACTGTAAAAATATATTGCTCATTGTTTGTTTCATAGTTACGGTTAACAACAAATGAGACCATATTGTAAAGTGTTAACAAAATATATTTATAATGATGATATAAGTGATATACGTGTGTGTGTTGTAGGTATCTTCGTTAAAGAACCGCCTTAGAAAAGTTTCCTCAACGACAGGAGACGGGGTGGCCAGGGCGTTTCTGAAGGCGCAGGCAGCTCTGTTCGGTAGTTACAGGAACGCGCTACACATTGAGCCGGTGAGAGAGAAAGTTAGTAGTACTTATGTGCTTATGGTTCTGAGTGAAGTTCAGAAATGGTCTTAAATGTTGGCTCTGAGCATTTGAGGTATCTGTGCATTTGAATGTGCAAGAATATTCAGGCTAGCTGTGAAATATTGTCCTCTAGTGGACAGTTCATGTAGCTCTCTGAAACGAAATGCTCAGGTATAAAGCGGCATGTTTTTCCTTCCCATGTGTCCATATGTTCAGGAGGAGCCAATCACGTTCAGTGAGGAAACGTTCATTACACACAGATCCAGCACAATGAGACAGTTTCTCCAGAACGCTATCCAACTACAGTTCTTTAAACAGGTATTACACGTTTACCTAGCTATCTGAATGCGAGCATGCAATAGACATTTATTGTTTTCATATAAAGCTAATTATGAATATTGCTCCATTTATTCTTATAAGTTTATCTTTTGTATTATAAAACAACAGCTGATTTCATTTTTAGTTCTAAAATTACTAAAACTGAAATAAAATGTTATATTTATATTAGAAATATAAAAAACCCAAACCAAATAAAAGTGGCAAAGGCACATAACAAAATTGCGAATACTTGCACCAAAATTAAAATAAAAACAAAAAATGTGCTATAATTGTATATAAGTAGTACTGAACTACCACATACTTCTCATACTCATGCTTTACAATTACATGGTCTGTATAAATAACAATTTTAGAAACAAACACAGAGCATTTGTCAACTTTTTTTTTCAACCCTGTTTTTGTGCAATTGAGTAAATGCATGCTGACGTTGCTTTATTTTGTGTGTGTGTTTGCAGTTTATAGATGGCCGTCTGGAGCTATTGAACTCTGGTGAAGGGTTCAGCGATCAGTTTGAGGAGGAGATCAACATTGGAGAGTATGCTGGTAAGAGACTCTCACTTTGTCTGTACGGTCATTGTACAGCTAATAAATTCATGTTATTCTATGTTACTGTTTTTAAATTTGCTTGTCTCTGTGTCTGTTCAAAATTTCGCTTACAGGGAGTGATAAGACATATCAGTGGCTTTTCACAGTGAAGGTGAAATGTCTTGATTTTTGTTTTTGTGTGTGCTGAAGAGGTTGAACTGTACTGATTCTAATATTTCTTTTGGAGTGAATGTGTATATTTGCTCATATCTGATGATGTCTTTTTTCATCTTCTGTTACAGAAGGGCAGTGGGGCCATCTTAAACTCGGTGAAGACAAAGGCAAATCCTGCAATGAAGACAGTTTACAAATTTGTATGTATCCATGTGTACACATTTGCTACTTCTTTCTCAGCTGTCTCTGTGTGAGTGAATTATTGTTTTCTCCATGAGAGGGGTTTCTCTATGATAGAGAAAATGTCTCTATATATTTTTACTATTCTCTTTTATATAATATATATATATAATTTCATAATTTTTCTTTCTTTTCATTATGAGAGATTTCTCTGTGCTGCCTGTGTGTAATAGATCTTCTGATGTTTCCTCTACAGGCCAAAGACCATGCCAAGATGGGCATCAAAGAAGTCAAGAGTAGACTCAAACAAAAGGTGTTCAAACATTCACACACACACACAAACACAATTATTCATTGTTTTTGCATAAACAAATGTGCATGCATTCATTCAAACTTGTTCACTTCCAGGAGCTTGGAGAGAATGGCTACTCAGAAGAGCCTGGCTCCACCAACTTACCCTCCACACACAGCAAAGACTCCCTCACCTGGGACCAGAGACGTCCAATCACAGTTCATTTTGGACAGGTGGGTGTGAGGAATGAAGTTATTTCAGTTAACTTGGACATAGTAATTAGGATTCTGTCCGTTTAGTCTGTGTTGGATTGTTCATTTTTAGTTAGTGTGTAAGAGAAACCATATTTTTTATAGATAAAAGTGTGTGCATGTTTGTATGTTTGGAGCAGACTGATCAGGCACGGCCCCCGCGGCCACAACGCCCCCCTCCCCCCCATCCCTCCAAACTGCAGCGCAGCACACAACCAGTGAGTACATGCCGCTGACCTCTGACCTGTCACCCTGAGCTCAAATATTCCCCTTTGACCTGGCGTCTGCACTGGAGTTTGTTATATTTGTGTTCTGCAGGACACTGTTTGTGTGCATGTGTGTGTATTACATGCCTGTGTGATCTAACTTCAATTCCTATTCCACAGAATAAATGCTCACTCACACACATGAATGAGTTTATCATGTGTGTTTGCACTTACTTTCCCACCGCACAAACTTTTTTTCTCTGGCTTTAATCTCTTTCTCAGGGTTTGACACTTACTTTTTTTTTCTGCTTCAAACTGTATTTATTTAAAGGGTCACCGAAGTGCCTTGAAACGCTCAGCGTTATTCAATGTGTCGATGTAATTTCCACTGCAGCAGGAAGACAGGGTGGGACATAGAGCAACTCCTCCCCTTTTTTAAAATGGCCAATAGTGTTTTGTTTATATCACAGCAAAATTTGACAGCTTATGATAGCCACAGTAGATTCCACTTTTACAAAAGAAAAACTGAACAATCATGCTGAGGATGTGAAGTTTGAAAAGTGTCTAATTTATGTTGGTGCATGGCACCAATGTTATCTCTACTACTCATCACAGTGCTGTTTCTATCGCAATTTTGTTTACATTTGACAGGATTTTGACCTCTGACCTGAAGGGAGCAGTTAACCTCTGACCTAACAGTGATTTAACAAGTCCTGAACTTTTTTAGACATTAGGATGCTGTTTAAAATGTGTATTTGCGTGTGTTTGCAGGCTCGACCTCCTCGTCCTCTGGTGGCAAAGAGACCACGCAGTAACATTGGGGTAGAGGGAAGCCCTGAACAGTAAGACTTAAATGTTTAACCTTTCTCACATATGCTTTTGCAAAACATAAACAAATAGACAATGGTCTTTTTGCTTCTGTTGGTTTTTATTGCACGGCTATATGGAATATTTTGCTCCACAACCATGGCATTGAGTGGTCCGATTTTTTTGTTTTGTTTAATAATCGCTAAACTGTATTTTTATCTGTTCAGAAGAACAATGAACTGGTAGGAAACACAAAGAGCTGGATGAAAGAGAACTTAAAATAGAAGACATGCTATATTGTAGCAATGCTTAAGAAAAAAGACTTAACTTGAGTTGCAGATTGGTAATAATATATAAATGTAATATTGTAACAGTGTGTTGTTGTTTGGCCAATTGTTTTTATTTGTAATGAACTATTTAGAATAAGCTTCAAGCCAGTCTTAAATTTAAAAATAATGAAAAGATTAAAACTCATAAATTTTTTCCCCCTTTTTTTATTTGACTAGTATCCATGTAATAAGTGGGATAATGTACAGCCAGCTGATCATTATTCTAAAATTAACTCATTTGGTTTAATACAAGATGCCTCTGCTTTGCATCTGGGTCCTGATTTCCTTTTATTTCGCAATGGAGGCTGTAAGTGTTATTTTAGTATAATTTATATACTATTATACTTTTGTTTAAATATTTTGATTTAGCTTGTACTTTTAATCGTTTACTAATTTGATGTACTTTTGTCACTTTCGTTTATTCATTTATAAATAAATATTTCTTGTTTTTATTTCTTGTAATATGTTTTGGTTTTATTTCAAAATGTTCAATTCAAATTTTTTCTCTCAAAATGTACATTTTATTACAATTGACAAATATGTTTTTAATATTTTTAGTTAGTGATAACACTGGTGGCTGGCAGGCTGTACATTATCCCTCAAATACAAATTAGCACAGCAAAAATGTTGTGGCCTTGATTGTGTGATTGCATGTCTCACTTGCTCTTTCCTTCTCTCTCTCACTCTTGTGTTCTCTTTCACACTGGGATGGTTGTTTGTGATCTGTGTATTTGTGTGTGGTTACACCTGATACTTGGCTCTCTGTCTCTGCCAATTTGTGTTCATGCTTTCTTTTTTTGTTGTTGCTGCTGTGCATCTCTGTATGCGTGCGTGTTGACGCTGTAGTTATGTGCGTCCAACTCGTCACTATACAGTGTTTCTGTGTGAGGATTCTTCGGGTGACGAGCTGTCTCAGGATGACGACTCCATTGCTGCTTTTCCTGAACACTTCATGCTTTCTGCTCCTTTTGAATGGTCTCTGTTTAAGTGGTTTTCATTCTTGATTTCTCTAATATCAGTCTTAAAGTGAATATTTGATGGCCTTTTTACCTAGTGTGCCCTCAAAAAGTATTTGGACTCACTAAAAAAAGTTTGGATGTCATTGCATTAGATTTGAACACATCAAACCATGTTGAAGCATTAGATATACCGATACTGTTCAAAACACTTTCAAGTTGTCAAACTTAATGGAACATGTAGAAGCGATTTGTAAGTATGAATTGTATCAACTACACACAGGAGTACCTCAGGGTTTGGTACCTCAGGCCCCATCCTTTTCGCTAGTGTTCTTCTCACTAGCCTCCCTGCATAAGTTATTAAAGGTCTACAGGATACCCAGGATTAGGTGGTGTCTCTAATGACAAAGTTTGTCAAACCTCGTGTTTGGAGACCAGTTCTGTTGTGTAGACATATTATGACGACCTCTCAGTCATGCAGATTTCTCCATACAGCAACAGAAAGATCAAATCTTTTGGATCTGAGCATGCCACACAACTCCTTGTCCTAACTCTTGTTATCTCTAGACTTGTTTAGACTACTGAAGTGCTCCTCTAGCCAGCCTTAATGCAGATGTTATTAAAGGTCTGCAAGTAATCCAAAATAGGGCAGAGTATTTGGTCTTCAATCAGGCCCTGAGAGTGTGTTAGCCTGTTGTTATCCAATCCAATGCAATGACTACTATACTTTTAAGTGTGTTTTAATTGTCCAAATGGTTTTTGGGGCCACTGTTCACCATGATATTTAGTAACCCTGCGGCCTGCTAAATGTGTCTTTAATGCTGGCTTAAATCAGTTTTATTGCATGGCTAGATTTAAAAAATGTTATGCCTGTGGCATGCAACAGCTTATTTACATAAAGTGATTTTGATTATTACTGTATGTTGACTATATCTGCCCATTTCAACAGCTTTTCATCTAACATGAAAATTACAATGTGTGTCTGTACTTGTTTGTGCATGTGTTGCGTGTGCTTGTCTATGTTTTGTGGTGTGGATGTTGTGCACATATGTGTTTTTGTTTGCGTATGTGACTTAGGCCCCAGCCATACAGGTCTCTAAAAGAGGCGGAGCTTGTGGAAGAAGGTGAGGAGGTTGGGGAGCGCTTCCAAGGTAACACTGCTCCGTCCAGCCCTGTTCTACACAAGTTCTCTGACCTGAGCCTGTTGCAGGATGCCTTCCGTAGTCAGCAGGGGGAACCAGAATGTACAGAAACTACAAATACTACAAAACCATCTCTCAGCACACACTCTACAATTAGTTCTGCACGGAGTTTGGAGGAGCTTCGGGCAGACCCACAAAATGCTAACTTCAACTACCAGGTTAGACTATGTAAGCACTGAAAAGTGTTAGGGGTGCCAGCCACAATTTAATGCACGAGAGAATCACCTAAATCGCTGTTTCCCAACCTTGGTCCTGGAGGCAATACAACTTTTTGTTCAAACACACCTGATTCAACTCATCAGCTTGTTAGTAGGATTCAAGACCTGAAATGGATGGGTCAGATAAGGGAGACATCCAAAATGTGTACTGTTGTTGTGTTTCCAGGATCAGGTTTGAGAAACACTGTCCTAAATTATTGTTCCTCTTGCACAGAATACAGAAGAGACTCCCCAAATCACAATAATTGATGATGAGAACCTTAGCAATGCTTTGTCATCTCACAGCGGTAAACAAGAAGCATTTAATAAACATTTGCTGGTCGCTACTTGATTGTTTTAGGATTGGATTGCGGATTGGATTGCGGTTTTCACTCCTGTAAACACTCTAAACCGTGAAACACTCCAAAGCAACCATATTTATCTATGTGCATGGCCTCAATCTATCTAAAAACTTGTTCTAATTGTTTGTTCTCCAGCGGATGGATCTTAGTTCTGGCGAGCGCACACGCACTCTCCCAGGTCTTAAAACCACCAACCCATACAGCAAGCTGTGGTGCCAACTAGAGGACCCATCTACGTTGCTTGGCCGAGAGTCACTATCCTGGGAGAGACCTCTCTCCGTGCCACCCTTGGAACCCCCTGAGGCACGCCCACCCAGCAGAGACAGTTCAAATCCCAGTGGAGAGAAGACTGAGGGGGCTTGTATCACAATCCCTCGTCCCCAAGGTCGGAAAACACCCGAACCGGGTACAGTGCTGGCACCAGCTGTGACCCTGCTGCGCGGGGTCAAGCAGGTCTGCGAGAAGGAAGGAGGGGGGTCCACTGGAGGGCAGGAGTTTCGGCAAGCGCTGAACATGTCTCCTCACTCCCAAGCACAAACTCAGGGAGACTTGTTGAAGCCAAACGAGGAACAGGGACTGGACTTGCTCAGCTTGTTGGACCCTCTGTGCGGAACAATGAAGAACGAGGCTGCCCCATCCCTCTCTAAACCCCCTATACCTCCTCGACCCAACCCCCCAAACCTGCCCGCCTTCCCCCCTCCAGTGTCACTGAACCCCTTCACCCAACAGTCCCAGTACCCGCCACAAAGGCACTATAGTCCTGTTGCCCCAGGTAACCCTTTCACCGCAGCCTACATGCCTTCCCCAGGTGCCAACTACTTCCCCACCTCTGCTCGCCCGTTCTCAGTATATGGTCAGGCATCTGCTGTGGTTGTGACCCCAACAGGAGGGGCGTGGTCATCTGGGTGCGTTCCTCCGTCCTCCAGCAGTAGTGGCTCTCTCTCAAGCCTCTTAGACTCGCCTGCTCCGGCTACTTTTGCCCAGCCTGCGCAAGTCTCTACAGACCATGACCCGTTTAGTGACCTTCTTACCATGGCAACCACACCAACAGTAATGGCCACGCCCCCCCCCAAAAAGGTGGAGGACTTACGGAGAAGGTGGGAAACTTTCGACTAGCTCTGCCAACATATTTCCTCTACTGCTGCTACCAACCAGTGAGGGACTGCAATTTTAGAGCCAGTGGGTGTTTAAGACTGCGCCTCCTAGTGGCCTGAAAGCACTGTTGAACATTTTCCTCCAGAGTGTGTTGTGCTTTTTTCGCGCCTAGCTCACTCACTTAGCCTTATGCACACTGATGCTAATGCTGTATTTCCCATAACAACTGGATAAACCGTGTTGCTCCAATAGCACCAATTTTAACACTGAAAAACATATTAGCAAAATAACACTGTATTTTCTGTAGCTAGCAGTGTAGTTCCCATAGGGATCAGACTACAATATTAAAGATACCATACATTAATGACCCACATCCTAACATTAGTGATTAGACTGACATTGCTTTTATGGCAGTAAACTGCACATCCTCTCAGTCAGTGCTGTTTTAATAAGAAGCTTATTTTTTAACCATACACATATTAATTTAAATCATCATACCCTAACATCCACATTCTTGTGCATACGTATACAAACAATTGTTAAATTGACATTTATTACACACTTGAATACAAATATTGTATATCCCTAGTAAATTGCATACTACACATTCCACACTACCTACTACATGACACACGAGCATATGACATTCTGCACCCTAAAATAGACATTGCATACTACATGTTGTGGCTGCGGTACCTGCTGTGTACTTCATATTTGCACTACATTACATACGTTATACTACATTGCACACTGCACTACATATTGTGCCCTAGTACAAGCTATATACTACTCGCTGCATAGAGCATAGTGTGTGCAGCACAATGTTAGCGCTCAGAACGGGTCAGAATGAACAGCCCTTCAGAACACAACCCTGCCCCTAGAGGTCAGTTATTTTAGAGGTCAAAAATGACCAAAAAAGTGTCATTAAATAAGGTGAACTGATCAAGAATGCATTTTTTTTTTTTTTTGGATTAAATATGTGGTAAACCCCTTACTGGTACAGGCTTTACCTCTTCTGCTTGCCTGCGTGTCAGTCCAAAAGTGTTAAAATGGGTCTCCTGGAACTGGGTTCTGTTCAGTTTCAAAATAGTTTAGTTTAGATGCTAATTGTCCATCATCTTTTATTCTGAGCATCATATAATAGACTTATAGCTTTCATAAAGCGACCAATCAGACCTTTCTTTTTAGCACTACCCGTTCCATCTAATCTGCTACTGCCATGCACTCTGCGTTATGGGTATTTATTCAAATGGATCTGTTTTGCGCTTTTTAAACATACATTCTGCTATAAAGTGTGTTAAAATGAATCCTAACTCTAAAAGCTGTTTTTCTTGTCATAGACTGCCTGTTTATTGGGTTTAGTTTAGCACGGTACACAATCTGTGTTGGAGGATCATTGTTTCTTGCCATTTTTTTGCTATATTTTTGTCTGAGACTTGCAAGTAGGAGAACACTGTTTGTGCAGATCTTGACATGGAAAAGAATTGTGTACAACCAAATGCTCAAATCCAAAAGAAACATGTTATTTTGTCCATGTCAGGGAACATCAGGGAGTGAATTGTTGTCTCTTCTTCTCTGGTTTTATTGTTGTATTTAAATATATGAAATAATGTTATTTGTGTTATTAAAGTGTTCTTGAACATCTGTATCCACCCTGTAGAGCTGTTAGAAAATCACATTTTCTGTTAGTTGATTCGTTTGGACCACCATTTATTTTGGGCCTTAAAGAGTGAGTTTAATT
The DNA here is from genome assembly GCA_031834385.1 of Semotilus atromaculatus. Lineage (NCBI taxonomy): Eukaryota > Metazoa > Chordata > Actinopteri > Cypriniformes > Leuciscidae > Semotilus > Semotilus atromaculatus. Next base: position 5,372,428 of record JAULUF010000053.1, read on the forward strand.
TGGTCCTTGCAAGCAAGTGTGTGTTTTTGTGTGTGTGTGTGTGGAAGTTCAGAGCTGTTTTTGCTGAGAGGTTTGTTGTGTATACCTAGTCTTACAGCATGGGATGTTCAGACATTTTGGTTCAAATATTTCTTTGTTATAAGATGATTTCCACATGTTCACTTGGGCTGTTAGGTTGATAAATGATTGGTACAGCAAACACTGTCCTTAGTAAATAATTAATACGGACAGTTTTAAAGAAAATATTTAGCAGAAATGGATGCTAAAACACAATTGGAATTTTACGAGTCACCCTTAAAGAAAACACTGACTGTGATGTTTGATAAATGCAAACCTTCACATTATTTACATCAAAATGTGTGTTCGCATATCAAGTGCTAATTTAAAATGGCAAAAGTAGAAATATACTTTAAGTTGAAATATATATATAAAAAAAATGTATTCGCTGAAAAGTACCTTTTGTTTGGCTACATTTTGGCTGAAGCAGATACAGTATTTTGGTTATTTTTTCAGCAACGGCATTCCCAGATGAGCTGAATCTGTGATATACACAGTGGTTTAAAAGGCAATATTTAACTGGCAAGTCATTAAAGTGTGTTAAGTGTTAAATGTTGTACTGGGTAAAGTGTTGCACATCACTGTACAACAGACAGAGGCACGTCCCTGAATGTGACCATTATTCTGAGGAAAAAAAAGGTCAAACTATGATCTAACATAAAACAGGTTTTGAAAGTATGACTTAGCATGGATTTAACAACTATTTTACGACCTATTGTATTTTGACAGAATCCTTTGATGTTTGGATATTTTAGATTGAATGGTAGGAGAGATCGGCTCTTAGCAAGATGGTATTATCAAAATGCATTTCTGATGTGTAAAATACAATTTTCTCTTGGAATGTATCCTAATGTGAACTCATATCCTGTTTATCATTTTGCACTTTTTTTATTTTTATTTGATGTTATTTTTTGTGTTTGCCATAATTAAAAAGCACAGTATATTCCTGTGAAAGTTGTGAGCTTGGCATTTGTTTTGCTCCCATTTATTTATTTTTAATCATTCTTATTCCCAGTATTCTTGCACATATTGTTATGTATAATATTTTAGGGATGTTTAACATGTTAATTAAGTGCTGCTAATTATAAGCAAAAGTAATGACATTTTAAAAAGTCAAGCACAAATAATCATGGATCCGACCTTTACTCCATTTACACATTTAAACACCTTTATTAAACAGTTTTTGCACATTTACACATTAAAAAATATATTCCTATGTTGATGTTGCAGTTCACACTGTACTTTTTAGTTTTAGTAATTCCTAAGCATACATTTGAAGGAAGCCAGATTGATATACAACAGACCAGAAAACACAAATTATAGCCACAATTTACAACATATACATGTAAAATTAATGCAACTTGCATTCACTCAGTTTTTACAGCATTTAGGCATCAGCAAGGATTTGTTCTTATGTTTATCTCATCTCTCTTTTTTTATCTTCATACACAGGCAGAATTTTATTTTACCACTCATGGCGTTCATGTTTGCATGTGCATTCCAGAGGTAAGTGTGTATAAACATTGAGTTTGGTGTTTGTATCTTTAGTAGTCTCACACTGGTATGCGTATAAACGCATGAAGTGCGGTGATTGTCAAACAGTAAAATGTTCACAGTTTTTCCAATAATGGTCTCAGTCAGATTATGTTGCATTCACAGTTTTGTTGGAAAGACCATAATTACAAGATTACAACTGCTCAGATTCAACTTAAAGTTATTTGTCTTGTGACCCTTTCAATGACAGCTTAATAGCACCATTTGCAGCTTTGTCAATGATGGCAACATTTTTTATCTTTGCTGTCTCAAATATTGAATAGTGAAAGTGCAAGTTGTTGTCTAAAATAAAATGGCATATCAAATATAAACCTACTAGTGACATTGCCAACTAACTCGCATTAACTGCAGTCTTTTTTTGGTTGTTTATATGACAAATGTTCTCAACAAAGACAAAGTGAATAGTTTTTAGTAATCATAAATGCGTAATTAGAGTAATTCTAACACAATGTGAACACAACAATGCTTAAAAAGTTAAGTCCCAAAGCAAAAAATATATAATCTTTTATTACTGTAAGGCCCTGTTTACACCTTGTATTAAGCATGTTCGCTAATCTGATCACAAGTGGCTGATGCTAAATACACGTGTAAACGGGGTCTGAAACATTTTGCACTTGTTTACTTTCGAACACTTCAAGAGGTAGTCGAAAATGCATTCTTGCAGATTGCTTATCGTAGACTAAACACTCGATTGAACACACCACACATGTTATCGAATGTGTTCAAACAACCACAAAAGGATTTAAACTTTGTCGGCTGATGAAGACTTCAGTTTGGTTTGAAGGTTGGCGAAAAAGGTACAAAGAACAAAATCATTGTTCTCTCCTGATTTCTAAAACACATTTTTGGTGTTTGGTGTCAGTCTTACGGCTATTAGAGCAAAAAAGAAAGTTGATGCTCTTCATAGGTTTTCTGCCGTCCCCTTTTGCGTTCATTTGTAAATTGCGCAAGCTTATTTCGTCCATTAGATCCACCCATAGACCCCCCTCAAAAAGATCAGGACAGAAGTGGTCGAAAGTGGACAAAAGAGATGGATTAAAACACCAGGTGTGAACAGGAATGTCTCCCTCGTCTACTTGTGATCCGATCGCCCAAAACACATCTTAATAACAGGTGTAAACGGGGCCTAAAAGGGTAACTAGTTTGTTGTTCCCCTCCCCTGTAAATGCTAATGTCTAGCTAATTATTCACATTGGCATGAATATGAAGCCACATTCCTTAGTGTCAATTATCATATTCAGTGTTCCCTACAGCAGAAATGGTAGCTAGTTAACACAACAGTATTGCTACAGATATCAAACCTTGTACATTCAAATGCTGTGGAAAAAAATATAAAAAAATGGTGCTCTCTCCATCATTAGCACTACTTTCAGCGTTTATCTTTGAGAGGGATTTGTTATGCCGTGGAAGTGTGGGGAGAATGTAAACTCATATTTTTGCCTCTTTACTGTATGACACTTTGTCAAAGTTGTTCAGGCATATAATGCCGTGAGGTAAAGAATCACAACATTCAAGTTCATCTAGACTTGAGAGAGTTGTTGGTTAAATTCCAGCTTGGTCTCGACAAAATCTATGGTGAAAGATCAACCATATTTCATGACTTTTAAATGTTCCTCTTTATTTGTATTACAGTAGATCTTTAGGTTGCTTGTTTGATGTAGCACTTGCTTATTATTGTAGCTCCATAATACTACATGGTCTTGGAAAGGTTGAGTTTAGTTTTATAAAGTCACTCAGATAATATTAGAGCCCCCTTGTCTACATCTGTTTTTGTTGCCTTGTCTACATGTCTCAAATTAGACGTTCTTCAGGTGGTACTTTCAACATGCTATCCATCTCCAGGCGTGCACCTGCAACTTCCTGATGGCTCGGGGAATAAGTTCCTTCTGATTGCCGCTTCCTGCGTGCTGTCATCAACATGAAAATGAGACCAATTGCCACCAAGAGGATACAGCCACATACCACTGGAACCGCAATCGCCAGCCATGGTATATGATCTTGCTGAGCCTGCTTCTGCAGAGAGAGAGATTCAAAATTGTTGTTGTTGGCAGGTATAAAAAGTAACAGTCAACACTGCTGAACTAGTTTGCATTCTTATTGTCGCTCCTAAATTGTATGCTTATTATTATCCTCTGTGTTTACTTACATTTGTTTCACAGAACTGGCCACTGAATCCTGCTGGACACAAACATTGAAACCGGTTCAGCCGATCCAGACACGATCCACCGTTTAGACATGGGCTAGATGCACACTCATCCATTTCTCTCTCACATCTGTGGGGGGAAAAAACGTGAACACTTAGTCATCTATATCACTATTTGCATATTCAATGTATTTCTATTGGACAAGGATGTAAGTGTTAATTCCACCTGTCTCCTGTGAATCCTGGAAGGCAGGTGCAGTTTGCCCCCCACTGAGTGTCATGACAAATGCCATCATTTTCACATTCAAAATCCAGTTGACATTTAAGAGGAGGGTAGTTATACCTGATGCACAAGAACACAAACAAACAAATGCTCAAACTCCCAACAGATTAAAACAGTCCCAAACAGATAAGGATGAAGCCCCACTGGTTCATTCAAACTTGGGTAACAAGAAATAACTGTATAAAATGGAAAAATGGATAGTGAACTATTAAATTTTTTCCACTGGCGTTCATCAATTGCAAGCAGTTTTGCATTTGGCTGTAACATTATAACACTGTTCTCTGATGTATTGTGTTCTCTGTATGTATTGTAAATGGAGTCTAAGTTATGGCTGAGTCAAGTCTAGGCATCAATGTGTGATCAGTAGGAACTCACTGACAACGTGTTCCGCTGTACTTAGGGGGACAGATACAGGTGTAGTCATTTACTCCATCCACACAGGTTCCCCCATTCTTACACTTCGATCCTTTGCAGTCGTCTATGTTTTCCGAACATGTAGGTCCAGCATATCCTGGGTGACACAAGCAGTCAACCCCATTAAACTTGTCCTTGCATTTGCCATGGAGACAGGGTCCTGAGACACACTCGTCTGTTTCTTTCTCGCAGGTGATCCCTTCCCAACCGGGTGAGCACTGGCAGCCAAAAGAATTGAAGAGATCCACACATGTACCACCACGCCTGCAAGGATGAGAGTGGCACACGGGAGCCCCGAAGCACCCTATGTGCACACGCTCATCTTGTCTCCGCAAAAACCAAGATGTTTGAGGTGATTTGGCATGGTCTACAAATGGAAGATACACCTCACCTACTCTGACAGCACCAAGACATCCTGTGTACGTCTCTGCCAGTGCAACCTCACTTGAAACGTCTTTAAGAAAACTTAAACTACCAGCAAGCACTGGGGCACTGCTACCATCAATGATGCCATCCACCAAAACCAACCACTGTGATGCGTCACGCTCTGGGTTGGCCATGGCAACGAGCAGGCGATGCCAGGTTCCATCTGCAATGTGTCTCTGTCCAGAGAACTTTACTGGTTCCACACTGTTCTCTGTATGAAGCTCCACATAAATGGCTGAATCCAACAGACCAACCAGTAGAAGTTCCACCCCTCTCCATGCACGAAGTAGCACACCATTTTCCTGCCTTGTACGGAGCTCCATGGTAACATTGGTCACTGGGTCAACTACAGATCCCTTAGCACTGTAGTGTAAGGGTGTGTTGTCAAAGGTTGCATTAGCAATGCCTGGTAAGAAAAAAAAAACATATTTACATTTATATTTACTACTCGATTATAAACATTTATACATTTATAATATTTTAATTATTTTGCCAATATGATGTTCAGGAAACAAACAAGAAACTGAAAAATATCAGCTAGGTGTCCAAGATAAGCATACACTCAAAACCATCCAAAAGATCCACGCAGCGTCCACCATTTACGCACGGGTCGCTGACACACCAAACTCTGGTTTCACATGTCTTTCCAGTGAATTCCCGTGGACAGGAACAAGTAAAGTCATTCCATGTGACTGTACACTCTCCACCATTCAAGCAAGGCTCCACCTGCAAACCAATTGCACAACGACAGCTCTTTCCAACTGTAATTCTCATTGCAAACAGGTCTGATGAAATGTAAACAAAAATGTAAGTCTACATACCTTGCATGTGTCATCACTCATGCAACCAGGTAGCACATTTTCTGCATCACTGGAGAAATATATAGTCTCACTGAGGGTACTATTCCAGGGTTCCACTTCCAGATGCACATCGTCTAGTCTCAGGTCCTGCAGGCATCCCTTAAAGTGCCCACCCCAATTCATTGCACCCTCTTCACCTGGAACTCCACCAACATACACCATGTCTCCCTTCAGAACTTCCATGTCAGGCAGTGAGCCAAGCATATAGCGTAATCCTCCATGGCTAAAGAATACCAGACCCTCCTGTATGTCCAGCTGAAGCAGTGGCTTCTCTCCATTACAGACAAACACTGGTGATGATAGGGTGGGTGACTCCGCTACAGAGGTCACCTGTACTCGTCCCATTTCCAGGTACATGGTAAAATAAGGATCATCTCCCTCTGTGTCCTGAAGGCCTGCCCTTCGTAGCTGAAATAATAATCCACTTGATTTAAGTGATCGTAAGAAGAATGAGACACTAAAGTTCCTGCCAATATCAGACAGCAGTGCAAATGGAAGAAAGCTTGTAGAATCTTCATGACCAAATGTCCAAGAGGAAAAATCTGGAAAATAAAGAGAAATAGAGACAAAAGTCAAGTATGATAATGTGCCAATGTTTTATTATTGTATAAGTTTGGTTTCCTCTACACCAAAACTATTCAACTGCAGTCCTGTAGGGCCACTGTCCTGCAGAGTTTCAGTCCCATCAGAATCAAACACACTTGCCTGTATTTTCCAAGTAATCATCTTAATTAATTTATTCAGGTGTGTTTGTATAAGGTTAGAGCTAAACCTGGTAGAACAGTTGCCCTTTTGCACAAGAGATGAATATCCCAGCTCTACACATTACTACAATATCAATGTTTGAGTGTGTGAGGATATGCTTATACACACCTTGGCTGCAGTCATGTCCATAGTGTGGTCTATAACAGTCACAGCGGTAGCTCGTCCAGAGGTCAACACAGTGCCCTTGTTGAGAGCAAAGATGTGGGTCCACCTGGCACCATTCCGTCTTTATACAGCCTAACTCTACACTTTCTTCCTTGTCATCCAGATCATGGGGCAGGACAGGATGGCCATCAATCTGTAGGTCCTCCATACAGCCCAGAAAGCCATGGCCGCTCAATGTTAGCTCCATGTACTCCTCTGGTACTCCACCCACATATACCTTTGTGAGCGTCTCATGGTGCAAGAAAATTTCATGATCATTTGGTTGCTTGTCTTCAGCTCTGCATACTTGATTGTCACAGCCTGGACCTTTGACCTGAAGCACAAGTCTAATATCCTTTTCATCAATGGTCACCATTGCCTCATGCCAACCTCCGTCACTTACAAGCCCTGGTAATTGTGCCTCCAGTGACCCTCCCGCCGTAGATATTGCATTAGCACGCAGCTCACCCCCAACAATCTCTAGGGATAAGAAGAGCTCAGCATTGCCACGAAAAAACAGCAGCATATCCGGCAGAGTGGTTCGGAAGCGCAGACGAACCCCCAGAGGGTGCTCGTGTTCTGTGTCTCTCCTTCTGCGCTCGAGTGGTGGAACCTCAATCAGAAAGAACCTCGGTGAGGAGAAGGAAAATGTGGTTGGTGTAGAACATATGTCATCATAGAAACCAGGAGGACAAAGGCAAGTATGTCCATGTGTCTCTTCATCTAACCACGGCAAGCAGGTGGCGCCATTTTGGCAGGGATGCTCAATGCAACCAAGCAGCTGCACAGTGCATTGGGGACCCCCCCATGGCAGCTGACCTTCCTCAGCCTCTGCACATTGGCACTTGTATTCAGCTACTCCATCTTCACACACACCTCCATTCAGGCAGGGGGCACTCTCACACTCATCTATATTAACCTCACACTCCACGCCTGAGAAAGACAGACCAAAATGAACAATACAGACAAATACACATGCGAACAGATTCCCATATGCAAACACTAACCTGCAAACCCCTCCTGGCATTGACATGTGTATCCGTTAACCAAATCCTTACAGCTTCCTCCATTGTGACAGGGCTCAGATACACACTCGTTTATGTTCACTGAACAGTTCTCTCCTGGGGAAATAAACAAACAAAACAAATAAAACAGCATGGCAAAACTCTTTCACATACTGGGTCACGAAATAGTTAGGCTCAACTCTGGAACAAGTTTTTAAAATGAAAGCGGTTGGAATGTCTGTGTATTGTTTTACTGTACTGTTTCACATTTACGTCTGTTTTTATGTTTCCGGTACCTGTGTATCCTGGTTGGCACTGACAGACGTAACCCACGGCTGTGGCGTAGGTGAACTCCCAGTCTGTTTCCCAGAGTTCTGGATTTGACTTCTCAAAACATTCACCATCGTTCTCACAGGGAGTATCAGCACATTCATCTATGTCCACCTCACAGTTATCTCCTTCAAAACCTATACACACATTGACATTGTTTCAGTTTGTTGCAGAGTTAGGGTTAGGGATATAAAGACTTGAAAGACTTGAGTGTGGTTTTGGATAAAGGAGAGCTACCTGGCCAACAGGTACAGTTGTAGTGGTTAATGCCTTCTAGACAAGTAGCTCCATGTTGGCAAGGATGAGATGCACACTCCGGAATATCCTCCTCACAGTGGTCCCCCATAAAACCAGTGCCTTCACATTCACACTCATAACTGCATACAAACACACAAAATCAGACTATTTTAACTGTCAGCATAAAATGTGCTCTGCATTACAGCTTTTTCTGGCCAATAACCAACCACTTAGATAGGAAGAGACTGTCTGACTAACATTACTCACAGTGAGTAAGTGAAAAAATAATGGGCAGTGCGTGGACATGCCATCTGCATGACTCTGTCAGGCATTCCCACAATTCCAGAATTCCGTTACCTATCAATATGGTCGTGGCAGATTCCTCCATTCTGACATGGATCACTCTCACATTCATCGATATTGGTTTCACAGTCGGAACCTTCAAACCCCTGCACACAGTCACAGGTGTACAACCCCACTAGGTCATGACAGGTGGCTCCATTTTGACAGGGATTTGACTCGCATTCATCAATCTCCATCTCACAGTTCACTCCTACAGAGATACAAAACACAATACATGACATAAAAAAAAAATCAGATGCCCTATAAAGAACAGCTTGCAACTTGGCAAGTACCAGCTATTAATTGCAGTCAACATCCATGTAGACCAGGAGTGCCCAATCCTACTTCTGGAGGGCCATAGTCCTGCAGAGATTAGTTCCAACCCTAATAAAACAAATCTGAAGCCATTAAGATATACTAGGATTACCTGAAATTAGTGTGTTGGAACTCATTTTTGCAGATCCTTTGCCTGTCAGCATTAGGATTGGGGACTGTGGCAGTTACAAAATGTGGAAACTTAAGGTTTCAAACAAGTTAATAATATGTTCACCCACACCCACAGATTACCTGTATATCCCAGCAGGCATTCACACAGGTACCGGTCTCTCCCATTAATACATGTTCCATTGTTCGTACAAGGTCTCGATGCACACTCATTAATGTCAATCTCACAGTTGTGTCCTTGGTATCCAGGTACGCAGAAGCAGTGATACTTGTTGGACCCATCCAGACAGATTGCACCGTTCTGACAGGGATGTGAATCACACTCATCCAGGTCCTCTTCGCAGGTGTCACCACGAAAACCGTCTGAACAAGTGCATTCAAATCCATCCACTATACGTCTACAGGTGCCATTGTTGAGGCAGGGTTCATCAACACAGTCTGTGATGTGACGACTGCAGTCCTCTCCTCCAAAACCAGGTGGGCACAAGCATTTGAAGCCATTCAGCTCGTCCACACACTCAGAGAGGGCACCGACACACGGCCCACTTTCACACTCATTGATGTCCTCTGGACAGGTGTAGTGCTCTGTGCCAGGTTCACTGACACACCCTTCACATTCGGCAAACACACAACCGTTGTACAGCTCCGCACAGTCCCTCCCCATGTACCGTACTCCTTCCAGTGAACACAAACACACGTAATCATCCATTGTGTCTACGCATGTCGCCCCATTCTGACACGGAGAAGATGCACACAAATCAGATGACCCGGAACAGAATATACCTAGAGAAAGAAAGACAGGATTTAAGTTGGTACTCTAACTGATGCATACCACCAATGGTAAAAGTTACCGTTACATAAAGTAAAAGGTATGTCATTTGTAAAAGATTTCTTTAAGTTTTTTACCACTGATCATACTTGGGGTTTGGGGCTTGTAAAAACAAACAGCAAAAACAAAACTGCAAAAAACACACAGAACACCTTAGCAACCACATAGCGTAATTCTAACATAGTGATGATTAATTTTGCATGTGCATTTTCTTCAGAAAACTTGAACATGAAAAATGAAAAACAGACATATACCATTCAAGACATAGCTAATACTGACATCAGTTAATGACAGGCTGTTGATCACAAACCTTAATCCTGGGTAAGTCCGACTGAGCCCGAGGAATAAAGTGAGAGAATCTCTTAAAAGTCAGCATTGCAAATACCAAGCCCATCTGTGAGGTTGATCATTTGTGAGGTTCAGAAAAACTTTTTTCTTTTAACATTTCTTAGTCATAACAAGTCTTACAATTTGAGAGATCCCCTGTAATTTGTGACCTTGTGTGTATTGTAAATTGCCTACTTGTGCATATGAGTGTGTATTTTTTAGATCAGAATATGGTGCTAAGCATTGGGGATTTTCATGGGGATTTTCTTGTGCAAATCGACCAATCGCATGAGAGCTCTTTGAGTCATTCCAAATTCCTGTTATCTGCATGACCTCGACCCTCAACCCCCACTGTGCATCCAATTCAGATCCATTAGTGTGGCCCACCCATCCTTAACCCTTGTGGGGCCCCTCGTCCCCCTAAACACTCCCCCAACTTCTCTCAACCACTTTGCTGCCCTGGCCCCCTCAATGTCGCTTTGATCAGACCTTCATCCCAAATATTCATTCAGGCGGAAGATATTAATGAATGGGCAAAAGGAATGAGGTGTTGTGCGTTTGTGTCTGTGTGCACATGTTGAGCATTGTGTGTGTAGCAAGGCAGCGTAGCAGGAATGGGGCAGCGTTTTGTGAAAATAAGGTGAAGCTTGAAGGGGTCTATATAGTTCAGAAGTGTGTATGTGTGTGTGTCAACTTTTGATATGTTTGTGGGAAGCAAATGTCCCCACAAGGGTAAAACTTGATTCTTAAACCTTTTTAAGGTCACATTAAAAGGTTAGTTTATAATTTACTCACACTCATCCTAAGTGTATATGACTTTCTTCTTTCAGCCAAACACAATCGGAGTTATTTACAAAAATATCCTTGCTCTTCCACGCTTTATAATGGGAGTTAATGGAGCCTGAGTTTTTGAAGCTCCAAAAAGCGCATCCATCCATCATAAAAGTAATTCACACGGCACCAGGGGGTTAAAAAAGGCCTTCTGAAGTGAAATGATACATTTTTGTAAGTTTGCATCATTGATTCTCTTATTTTTCTATTATAGTGAAGCTGCTTTGAAACAATCTGTATTAAAGCATTAAATGAATAAACATGACTTGTAGGTACAAGTAGAACCAGAACAAGTAGGTTCCCAAAGTCTGATACTACAAGCGAAAATGCTTCTATTTTTCTTAATTAATACTTTCTTTTTTACATAATAAATTACATAGCAAATTGTACTATATCAGCATAACAATTTTAGTGTAAGATAGAACATCAAAAATCCGGAATCTTTGTTTCTTTCCAGATATAAATTCGATTTTGAAATCCGGATTGTCAGTTCCAGATTTTTTGACCCACTGCAATGTATTTGCCCAGACACTTTAATCAACATGGAAGTGTTACTTTTAGAACAGAAACATCTTATCAGTCTCAGAACACACAGACTGTTCTTACACAACACAACTGAGAGCTTACACACTCATCTTAGTGTTAACACAATTTTATCTTAAAATGTGGCTTACACAACGATCTTAAAGCAAACAAAACGAACAAGTGGATATTTTTAGGAGTAATCGCCACGCACATGCACATTATGTTCCCAAAAAACTATTTTAAGAACACTTGATTTTAGCATGTTTGTGTAGGATGCAGATCCATCTGACACTCATTCACCCCCGGCCCAGGAAAACCAGCTCCACTCAGACTGACCCAGCAAGTGTCCAGTTTCCATAGTTACTCCTAAACTAATCTGGCCCTGAGACGAAGAGATTCTGACCTCTGTGACCTCAGATCCACCTCCCCTCTTCTCTCCTCTCCTTTTATTTTCCGTCTTTCTCACCATCTTAGATCTCTTTAAAGCTAATGTCACTTCCTGTCAGTATAGTGTGATAAGTAAAGAAGATTTCCCAGCTCACGCTGCCATGAAGGGTCACTAAGCCAGATGGTGCATAATGATGCCCGTCAGAAGTGTCCAGTCCACTGACGGCAGACATACATGAAGTGCCTCTTCTAGTTTTCTTTTTTTACTTACGCCTTCCTGTCACTGAAGGACACTGATTATCTGCTTTCTGTTTTGCCCTCTGCTAACCTGTGTTGTACTGTTTACAGAAAACTAAAGTGGATTAAACTGTCTGTACCTCATTTAGCGTATGTACTCTCACACAAACACGTGTGCTTTAACACTCTCACTGACTGAACCTTTAATTCACAATATGCGTGTTGTCTGCTCACATGTTAGACCTTGAATTTCATCATAATTTCAGATGAAATATTTGTCATTTCTGTCATATGCAGTGAAAAGACTCAATTCAAAGATCATTAGATGGTCAGAGAGAAAAGAGTTCTCTCTGCCTACTACCAGAGAGAAAAGAGCGAGTAGGCCAAAGTCTTCACGTACTGAGCTGAACGTAATCCTCTCAGAGTGGTGTGTGTAAAACAGGACAGCTTTAGGTTAGTCTACACTGCTAAGCCAGACAGCTTTTGTAACCTTAGAATCTAGTTCTCTGCCACCTTGTGCCAGCAAGAGATTCCAGAGAGTGATTATTTTTCATTAGCATAACCATCTGTCCGATTTAAATAGTGCTGGTTGTTTTAGACACCTTTTTGTTCAAAAGCAACAAGATCTATCTATCTATCTATCTATCTATCTATCTATCTATCTATCTATCTATCTATCTATCTATCTATCTATCTATCTATCTATCTATCTATCTATCTATCTATCTATCTATCTATCTATCTATCTATGTTTCTTGAGCAGCAAATTAGCATATCAGAATGATTTCTGAAGGATCATGTGACTGAAAACTGAAAACTGGAGTAATGATGCTGAAAATTCAGCTTTGCATCACAGGAATGAATTACATTTTCAAATGTATTTAAATAGAAAACAGTTATTTCATTTCTAATAATATTTCAGAATATTACTGTATTTTTGATCAATTATACGCAGCCTTTACCCACTGCACTACTGCAACAATATCTGTGTGCTACCAATGTGAGCTTGTCACCTTTTGATCTAATCATGTTCCATCCATATTCATACTGTATTTGTATGCTCTTAAATGTGATCTCGCTGGAATGTGGAGAGCACCCAGATGTTTTGAGGTGGAGACAGGCCATAGTGGTTCTTATTGACTTTAACATTGAGGTTTCACAGAGATCTGAGAGACATTCTCCTGACATCTGTCTTGAGCACTACGGCTTACTTGTGTCAGTGTTTAAGGTTATCTGTGTGAGGCCCCTGGAAGAATGTTAGCCATGCAGGTTCTAAGAGTTAAACTGCTAACACTGATACTGACTGTCAATCAAGGAGAACTCCTCCCCTTTTGTTTACATCACTGTCAATCATCGCTGTTTGTCTTACTTCCTGCTGTGAGGGGGCGTGATGGGTTAGTTTTACAATTTTAGGGGTTACAGATTGTTTTAGAGGGGCCAGGTTGGGAAACGACATCTGTATGTGTGTGTAACACCAGTGTTATTCAGAGTTTTTATTACTATTTTGAATTAGTCTTTATTTTTATATTTGAAATTTAGGTCAAGTTTTAGTTATTTTGTTGTGTGTTTTTGTCATTTGTCGTATATAAATATATACAGTATTTCAGTTTATGTTTATTTTATTTCAAGAAGTGCGTTTTAATAGTTTTAGTTATAGTTAACCCTGTATCTTGGAGGTAAGAGATCAATTGTCAATACAATGGCTGTGAAATGTGTCAGGGTTAGTGTCCCAGTCAGATGGTGAGATCATCTGAATGAGATAATACTCCCTTAATATGCATCTGTCCAGAGATATGAGTGGGAACGGATGGGTTACAGAGAGAATGACAGTAAGAGGGCAGCTGGGACGTGTGTGTGATGTGTGACAGGACTTTGTGATAACCTGTGGTCTGGTCACTTTCACAGGCGCTGGAGAGGTGTGTGCAAGTTTATTTGTACTTATGCATGCTTAATTCTCTCATGTGAACCTAAAATGAAGAGTTCTAACATTAAGAATCAAACTTTTCAGTCTAAATATATGGTTTTGACTCATTGTGAATATTAGAGTATTAATAGTTGTTCTTAGCATAAGTATGAACTCAGACTTAGCACATTTCTGTCATTAGCTCTAGACTCAGATGCTAATTGGCTAATTAGCTTTATTCTGCATCTAAACCTATAGACACAAAGTTTTAACCTTTAAGCATCAACACAAGGCTTTTGGCATTAGTTAGCTTTATTCTGTCAAGCAAATCTAAAACCAAACCATAATATTAGAATTTAAAAGATTTCAGTTTTATCAACCACATTTGTGGCATAATCTGTTAAGTAGCAGATACTGCTTAAGTAAACCTGGTCAGCGTCTGGAGAGTTTAAATGCAGAAATGTGAAGCGGGATTTTTTTGCAAGAGCACATATGTGAATTATTTTGTAAAAACCTTTTTATTAAGCAGCTATTATTTACAAGTAAATTGCCTAAATTGTCCTTTTTTATGTTAGATGCGATTAATTGTGATTACTTGATTTGACAGCACTGATATATATAATATACATATATATATTACTCTATTACCCAAAGCATTAACCCTCTAAATATACAATAGGTGATATTTTTGAGCATTAATCCACACAAAAGCATGTCAATGTTAGCATCAACACCTCCTCTAGTAAAAGTATATTTATATTATTATTAATAATATTATTTATTTCCTAGTAGATCTTGACAAAAAATGTATGCGCCGACTTGATGTACAACATTTATTTCCATCAAGAGGTGCATCTATGTTTGGTCAAGATCTTGTTGACAATGCAAGAGTCCAGCACTCTGTAAAGTCTCCTCCAGCACATCCCAAAAACTTTCACTGAATTTAAGGTCTGGACTCTGAGGTGCCAATTCATGTGTGAAATGATTCTTCATGCTCCCTCCCAACCATCCTTTCAAAATTTGAGCCTGATTTTGTCATCCTGGAATATGGTCATGATGCGTCTTCCTACATGGATGTTTAAGAAATGAAAAGCTATACACTCCATTAATTAGGGTTAGAAGAACTGTTGCCAAACTTATAACATGCTAGAAACATAATAATCACTGCAATAATGATCCAATCTAGACTCTTATGTATTTGCCTTTTTAAATCCAAACAGCGACTTTTTTGGCCGTGCAGTGTATATGACCTATTACCCAAAACATTCATTGAACCTTATATATAGGTGAAATTTTTGAGCACTGATCAACAGAAAGACGTTATTTGTTAATGTTAGTATCAACGCAAGCTCCTAGCTATAGGCTCACTTTTATTAGCAGAATCTTGACTGTGAGAATGCAGTGGACTTTGTCATGTGAATTTATTCTTCCCTCTCAGTGTTCTTGTTAGGATTAGGGTTGGGGGCAGGGTCCATTGTAGACATTCTCATTGAAAAAGTCATGTGAATTCCAGGATCCCCCTCGTTTCCCTAAGCGCTTGATGTTACATTTGCATGCGTGATTTGACATGAACTATCAGCTCAGTCAGGACATTAGACCAGTTTCACTGTTCATCTCGCTGAATTTCCCCATTGACTCCCATTAGTCTATGCAAATACACTACAGATGCAGTGTTGTAATTACATATTACACATTTGACACCTAAACAGCAGGATCTGTGAGTCAGAAGCAGAACAATGGGTTTTGACTAAGCAAAGTGTAATTAGTGTTGTAAGCCAACCTGCATTTCAATTTTATACAACACTTAGAACCAAAACTAACATTGACCAGAGCAATAAGTTATTACAGGTACCTATTGCTATTATTGTAAAATTGCACACACACACACACACAAAAATCATTTAATATATTCTTTATTTATTTTACAGTGTCCCTGTTATACATACTTTAGTAATAACTATAAATGATGCACCATTACATGCAACTAACCCTAAACCAAACCCTAATCCTAACCCTGTAGTAAATACATGCTGTTAATTATTATTACTCAGTACTAAAAAGTATACTTGCTTTTATTTACAACCATTAATACTTTAGACTCAAAACTTTAGATTTGTTATTATCCTGGATATGATCATCAGAGTTAAATACTCAGAGACAGCTTGACCGTGCAGTCAGATGAAAGAGCGTTAAGCCTACGGGACGCAAAAGTAAACAGAGCTTGTTAAAAGTGCTTAACGCAGATTCCACCCACACACAACGTCCAAATGACTCAGCCCTGGTGTCATGGCAACGGGAAACAATGGAACCCCCCCCCCCTTCAGACAGAGGCCTGAGAGCGGGGCAGAATCAGACTGGGTGGATGGAGGGAGGGAAAATGGATGGGTAACCTCCCCCATACACCCTTCTACCATGCACCAGTCATATCCACTCCAGACAGGAGGAGGGATGCGAGTTACACTCCAGTGCACATCTTTGGGAGTCCCAGATAACAGAAAATGACCACAACACTAATGCGAGAAACAGAGCCAAGTTCTGTGTCAGTATAAAACCGAAGTTTGGGTAAAACCCAACCGTTGGGTTTTAAAATAAAAATTTAAACCAACGGGTTGAAACAACCCAGCATTTTTTTTTAGAGTGTAGAGGATATGATATAGTAAATAACAAAATGAACACCAAGGGCTTACCATGCAGTTTTGTAATACCATGATGCTAGAGTTTTGTGAGTGGTTGCTAGGGTGTTCTGAGTGGTTGCTAGGTGGCTGCTTACATGTACAAGTCAAAAGAGCCCCTCCCACCCCCCCACGCTTTTGTCTCCAAGCATCATTACAAAACACTTATTACTAATCCATTTTTTTTATTTTTTATAGTGTGGATAAAAGTACATTTACTTGCTTTCAACTGCCTTTTTAAAAAGTAAAGTTTCCCCAAAAAATCTAAGTACCAGTAGAGCCACATCCAACCTGTTGCTTTTGACTCTAGCAGAGATTTATAGCCTACGGTTAAACTTGGTCTTTCTTAGAATAAAACACACTTAAGTGAGCAAATATTATAGCAAAACATAAAATTATAGTACTATCCCTGATTTTATATGAAAGAAGTTCTCAACAGCTTTTAATGATCAGTGTCCCATTTTTTGCCTCCTGTAAGAAGTTCCTTCTTTCATTGTTCAGGGTTGCCAAGTAAAAGTAAACTTAATGTTCTATAAATATGTATTTATGTTCATAGAATATTATATCTTGTTTTCTAGGTATTAAGACAGAAGGAGAGAGAGAACTTACCCCATTTGAACATCATCATGGTCAGTAAAAATGTCCCGGGGCATTTCTGATGCACTTTCCTGATCTCCATGGTGACGTGAGACAATCCAAACATACCAAGCTTAATGTCTCTTTGAGTCCTTCATAGTGGAGCAACCTTCAAATGAAACCGTCTTGGGAAACATCAAACTTCTGAGTTCCCGCATGATCCTGAAGCTGAAAGTCTGCTCTGTTGAAATTCTCTTTGGTCTCTTAATTCCTATAAGCGTCAGGGTGTGTAGTTCATATAAAGTTCCTCTGTCCAGCATCAGAACGGTCAGGCTGAGAGCAGTGGCACATTGTACGTGTAGTAATGAGACTAACTCTCTCACCCAATCCCACTGCGGCTTACCACACTAATCACCCTGAGAGGGAGGGGCCGGAAAACCAGAAGTGGACTTCAGCACCAGGACTCCTGTGTGTGTGTGTGATGGGCTTGCTCAGCTACACTTTGGGAAAAGAGCGGAACTAATTCAGACAAAACAAGACATAGGGACATTCAGGGATATCCTCAAGGATAATCATGGTTCATAAAGTTAAAAATGTTTTAATAACAATGATAACAGTAGCACTTTATTTTACAGTCCTTTTCCTTTACAATAACTGGGTTATAACTAGATACTAACCCTGAACCTACCCTAAAACCTAACTGAGTTACCTTATATTACCAGTAGTTTCTTGTGTAACTACACTGTAGTGTAAAATAAAGTGTAACCCTGATAAGAGCTTAAAGGGATAGTTCACCCAAAAATGAAAATTGTGTCATCATTTACTCACCCTCAAGTTGTTCCAAGCCTGTATGAATTTATCTCTTGAAGATATTTTGAAGAATGCCAGTAACCTAACAGTTGATGTGCCCCATTTGTTCTCTCCACACTATGGAAGTCAATGGGGTCCATCAACAATGGTTACCCATATTCTTCAAAATATCTTCTTAGTGTTTAGGACAGAAAGCATTCTCAAGACAGAAACTCATACAGGTTTGGAACATCTTAAGGGGGAGTTTTTGGGTGAACTATGCCTTTAGTACAATGGCAAAATTATGTCTACAAAAGGTTTCTGTAAGGGGTATAGGTGTATCATAGACTTAAGTATAATTTACTTAATATGAAAACTAAAAGTAATTTAAGAAAATGTGTGTATTTGTGGGCACGTCATTGTGTGTGTGTGGATATGTGTGTGATGAAACATAAAACCAACTAAATAAAATGTTTCTGTGTGGTTTCTAATTTATTGTAAAAGCAAGTTTGCTATGATTTATGTATGTCTTTTTATTAGTTAACTTTTCTACACTTTTGCAGGTGGACAGCAGACGGCTCAGGTCAGTGTTATTTTAGTATTTTATTATAGTATGTATTCATATTTTGAATTGGTGTTTATAAAAAAGATCACATTTCCTTTTAAGTTTAGTTTGTTTTAGTAATTTATTATGTTTTTTTGTCATTGTTATTAATTTTTTGGTAACACTTTACAATTAGGTTCCATTTATTAACTCTGGTTAACCATGTTTCTTAACGTAATGAAAAGACTTGTAACACATTTATTAATCTTAGTTAATGTTAATGTCAATATTTATTAATAATTTTCTTTTATATTGTATAATTGTATAATTAATATTGTTTAATGGACCGGCTAATATTAACTAACACTGAATGCTAACAGTTGTTTTTTTAACCAGTTAACATTAAAACATATGAATAAATATGTATTGCTCATTGTCAATTAATGTTAGTTAGCACTTTAATAGGGACCTTATTGTAAAGTTTTACCTCATTAAAAAAAAAAAAAATCTAAATAGCTTTAAATTATTTTTATTTCAGTTTTAGTTAAGTACATCAAATGCAACTTATTTCAGTTAGTTGCAACATTTCAAAGGCAACATTTTTAGCCTTTTATCTAATATCTATATTTTATATTGTATTTCATTTCAGCTTTATTTCAATTACTTATTTTGTTAACAATTATTGATATTTCAAGGTATTGATAATAATAGCACTGGGTCAGGTGAGGTTTTGTGTTAGAAAAACATACTACACTAACCACACTAACGTGAAGTTGGAAATGTGGATTTTGTTTTGTTAGAAAACACAGAGCCCAGCTGGATATTTTCTTTCACAAATCAAGACAATCACAAAAGCTTTCCTAAGTGATTCCCTGCTGATTTTTTCCAACAGTGTATAATGAGCTGCTGAGATCTTGTATCCTGCTGAGTTCTGCTATCACATTTGCATTAGTCATTCAAGGCTGCATTTCTTTATACTTACTAAACCCACAACTACCTGTTTTTTTGAACTATGCAACTTGTTGATCCAGCACTATATTTGGATCGAACTTCTCCTTATTGGTTGTTTGAAGAGTTTGACTTAAACCCAATTAATGAAGAACAACACACGCGCACACACGCTCCCACGCACACGCACACACACACACACACACACACACACACACACACACACACACACACACACACACACACACACACACACACATGTCTGGTTCGCTATCTTTGTGGGGACTCTCCATAGGCGTAATGTTTTTTATACTGTACAAACTATATAATCTGTCCCCACACTGCCCCTGTCCCTAAACCTACCCATCACAGGAGACATTCTGCATTTTTACATTTTCAAAAAACATTACTTAGTGTGATTTATACGCTGTTTTCCTCGTGGGGACCGCTGACTGGTCCCCACAATGTAGGTGATTTCAGGTTTTACTATACTTGTGCACAATGTAATATAAACACGAGCACACACACACACACACACACACACACACACACACACACACACACACACACACACACACACACACACACACACACACACACACACACACACACACACACACACACACAGTGTTGTTTGGGTTCAATTTCTGGTGGCCTGCCATTCACTGTGATGTAAGACTTTTAAAAAAGTGTTTTGAAACAAACTCCACTAAGCTTCTTGCCGTAAGTATTAGTTTAGGAAAAAAAATCAATGCAGGCATTTAAAAAATGCAGCCTTATAAAGCACTATATTAAATATGTAAACATAACAGCCTGCCATTATAGCAAAATATAAACCCGACAGAGTGATCATGACCCTGGTGCGAAGTGAAATGGTCTTGTATCACCATGATGGGGTTAATTTAGCAATAATGACTGCAATAGTATCCCACTATACATGACTGCTTACCAAATACATATGTAACACTTTATTTCAATGGTTTTAGACTATCGAATGTCCATTTTAGACATTCTACTAACTATAAGTCACTTTGCAACTACATGTCAACTAACTTGTCATTTGAGTATATGCTCAATGTCTGCTAACACTTTATTTTGATGATCCCCAACAGATATTCTACTGACTGTCAGTAACTTGGCAACTACAAGTCAACTTATTCTCCTAACCCGAACTCTAACACCTAACCATAACCTAACAGTCTACTACAGTAATACTCTAATGAGAGTAAGTTGACATGTAGTTGCAAAGTTATAGTTAGTAGAATGTCTAAAATGGAATATAGAAATAAAGTGGAACCTGAATATGCAATAAAATTAGCAAGCCGCTTGTTATAATCTTTATTTTCATGATATAAAATATCAAAGTAATGTTCTTGTAATGTTTATTCAAACCTAGAAAACTATATTTACTTATCATAAAAATTCAGTTTTTTTCTTGATTCTGAAAACAGTTGATTCTGTTCCTCTCACACTCATTTCATTTATCTGTGACTCATCATCACACATTTTGTTTACTAGATGGAATTATCATAGTGTTTTGTTCTCGTGTCCAGGAATAGCATGAGGTGTCCTATCTGGGAATGCGTATGCACATTTCACTGGATGCAAAATTTTGCTTTAAAGCATGTGACAGTGTGTCACTGCCGGCCTTGAGATACGGACAGAGACTTCACACACTCATTCACATACATCATGTCTCTTACAAAGCTTAAAGGGTCATTTACTCACTCTCATTTCATTCTAAACCCTTAAGACTTTTCTTTTCTTCGAAACACAAATCAAGATAGTGTTTAATGAAATCCGAGAAATTTCTGTCCCTCCAATGAAAACTCTGACATACTACGTCCAACACTCAAATATGGTAAACACAAAGAACTGCGTAATAAAGATGAATTTACATCGTAACTTTTGGTAATTATAGTGTACCTATGATGTACTTGCTGTATTTATAAGTATTTATACTGTAAGTATTATAGAACTAAGGGGTAATTATTCTACTATTATGATACAACAATCACATTTGGGAGCAATTTAGCAAGAACATACACTGCGTACCTTTTTGTAATAATTGTGTACCAATACAAACTGTATAGGCTTTTTAAAAATTACAGGGTACATATCTGTGCATTTATACAGGTTTTTACTTCAAAAGTGCAGGTGTTTAAGTTTGGGCTTAAAAAGCAGTTTTAAACAAAAAAGAAGCGTTGTCAGTGATATTAGTCAATAGTCAGTTATATTAGATTGTGTATGTATTTTTACTGTACTTACACTGTAACTACATGGAACAAGATGGTAACAAGCACCACTACATGAAACAAGAGTATCTTTCCCCAATATTTAAGCAAAAGTTTAAATTGTTTTAGTCTTTTTTTTGTATGTTCTTGCTAAATTGGTCCCAAATGTGACTGTTGCATCATAGTAGAATAAGTACCCTTTCGTTCTATAATACTACAGTATAAATATATATTTTGAATTCTCCTGGTGTTACCCCTTTATTCCACAAACTTTACGTGTTGTTCCCTTACGCTTACATGTAAGTATTTTATAGGTACACTATAATTACAGAAAGTTACACTGTAAAATCGATTTAATTACGCAGTACTTTCCGGGCTGTAATCTAAAGTGTTCCCAAGAAAGTCATACAGGTTTGGAATGATATGACAGTGTAATGAGACAATTTTTGCCTGAACTATCTCTTAAAATTCATACCTAGTCAGAGATGTTCTTTAGTGTTTGAGTGTATAAATTTGAGTTTGACGTGATCTGGCAGACATGATCATGTTGTGGGTGACCTAAATTCAAGTATTCCTTTTGTGTCATTTCTTGATCCCACCACTGCCCATATTCCCATTGTTTCCTTTCCCTGTTTAGCTGTACGGTTATTATAAGTCCCAAAGCCCCAAAGTACAATGTAGAGCAGGTTAATGCATGGATGTAAAAGTTATTCAATAACACTAAACATAACATAATCTTCAGTTCCCCAAATACAAAGTAGTGATTTAAGTGGATGAAATGGTCAAGGGTCCAGTGATCTGATTGGTTAGCAGCTGTACTGGATGCAGGCATGAACTGGATTTAAGTGGCTCAGCAAATTGGATCTTTATGCCAGGCAGGTTTGAGAAAACAAGATTGTAGCTTGCTGCATCATGCACTGTCATTGAGCCTGAGTAATTATAAGTATTATTACAAGACAAACATGAAGAAAAACAGTAACACTTTACAATAAGGTTCATTAGTTAACATGAACTAAGAATGAACAATACTTCTTCAGCATTTATTAATCTTAGGTAATATTAATTTCAACATTTACTTACACGTTATTTAAATCAAAGGTTGTATTTGTTAACATTAGTTAATGCACTGAAATAACATGATCAAACAATTAACTGCTGTATTTCTAACATTAACAAAGATTATTACACACTGTAACAAATGTATTGCTTATTGCTAGCGCATTAATACATGAACTAGTTTTAACTAATGAACCTTATTGTAAAGTGTTAACAGAAAAACTTTCAAATTACCAGAAATGTGTTGTTTGAAAACGTAATGTTACCTACATAATACAAAAGAAAAATCATATAACATATTATAAATATAACATTTCCCACTTGATGAACGTTTGCTGATATATTTGTAGTTGAAGCCCTGTGTGTAAATATGATTCAGTAGTAACCTAACTGAAAAGATGCATTTCATTTGTTTAATTTCAGTTACTCATGAGCTCAGCTGCAGCTTCCCCATATGGAACTTTAATAAGATTAAGATGTGCTAAAATGACAATGCCAGTCAGACCGCTCATTCGCCAGCAGAAACCTAGTCAACACCCCCTAAACGACCATGGGGTCTTCAAAATCGGCACATATGGCAGGCTCAAAAGAGTCCCAGCCTCATTGCTGTAAGACCCCGAGATGTAACGCTAAGAACACTAATAAACAGTAATCTGTAGCCGTCTGCATAAGAGTGACACATGCACACCACGCTTATAACCGCAAGGCTTAGTACAGAAGAATGACTGTGATTGGATTATGAGTCGTAAATCTTTTTGACAGCACACAGACCATGAGCCCTTAACTGCACTGTCACAATGTAATGACCTCAAACTCTTCATACAGATAGCCTTACTTATACAGATGAATTCACATCCTTTTAATGCAGAATATAACTACAAAGCATCTTTGATTTTACAAGCCACCATTTCTGTTTTTCTGCACATGACCTTAAAGTTGTATTTGAAATTCATATCAAAATAAAACATGATTTCAAGATTAAACATTTAAACAATTTTTGTATGTGCTTTCTGGTTTTCCACAAGTTATACATGTATAGTGGCATATTGAAATAAATGTAAACGATATTAAAGTGATTAAATGATCAGTGTAATGTATATTTACATAATTTGCTCTCTCTCTCTCTTTATCACAATGTAGAGGCCTTTTGGAGTAGATACTGCAAATTCCCACCAGAGGGAACTATACAGCTCAGTACCACTGTCCACGGCCATTGTGTTTTGAAAAAAAAAACAGATAAAAACCTATATAGTGCATGAATATGATGTTATATATATATATATATATATATATATATATATATATATATATATATATATATATATATATATAATATATATAAAATATATATAATAAAAGGATATGAATGTTTTGTGTGAACCTTGTTCTGAAAGCTGGTCACAGATAAAGTGCAACGCCCCGCGAGGCAGCGGACTTTGAAATCTCTCACTGTAAAATGAAAGTAAAGGGAGAAGGAAATTTAGAATGAAAGAAGTGAGATTGTAGGAAGCTATTCATCACTTTCAAGAAGACGCGGTGGTGTAATGAATGAAGTCTCAGAATGAATTTGCATGTTTCTGAAGATCCCAGGTAAGACTCAGGCTAAAACAGAATGTTTAGATCATCGTGAAGCCGAGCATGTTTAGTGCATTTCTTCATTTTACTTTTGTTAAGGTGTTTTAACTCGCATCTTGTGTTCACAGTGCCGTCAAGAAGTCTTGTGTGTTTGAGCCATACAGGAAACATAAAAACATAGGCAAATGTCTAATAATCAGTAATGAGCACTTTGGTGAGTATTATCAGCCTGTATCTCCACTGAACTATAAAGTTGTTTAATCTCTGGTTTACAGTACGCTATTTAGAACTGTTCTTTGATACGTATCTGCCCTTTTGAATGGCTACAATCATTTTAAAGTTGAACTTAAACTTAATGCTACACTCCAGGAAGAAAACAATTATGTTTTAACAATTACAATTATTATAGAACCTTAAAGAGTTCTGTCAGGCACTTCATTATAGGCTATAGAACCTTTTAAAGTTCCCATCATGGGATGATTTTATGGATTATGTTTTAATTAATTCATTTTGGTTAAATTTTCTGAATTAAAAATCTAATAAACACACTTTATCACTACAAAGAATAACCTCTTAAGCACAAAAGTATTATGTAATCATTTAAGACAATTCTCCTTACATTGAAACTTTTTGGCATAAAGTGTTCTTTAAAATGAAGTCAAGAACCCTATACATAGAGTATACTGTAGTGTAACTAATCTGAAATTCAACTTAAGTGTTAACTTTGCCTCTAAACTTGATTCTTGCTGACTCCAGCTCTTGTGTTTTGAGTTCTAATCCCACAGTGGCTTACAGTCTTGAGTTTCTATTCATGTGATTTTTTAGCACGCTAGTCCTGCTTTGTGGCATTTCACAAAGTATCTGTTCCTGAAAAAAACCCTCTGGATTTTTCTAAAAACTGTTTTGTGATGATGAATGGTTGATTAAATTATAACTCTGTGCACGGTTACATATGAAGTAAATAAATATAGTGATGAGTTTAAATGATTCAGTGATCCTGTTTCAGTAAAAAAGTAGTCTCTGAGTCATTGGGTTTGAATCACTCTAATGAACCACACACTGATTCAGTGAGTGCTTCCTTAATTTGACTCATTCATTGAATTCAAAGTCATCAACTGCGTTCGCAGACCGATGACATCAAAGTACCACGATGACATCGCCAATGACATCAAAGTACAGTGTCTCGGTCTGTGCTGTGCTGCTTTAATTCAAACACACCTATTCTTTTCAGTCATTTTCAACTTTCAACATTCCCTATACATCTATTCCTTTTGCCTTCTTGTTCCAGACTCACCACGTTTGCATAGGAGGGGCGGTTCAGTAGATGAACGCTTACTGTCGAGCACATTCAAGTCCCTCGGTTTTCAAGTACAGGTGGAGAAGAACCTGTCAGCAAATGAAATGATTAGTGTGCTGAGAAAAGGTACAGTACAATGTCATTTTCAGTGTTCAGGATGGGTCATAATGCCTGTATTCATTTATAAATGTGCCCTAGTATCCAAGGAGAACCACAAAGACAATTCCTGCTTTGTGTGTGTGCTGATGAGCCACGGAGAGGAAGGAACAATCCTTGGATCGGATGAGCGCTGGATCCATGTCAAAACCCTGACCTCTCTCGTGTCTTCTGACCTCTGCCCTAGTCTGCAGGACAAGCCGAAACTTTTCTTCCTACAGGTAACAGCCGTCTGCAAAAGAGAGAGAGAAGCATTTCATAACATTTTGTCTGTGGCTAACTAATTTGTGATTGGTTTGATTCCATCTTCAGGCCTGCAGGGGACTGAAATTTGACGCTGGTGTCGAGGCAGATGGTGAAGAAGAACCGGGCGAATTTTTGGGAATATCGGACGTTCCCGAGGCGGATTTTCTCTGCTGTTATTCCACAGTGGAAGGTTTGCATTGCTCTGACAGACAGTGGCATAGTTGATTGGTTTCACTGAATTTTTTTACGCTTTCAGTAAATGCATTTGAAATCATATTTGTTTCTCGGCAGGGTACTACTCGTGGAGAAATCCAGAAACAGGCTCTGTATTTATCGGTGAACTGTGCAAAATGTTAAAGGAATGTCATTTAGAGATTATTCAGATTCTCACAAGAGTAAATCATCGTGTGGCTTTTCACTTCCAGTCTCACACCACAGACCTGGATACACACATAAAGAGACAAATGCCATGCTTTGCCTCCAAACTGACCAAGGATTTTTATCTTCATGTGGCAGAAAAGAAAAAGAGATAATATAAATAAATAATAATTTTCAATCACTGGCAGCAAGTCAGTGATGTGATTTGCAAGGAGAGGTGTTAGTCCTCATATGCAAATACACTTAATTATTAAATATATGTTATGTACAATATAATGATGTACAAGATGGCAGATCTGAAAAAGTCTGATCAGTGAATTAAATACTTCAGGATGAACTTTTTTTTATTTCTCTTTTTTTCATTCCAAATAAAAATTGTGGTTTCTTCTCTTTTGTGAAATCACTTCTCAGAGTGAATTTCGACCATATTTTACAACAAAGCCGAGCATCTCCTGCAGGAGATCACTCCCGATCATTGCCCAGCTTCACACATACACATCTTTTTCCAAAGATGGTACCACACCCTATAGATTATTTTTGGGGTATTGTACCATGTGACTTCTTAGAATAGAATGGCAACATTCCATGCCTTTCTTCAGGTTTCCAAAAGTCAAACCAAAGTCACACACAGAGGAAATAATAGTGTACTAATATATAGCTAAATTACTTATTTTCTAAATAATAAATTCTTCTACAGTGCAAACCAAAAGATAACATTATTGATAAGAGGCAAGTGAATATCTGATGACATGCTAGACTTCTTTCTTTTTTGGATAATTCATATTTAAAATATAATTATTGAATATAGAGACAGTCATTTTTCATAGGAAAAGTTTGAAAGTCTGGCTCTGGGATAATGGTGAAACAATGAAATCTATACATAAAAGGCACTTGATTTGCATGGTAAAAATAAATAATAAAAGTTTTATGTGATAGCAAAAGAAAAGAGGCCTGTGAGCTTTAAAAGAAATCAAGCCATGACACATAAAAGTGTCCGCACTAAAGAAATGTCTTTTAGTTGGAATAACTGGAAGTGAAAGACAACCTTTGATTAAGGGTCAAGTAAAGTAGAATTATTGACACTTGATGAAGGGTAGAGAAAGAGAAAAGGCTAAATTAAACCAGGTAAAGCATAACAAGCATAAGCAATAGAAAAGAGTGTCATCATTGCCTGTTAAAACCCATCAAGGAACCATACAATAATATGAGGAGCATACATGATAACCATGGTCATAGAAGTTATTAGAATAAGACAAAACGCTCTTCTCTTCATGTGGTTTTCCTCCTCTCTCTCTCCTGGTCCTGACTGCTTCAGAGCTCTGAGAACAGCCACAAGACAAAACAACTGGATGGAGAAGAAGAGGATCTGCTGTGCCAACACTTCAGACTGCAGTAATGCTCAATCAAGGAGAACCAAGTTATAATCAGAACCACACAGGCGCCAAAAGTTGCCATCCAGTCAATAACAGAACACGGCACTCTATATCTGAGAGGTTTGAACTTCAGAAAGGTTAAAGGATGAACCACTGTAACGCTCAACACACATCAGACACTGAAACAGAGGACGGCCAGTGATGATAAGTCCTGTAAGAATAGTCCACACTATAAAGGAAATTTCGAATTTATACCTGAGAAGACAGATGAGAAAGTAGCCTACAGACAGAGAAGAATCTCACAAACGGAGAGGTTGAGAATGAAGACCTCTGCTGAAAGTCCATTGCCTGTTCCTGTTATTATAAGCCATATCACATATGAGTTAGGGAAACTCAACAACAAACTTATGATGTATATCCAGTAGCCTATTTATGAAAATAAAGGTCCACTGCAGTGTTATTGAAGTGATCAGAAGAATTGAATCCATCAGTGGGGGAGATCTCAATGGAGGTGTTCATATTCACTGCATACAAAAACAACAACAACAAACAAACAAAATGACTAAACTGTGTTAATAGGCTACTTTAGAAAAAGTGACTTATTTTTCCAGTAAATGTAATGAACTCTTTATTAAGAATACATTACAGTACTGTTCTTATTAAAATATTTTCTTATTCTTGACACGCATGCACGAGTCTCTGAAGTTTATAAGTAGGCCTACTCGTTTGCAGATTCGACAAATAGCTGTATTTGCAATTTTAAATTCATAACACATAGGCCTACAGAATACGAAATTTTTGTAGAGTAAAAACACTTCTCACCGTTCACCCCGTATTTTTTCAACATTGGCGCGTCTTCATGTTCTCCGGTAGCGTATGCCGACTGTGTGTGGACTGGCATGACAATCTTCAACTTTATGATTGTGAAGTGCAGTAAGGTAAGCTTTTTGATCGCGATTTTAGTCCTATTGATATTTTCTGATTAGACCAACTGAGACATTATTTATGGAAATAAAAATCTGTATAGCAGATTTGTAACTATTTTGTGTAGTGAACACAGACTGTAAAGAAATAGGTTGCGAATCATAAATGTTGGCGTGTGCGTGAGCATGCTCGAGACAAATGCAATGTAAGTCGCTTTGGATAAAAGCGTCTGCCAAATGCATAAATGTAAATGTAAAACAAATGAATTCAAATGAAAAGGCGATTCCACTTGCTCTTTCCAGTGTTTGTCTGCTTCTTTTGACAGAAGTACACCAATATATTTTCCTACTGCTGAGATCTTTCAGAGAATATTTATGGTAACACCTGTGGAAAACAAAGTGCAACTATTGTTTTTTTTCTCGGAAAACTATAAATTAATTTGACATTCATCATTACCCATAAGCATGTTTGCATTTCTGTTTGATTTATAAATGAAAAAAAAGCAAAGTTTTATGCTTTTATTTTCTCTCTAACTTTATTTTTCTATGTGGTTCTTTGGTTAGCCTACATTAAAGTATATTGCCAGTTACTCTATAAAGATCAAAATGAGACAAACAAAGCATTATGTGTTGGGTACAATAAGCATCCCTAAGAAAGAATAGCCATAGGCTTTTAAATAATACTGCAGTAAACATTTTACCTGATGTATTAATATAAATTAAACAATCAGGTTTTTTTCTTGCACTATAGATTGCAAGCTGAACCAGGTGTTGAAATTTATGAAGACCTTGGTTTCAATTGATTACAGGTAAATCGTCAGTTATATTGTCATACATATACATAAAATACATAGCCTATATTTATTCCATTGCGGATTTATTCATTTTTGTTAGAATAGGATTTGGATGGAATAGAATAACCACAGTTATAAAAAAAAAAAAAAAAAAAATAAAAATAAAAAAAACAGAATGTAAATGGTAATTTTAACTTTTTCTCCTCTGAAATTTAAAAAAAAAAGAAAGAAAGAAAAGTAGACAAAATAATGAGAAATTGTATAAAATGGTATACAAATTTTTTTCTTATGAATCACACAACATATTATTGAATCAAGTAAATAAGATTTAAGTTTGGTTGTCATTTAGTGATGGCTCTTAACATTTATGAACATGAACAGAATACAAACAGCGACACATTTACACACCAACATTCAGATGTATCTGAATAACATACAGAGAAGATTGACATCTTTATGGCAGCTTTGTGGAAATCAGAATCCTTTGTTTTTAGTGCACTACACAAACAATGAACACGACATGTTATGACATTCTTTATAGCAGCCAAAAATGACTATCAACTATGGAGACCTACAAAAGGGCAGTTTGCCAACCCTGTGAATGAAGAGAAGTGGCTGCACAAAACCAGACAGAAAGAAACATGTAAGACTCAATGATTCCAGTTCCTTGCTGGCAGGAGTTGACAGAATATACTTTAATGCTGTGATTGAACTGGGAACGTAAGTGATTACTAAAGTCACAGTAGTTATTAGAATAAGATAAAATGCTCTTCTCTTCATGTGGTTTTCCTCCTTTCTCTCTCTCCCTCTCTCTCCTGGTCCTGACTGCTTCAGCGCTCTGAGAACGGCCAAACAGCAGAAGAGGTTTATGGAGAGGATGATTATGAAGTGTGTCAGGTACAGGCATTTAAAAATTATCATAAAACACGGGTTTACAAGTTCCAGAGACAACACACAACATATAATGATCATTATCCAGGTAACAACGGAGCAGGCGACTTTGTATCTGAGAGGTTTGAACTTCAGAAAGGTCACAGGATGAACCACTGCCAGGTAACGCTCAACACACATCAGACACTGAAAGAAACGGGCAGTGATGGTAAATCCTGATAAAAACATCATAACTGTCCATAGCCTTGTAAATACATGACCAAGCAGTGTGTTCAGTGAGCGCAGACATAACATAATCTCACAAACGGAGATGTTCAGAGTGAAGAATTCAGATGCAATTCCTCTTCCTGTCCCTGTGACGATGAGCCACAGAA
The DNA here is from genome assembly GCA_031834385.1 of Semotilus atromaculatus. Taxonomy (NCBI): domain Eukaryota; kingdom Metazoa; phylum Chordata; class Actinopteri; order Cypriniformes; family Leuciscidae; genus Semotilus; species Semotilus atromaculatus. The sequence continues at coordinate 5,403,296 of JAULUF010000053.1, forward strand.
TATAGGAGTGTATAGGAAGACCAATCAGGATACTGATGACATGTAATACAACATCATAGGGTGAAATGTGATAATATCTGTAAAAATCGGTTATGTTACATGCCCCGTTTGTCGGAGGTGCTTCATTCGAGATGTTCATCGTGTAACTGTCTTTGCATTCACCTGAACAAAAAATAAGTAAAAAAATCAGACTGCAGAAAACAACATATTATTCTAGAAAGTAAAACAACTAACTTTTAATTTACAAAAATGACAAATGTTGTAAACACCTATCTTGACCCAGCATCTGATATTAAGGTTTCATTAATCAGAATATATATATTAAGTATTAGTTTAATATATATATATATTTTTATATATATAATGCATGTTATTATATTATATTATATTCACATATAGACCTCTAGCAGATTCAGCATTTGATCATATTAAGTCTTAAGATATGTAATCTAACTAGGTTTTACAATTTTATCATATCATATTTTGAAAATTTTGAAGAAAGAAATAGTCAAATACCGGAATAGTAATAGTCAAATCTTTCCACTCTCTTAAATGAAATTTTCGGCTGTCTAGGAAGGTGATCAGTGCAGTTCTCACTCCGAATCTACAATGCTGCATATGTTATTTTTATTACTGTATGCAAATTTCAATCTGCATATAGTGATTTATGAGTGTTAACGTCATAGATCACTGTGAACATTGATGCTGTGATCACATGACTTTGGAGGATGTCAGGACTAAGTGTGGAGATAGGCACAGAAGTATAAGCTTTGTCACTGAAATTAATATGCAAAACCACAAACAAACAAAAAATATGAGAAGCAATTTTTTATTTATAAGATTTTTTTTTGCACCGAAAGACATGCATCGATTTCTAAGGACACTATAGCTATGTATAAAGTAAATAAAAAGGTGAATAAGAGAGTACACTCTGAAAAATGTTTCAGTGGGGTTCTATATAAACAAAATACCCATACTTGGGATTTGTCCTCTGCATTTAACACATCCAACACACATTAGGAGCAGTGAACACACACACTTCAAACCGTGGACACACACACACCAAGAGAGTCAGGTAAAAAATCGGTATTGAGAATCGAACCCGCCACCATCAGGTTACCAGTCTGACTCTCTCTAACCATTTGGCCACGACTGCCCACAAAGTGATGATCCTTCGCCCAAACATGGACTTGAACCCCCAAAATGAGCACACCCCTATCCTGTGGGATGCACTGATATGGATGGATATGAACCCAGCATTGAACCATAGGGTTCTTGACTTCATTTTAAACAAATCTTTTATGCCAAAAAGGTTCTATTAAAAATGCTTTCATATTTAATGGGTTATTATTTTTTTTTTCTAGTGATGCAGTTTATTTATGAGCTGATTAATTCATACAAATGTTATACAAATAAAAATAATAATAATAATAATTTAAAACTAAATCCATAAAATGACTTGATTATGGTGACCCCTTTAAATTATATATAGAACCTTTTCTTCTAAGAGTGTACATTTAAATATATTAAAATAAAGTTAAATAAACTAAATATAACATCTATCGTTCTATCCAAATATGTGTGTTCTATTGGCAAAAACATTTTCATACCATTTATATCATAGAAGGAAGATTGACATTTATGGCAGCTCCATGGAAATCAGAGCATAGGACTTTTGTTTTATTGAGAAGAACAAACAATGAACACGACTTGACATCTGTTACCCACCAACCACATTTTGAGCAGTTCTCCTTAAGGTAATAAATGACCAGGTAATAAATGAATCATGTCAATTACAGAGACCTACAGAAGGGCAGTTTGCCAACTCTGTGAATGTAGAGAAAAGGATGCACCAAACCAGGTAGCAAGAAAGATGTGAGACTCACTGAATCCAGTTCTGGAATTTTCTGCACTGGCAGGATATGATGTAAAGCCACAAATAAACTCGGAACATGTATGAGTAATAAAGTCACAGTAGTTATTAGAATGAGATAAAATGCTCTTCTCTTCATGTGGTTTTCCTCCCCTCTCTCTCTCCCTCTCTCTCCTGGTCCTGACTGTTTCAGAGCTCTGAGAACAGCCACACAGCAGAACAGGTTTATGGAGATGAAGAATAAGAACTGTATTATGTAAAAGTATATATAAATTTGTGTAAAACAGTTGCGTATAAGCAGAGAAAACACACAAGAGAAAGCAACCATAAGCCAGGTCAAAATGGACCATGCAACTCTATATCTGAGAGGTTTGAACTTCAGAAAGGTTACAGGATGAACCACTGCCAGGTAACGCTCAACACACATCAGACACTGAAACAGAGGACGACCGGTGATGACAAATCCTGATAAAAAAATCACAAACTCCCAGAGCCTTGGAAATATATTGAGCATTGAAGCATAAAATGAGCGCAGACATAACATAATCTCACAAACAGAGATGTTCAGAGTGAAGAATTCAGATGCGATTCCTCTTCCTGTCCCTGTGACGATGAGCCACAGAATATAGGAGTGTATAGGAAGACCAATCAGGAATTGGATGGCATATATCACAGCGTCATAGGTCAGCAATTTAGCTCCCTGCATAATGGTTGTGTTACATGTTGGAGTTTCTTCGGCTTCCATTGTGATGTTCATCATATTTACGACTGCGTTTGAACCTGCACAAAATATAAATTTGAACCATCAAGAAGAGTCACAGTCATGTTCATCAAACCTTTTCTTTCAGAGACTGGTTCAGATTCATGTGATGTGGTGAAAAAACACATTAGCGAAAGAAAATAATCATATACTGTACAGCAGTTATTCTCACAATGTACATTACTAATTTCTGTAAAAACCCTGTATGATGCACATAAGAACACAAGTTGCATAATAATGCAAAACAACACTGGGTTATTACAATATGTATCTTGGGAGTGCAAGTTAGCAATAAACCACAGTTAACACAGACGATAGACTTGCCTTAAAGTAGGGTTATGAATATTAAAATATTCCCTGATCAAGCAGTTTGAACCTCCTCTATTGTTAATATCGCCACGTTCAATAAGTAATAAACAAACAAGATCTTAAATATTTTCATTTTAGTGGCTTCCGATCTGTACCTGCGATTACCATTATAACATGACTCTCTTTCAAACACTCCTGAAAAGCAATTAACTATATATTTAAAAACATATTGTCAGGATTCTGCTTTTACCACCGTGTAATAAGATTTAATGAACAGCATCTACACATTTAAGACATATTTTCAAAACATCAAAAATAGTTACCTGAGTTTTTATGGATCAAATCTTCAAACTCTGCCTTGTAAGAACAATCCAGTTCTGACTCCACAATACTGAATGTGTTGGCAATGAATGCAGCAATAAATAGGCAAATATTATGCATGAGCGGACATCCTGTTAAAAAGACGAGTGATGTTGTGTTTGAGTGTCATATTGTATTAGAGAACTGATCATGTGAAAATGACAAACTAATGAATTTGTTAACTGTAGCCATGCGCATTACTACGTCTCATTCAAGCGATTAAAGCTGAGAAGGACTGAGTTGGATTCACTAGGACACAACCTTCTGATTGAAAAGAAAGGCCTACCAAAAAAATTGGAACGCAGCCTAGAAAATATCCATAATGCACTGTGACGGTCGCCCCGAATGAATTCCAGCGTTTCTCCAGATGATGCTGGTTAACACTGGATCATGCATCAATCCATTTTCCAAACCGCTTTTCCAATTGGGTACAGCATAATATTATATAAGTAAACTCCTTTTTAATTTATTATTAAATTGTTTAATTAAGTACACACTAGTTTCAAGATACATAATTTTACTGGAGCTGCCAGTTTGTTCATTTTCAAATGATTATTACACATCAGGCACTACAAAGGCAACTGTCTGAATGCGCTCACTTTTATTTTTTACAATGTTAATACTTTATTAGCAGACTAAGGTGATTTTTTTTAACTTTTCTGTTCTTGTTATATCTGCTGAATCACCATGGTATGAAACCAACCAGACGTACTGATCTTGCATTTGCTTTAATCACCTTTACACACAACTTGCAATAGCTACACGGAGCAAAGCCCGTGAAAATCTAGTGCAGTTGTTTCAGCATGCATTTTGGAGTTGAAACAACATTTATACTTGTTCAGGTTAAAAGTGGACAAAAGAGACGGATTAAAATACCATGTGTAAACAGGAATGTGTCTCCCTCGTCTTGTGATCCGATCGACCAAAACACTTTTAATATCAGGTGTAAACAGGGCCACAGTCCACATATCGGACTCTGTGAGTTATCAAAACCTTACATGAAAACCGTCAACACACAAAACATGAATTGTGAATTGTTGCAGAATGCGGTTGTCACTTTTGTGAAAGTAACCATTAAGGCAACCGGAATCTGTAAACGAATGCTTTGTAAACGTATACATCTACCACTTGTCATTTAAACTCATTAATTCAATCCATTTTAAATATATGGACTTTGGCCTAATGGAATATCAACCAATCTGGGATTAAAGACTCCATTATTCAGATTGAAATAAGCATACCTTTTTAATATCCAGAAATAAAGGTTAACAACAATAAATAAGCAAATGCAATAAATGCAAAATACAAACTAAGAAGAGAGTTTTGTAAAACTGCTGCATGCGATTAACAGAGGTGGGAGAGTTTCCCAGCACGGTGCAGATACAGAAAAGGCTGCACAAAACCACCCAGAATAAAAAAAGCAAAACTAATGGGCAAGACAACTAAAAAATCTTGTTGTATCAGAATACAGAGGATTGATGAGATGATGAAAGGAGCATATATGATCACCATTGTCACAGTAGTTATCAAAATAAGATAAAACGCTCTTCTCTTCATGTGGTTTTCCTCCTTTCTCTCTCTCCCTCTCTCTCCTGGTCCTGACTGTTTCAGAGCTCTGAGAACAGCCACACAGCAGAACAACTGGATGAAGAGGAAGACGAGGATCTGCAAAAGGGCGAACCATGTAAATGTATACATGTTGTTTGAGAGAAAGATAAACACAGAGGACAAACAGGAGCCAACACCCAAAAGCCAGACAACAACACTGCCCTACAAAGGCAAAAGACCTTAACTCGCCAGAGTGTGAAACTGAGAAAAATGACTTTAAAGTTATCTTAATGTCCTGACAATTGAGTTATAGGTATAATATTGTAATTTTCACATTTTGTAGTGTATACCTGTATTAACCTATCTACAAAAAAAATTTGAACACAAATTTGACCTTTGACCCTTTTTCGGAAGTTACTGTATTCTGCCTTAGCATTGCCCACAAAATGACAATCGGTCATACCAAGGCAAAAGACCTTAACTTCTATTTTATAGCACAATGTTATGATAACACTTAAAATGTAAGCAATATTAACCCTATTGGACTCATGATAAAAATGGCTTCACATGTATCAACAAGAAGTTGAAGTAGTGAGAATAGTTGGAAGAGTATGAATGGTTTTAATTAACATGAATTTCATAAAACAAAGTTGATTAACAGCACTAAAAGTATAAAAGATGTGGAATATTTAAAGATTTTTTTAAAAGCTGATTCTAAAACTGAATTGTGTGTGTGTGTGTGTGTGTGTGTGTGTGTGTGTTTAAAGATCAGAACTGTGTGAGTCTGCAGAAGGGCATGAGGCCTGATTGTTCCCCTCCCTATTCTTCATTCTCACAGTCATTTTCCAGATAGTGACCTATTATTAATACTAACTTTATTCTCATCTGAATTATAAATAATTTATTTCTGTATAAAATAATACTACCATTAAAATCACATTTGATTTTCTTTTTTAATCAATGTAGAATGTGCAACTTAAAAAATAAACAGAAATTAAAACCAATGCACAATGTTGTGTTTTATTGTGTGTACACAAATAAAAGCAAACTCTTTGCAGTTTGAATGATGTCTTGTATAAACAAAATTATGGAGTATGTTTTTATGTTTCCACTGTTCGATCGCGCCCGCGCCTCTCTCTCTCTCTCTCTCTCTCACACACACACACACACACACACACACATGTGCTTGCGCACACACACACACACGCGCGCCCGGGAACCGAACTGGGTGAGGCGGGGCTTTAGTTCTTTGTTGTATTCACCTGCTACGGCGTGTGTAACATTTTTCTGTCAACTCTGCATATATCATTCGCGATGGATAGCCTATCGTTTGTCGATGGAGTGGGTTCAGACTATAGGCTACTACATGATCTGACCGCATTTGTGCAGGAAAGCTCTGAGGACATCAGAAGTTACAGGGACTGATGGCAGCTGTACAAAGTACACACGCTACATCGTAATTGAAATTTGAATGGAGAGTAAAACAAAGGCAGAACACCGTACAATCTGAAAGGTAGGATTATTTGATAGAACTTCGGCACAGTAACTTCATATTGACGCGCGGCTAAACAATGGCAGAGTACCGTAACTCAAAACGAGGGTTCCAAAACAGAGCCGTAAATTATGTTACGGTGTTCTGCCTTAGTTTCTCATGGGCTTTTGGAAGTTACTGTTAAGACAACCCATAATTTTCTCGAAAAAACAAAAGAATTGACTCAAAATACTTATCCACATGATAAAGCAGGTCTTGAATGTGCCAAAAATATAAAAAACTAATTTTCGACCAAACACGAAGTTACGGTCTTTTGCCTTTGCACGGCAGAACAGAACAGACACATTTATATCGCAATAACTTGTACTTCAGAAAGGTTACAGGATGAACCACTGCCAGGTAACGCTCAACACACATCAGACACTGGAACAGAGGACGGATGGTGATGGCTAGTCCAAGTGAAAGTCTCTGTATTGTCACAAAATTTTTATTTATTTCTGACAGCAGAAAGGCCAAAGAAGACAGAGAGAACAAGATCTCACAAACATTGAGATTGAAGTTGAAAAATTCTGATGCAACTCCATTTCTTCCCCTGATAATGAGCCACATAACATAGGTGTAAATAGGAACACCAGAGAGTAGATTAAAGCATAGCACAATAATCCTCAGACCATCCATTGATGAGGATGTTTGTGTTGTGATGTTGCTGTACTGAACCTCAGGTGAGGTGAAGTTTCCACTGGAGTCATTCATCTGCTCTGATAACTGGATGAAACCATCAAGATATCAGCCAAATCACAACAAAATAAACAAACTGTACATGTGCACAAACATATCTCACGCTAAAAAAGTATATTGTAAATACCATAAAGTATGTTAAAAAGCAGATTCACTGCTTAGTGTCATGGAAAAGCATGGCATTTTCAGCTGAGTTCAAAAGATTACAATTCTCAAACAAACATAAAGCTCACTCTCCAAATTACTAATGGTAGTGCCGTGGATGTCAAATATAATAACAAAATAATTTTAAAAATAATGTAATAAAACAATGATAAATGTTCTATAACAAATACTTCTTAACCCAATTTTACATAATAGCTGATCTATAATTCTAATAGTCTGACTGCTAAACAGAGACATTAATAGGCCTATATTATTCAAGTGGGAAAAAAGCAATATAAGTAAATAGACATATTTATTTAAAAAATGAGTTCACCTGTAGAGTGAATGTTCTCTTTACGGATCACCATAAATCTCTAAACTGCCTTGGATATTTATACACGCTGTCACGAGGATATATATGCTACATATTACATAAAAAACAAAAAGTTAAAATATTTGTATAGAATAGACAAACCTATACAGTTTACATACAGTAAATGTGGAACATTCACATTTCATAGTTTCTGATACATATTTACATAAATGCAAATCATCTTGTGGCATGAAATGAAATCAGTCCAAGATTCTTTTCGGAAATGTATTATATGAGCTGAATGTCAACCAATAAAGAACAACAATATGTCATTTATTTTTAACTAGCGCTGGCAAGCACACAAAAAACTTTTTTCATATTGTAAAGTTTATCTTACAGCAGCAGTTTCACAACACCAGTATCATTCAAATTAACCTCACCATTAGACAAAAATGACCTTGAAATAAAAAATAAATAAATATAGAAATAAAAAAGAAGCAAATATTTAATAAATATGAATCCTTATTTTGTTTATGTTGTACATATAAGTGGTCTTCTTTATACATATAAGTGTCTTCAGGTGACTATTTTTTATTCAGTTTCTTCTGTCAGTGAGATCAGATATTGTTTAAGGATTAAAACCATTGTGATATTTGTATCATATTCCCTGAAATTCTACAGAGTTCCCCAATTGCAATTCAATAAACTACCCCCCTGTCATTCATAAACAAAATTCATACAGAAACCTCCTTTCCTTTTAGTATATTTTGCATAGAAAACAATGCACATTGTTTGTTTGTTTACACAAAGACAGAGTGTAAATGGAGCAGCAAGTCGACACTTTGAACCAGGCTTACAGTGAAACTGGCTTTATGTGAAGGGAGTCCACGGGAAGCAGCGGTTCGACACATAGGCTATTTTTTTCTAGCAAACGTGATAGGTGTCGCCCAGTCCCCAACTCTATTTGTCATCTGTTCAGCGAGGCACTCTGTGTCGACGCCTAAGAGGGAGCAATACACTCACTTAGGAGGAGCTCACCACTGACGTGAAACTTTCTTCACCAAGATGAAGGCAACCACATTTAGTGGGCCAACTCCTGCTTGGAAACAGCCTTCCCTTCTGCTGGTCTCCGTAACAGACAAGAGCTGGTATGATGTCCAGGCTTTGCATTCTGAGCACGTATAACCGCAATGGAGCGGACGGACAGAGAAAAGCCAGGGCTGGGCCTGCCTCTTCCGGGGCAACGCTTGCAGGCTCACCACCTGGTCCCGTAAGAGAGGTAGGAACCTTGGGTACATATCCAGGCCGGGGTCTCAACTCTCTTGAGAGTTAGCCAGCCCGAATTCCAGGTACTATTTGTTGACCAAAAATGCGTGCAAGTCCCTACCCTGTAGATAGAGACCAAGCAAGCAGAAGAACTGTTTCTCTAAAAACAGGATTTTTTAACTCACTGCCTGCAGGGGTCAAGGGAGGTCTCTGCAGTGCGGTAGCACCAGAGATAAGTACCAAGAGGGTAAAGAGGGGGCTCTCCAAGGTCTATACGCGGGTGGCATCATACCCCATCCCTGAGAATTTACTCTGAGGAAGGAGTCAGGGAGGGCTGTCGAGAGGAGAGGTCTGGATGCGCCAATAAGGGGCAAATAGCAAGACCTGCTCCATCTTTTCTCTGACTTTAGCACAGTTGTGTGCAAGAAGGCTCACTGGGGAACACATTTCTGCGAATGGCCAGCTGTGGCCAGAGTCTTTCTGTGTCGAGGGGTGTCCACTCAGACCGAAGAAAAAACAACTGGCAGATGGATGAGTCCAGAGGGGCAAGAGATGTAACTGTGCGGCCCTGAAATGGTCCCAAATAGCTGGACTGCCTAGATATACTTTATCGCCTCAGTCTGCTTCTGGGCGGCCGAGAACTGTTGGGCGAAGTACTCGACCGCACCGCCGAAGAGCCCAGCCTGGGATATGGGGGAGAAAACGAGTTGAGAAAACGAGTTGCATATCTGCCAGGTTGAGCCATAGATGTCATACCTGGACCACACAGTGGACATCACCTGACCCAGGGATCGCGCAGTGACCTTTGTCGCCTCTAGAACGAGGTCGGTGGCAGTGCGCAGCTCTTGCATGAGCCCCGGGTCAGCCCTGCCCTCGTGCATGTCCCTGAACACCTTCGCCTGATGGACTTGAAGGAGTGCCATGGCATGCAAAGTGGATGCGGCCTGCCCCGCAGCTCTGTAACCTACAGGCCTTGGAGGGGTGCTTTGGGTCACAACGCCAGGTGGAGGCGCTTTGGGGACACAATTGCAGAGAAGGCGGAGGATGCCGCCGGGCTGTGGGAAGTCAACGGGGACTTCCACAACCTGGTAACCTCCTGATGCAGCTCTGGGAAGAAAGGCACTGGGGGCGTAACCCATCATCCAGCCTTGAGCGCTCGGGCGAGGGCGGTGTGCGCCACTCCAACCCAATGCTATCAGCTGCCCTCTCAGCTGTCAGCTCTGGATCCGACTCAGGCAACGCTGGCACTCCCAAGGGAGGCAACACAACCGTGGTGGGGCGGAGTTTGCGATACAAATTCCGTAGACCCATGGTATTTTCATACCATTGACTCGTTTTCTAATACTCAAAGGTGATAGGGCTCTCTAGCGAAACTCCCATTTCATCAGTCACTGACGTAACCTGTAGTGACTGACTGAAGGGGAACAGTAGTTATTAGATTGAGATAGAAATGCTCTTCGTTTCATGTGGTTTTCCTCCTCTCTCTCTCTCCCTCTCTCTCCTGGTCCTGACTGCTTCAGAGCTCTGAGAACAGCCACAAGACAAAACAACTGGATGGAGAGGAAGAGGATGAACTGCAGTGAGAAGAACCATGTATATGTCTTCTGATTAGATACTATTTGTATGGTCAGAGCAGACAAACAGGATCCAAGTGTGATGACCCAGACCGCAGTGCAGCAGATCACTCTATATCTGAGAGGTTTGTACTTCAGAAAGGTTACAGGATGAACCACTGCCAGGTAACGCTCAACACATGCAATAAGCCACAAAACATAAGAGTGTGTAGGAACCCCGAACAACAGATTACAGCATAGAAAACCAGCATTGAGACCCATCACTGATAAAGCTTCATTGTTTATGAAGGTGGAAGGGTGAACCTCAGTTGAGTTGAAATTCTCAGTGGAGATGTTCATGCTCGGTTCCTCATAAATCAATAAATTATTGTGCAATTGTAATCTACAAAGGAGACAGAGAAAATGTCAGACGTTATTATAAAAGGTGAGACTGAATAAAACAAATCACAGTCATCAAGTCACACCCATCTACATTTTGTATATATGTGTAGATTTCAAAGTATATGTCAGCACATTTTATTCAAGAAAGAAGTCAAGTTCTATTTTGAGGCTCAGATTCATAAAACCCTCGTCATTTTTTATTTTACTATATATCCTTTGAATGCATTTAAAAAATGTGTGAAATATGAATGGTCAAACAAATCAAATTAGAAAAATGTTCTACCATAGCTAATCAATCTAAATTAATCAAGATTTAAAGAGTGTGTTACCTGCAGTGTGAAGTCACTCCAGAAAGCTCTGCGCATGTTCTGTACAAACGATATATGAGCACGGTTTTACAAACACTTCACATGTGACATGCAAATTAGGGTAATAGTATTAGATGCAAAAAGACAAATATTAGAATCCCTGAAAGATTTTGTAATTATCTGTAAATAAAAAATTTCAGTGGTTTGGTGTAGAGAGAATTACCAAAAGATAAGGACAATTTGACACAGTTGAGTTTTAGCATAATAAAATACCAAACTGACGTGTAATGATAAAATGTAAATACATTCATATGCAAAGTTCTGGTTTAATGTGCATATAGAAAACAACACAGTTTGTTTGTATGTGAATTTTCTTATTTTAACATTTATTTATTAAAAAACACAAAAAACATTAAGCAGAAAAGTTTTACACAAAACCTTCATTTTAAAACAAAACATGCAAACTAAATTCTATAAACCAATGGATGACTTCACTTATTCTCAGTAACAGATTATATTTTCACAATTTTATTTTCACAAAGACAGAGTGTAAATTAAAGCTTTACATAAAAGTACATATACTTAACAGTCCAAATTCTACAAATAGATGAACATTTAAAAGCTGGACATTTATTCTGACCATTTTGTTTTGGCTTCATTTAGCTAAAATGACCAACTCACTATATAATATGTGAATTATTAATAGGTTCAGTGACAACATGTTCTTTATAAAACATGCACTTTTTCCCTTATAAAGAACAGAGACAGAAGAGTTTCCCAACCCTGTGAAGATAAAGAACAGGCTGCACAAAACCAGTCAGAATGAAACAAGAAGGACCAAGAAACCAGATCAGTGAAACTCCTTGCTGTTCTTGCTGTTGTAGAACAGTCAGAAATCCAGTGATTATGAAAGGTACAAACATGACAACCAAGGTCACAGTAGTTATTAGAATGAGATGAAATGCTCTTCTCTTCATGTGGTTTTCCTCCTCTCTCTCTCTCCTTCTCTCTCCTGGTCCTGACTGCTTCAGAGCTCTGAGAACAGCCACAAGACAAAACAACTGGATGGAGATATAGAGCAGGAACTGCAGCGAGAAGAACCATATATATGTCTTCAGATTAGATAATATGTGTATGGTAATAGCAGCCAAACAGGATCCAAGAGTGATTATCCAGACCGCAGTGCAGAAGATCACTCTATATCTGAGAGGTTTGTACTTCAGAAAGGTTACAGGATGAACCACTGCCAGGTAACGCTCAAGACACATCAGACAATGAAACAGAGGACGACCAGTGATGCCTAGTCCTTGTAAAAACTGATATGGTAACTCTAGACTTGGTAATATTTGTGTAAGAAAAATAAAAGAGTAAATTATCTCGCAAACTGTGAGATTGACATTGAAGATTTCTGAAGAAATTCTTCTTCCTCGAGCAATAAGCCACAAAACATAGGAGTGAGTAGGAACCCCGAACAGTAGATTAAAGCCAAGCAAACCAGCCCTGAAACACGTCAGTATCAAAATTTCTTGTATTATGGTGGAAGGATGAACCTCAGTTGAGTTGAAGTTCCCAGTGGAGACGTTCATGCTAAGTGCCTCTCTAATCAATAAATTATTGTGCAATTGTAATCTACAATGGAGACAGAGAAAAAAATATAAGTGTCAGATGAGATGATAAAGGGTGAGATTGAATGAATCAAATCACACTCCTCATTCAGTCACACCCATCTACATTGTGTATATAATGTGTAAATTTGAGAATATATGTCAGCACATTTTATTCAAGAAAGATGCCATAAAACCCTCGTCATTTTTTATTTTACTATACGTATGTCCTTTGAATGCATTTCACTAATGTGTTTAATATGAATTCTCAAACAAATCAGACTCAGACACATTTTCTACGATAGCTCATCAATCTAAACTAATCGAGATTTAAAGAGTGTGTTACCTGCAGTGTGAAGTCATGCCAGAAAGCTCTGCACAGTGTATGATTAAAGATAAGAGCATGGCTATATAAACAGTTCACACGTGACATGCAAATTAGGGCTATACACATAAGGCACAAAAATAAATATATTAGAATTACAGAAAAGCCTTTCTAAAATTTAAAATGTTTTTTTTTCTTTTTTCTGGTAATGTAGTTTAAAAAAAAAACAACGTTATTTCTATAGCACAATAAAACAAACAAATCGCTAACATCAACCAAAACAATAAAATACCATACAAAGACATTTACATACAGAAAAATACAAGCTCAAAAAGACTCACATATTATAAGCCTCCTCTAAAAGGTATGTTTTGAGTTTTGTCTTAAACAGAGATTCTGTAGCGATAACCCGTATAACAAAAGGCTATTCCACAATTTGTGGCCGACTATGGCAAAAGCCCGGTCTCCCTTTCTTTTTCACCGTGATCTGGGAACCTTCAACAGATTCTGATCCGATGACCTTGAACATCTAGCAGATATGTTAACAGTCACAATTTCAGATAAATAAGAAGGTGCCACGCATTTAAAACCTTAAAAACAAAGAGTAAAATATTAAACTCTATTCAACAACACCAATGCAAAGAGAGCAAGACTGGAGTAATGTGCTCATTGTTACGTGTGCCAGTGAGAAGTCTAGGAGCTGCATTTTTTACTATTTGCAAATGGTTTATATAGGATTGATTAATACATATATAAATTGAATTGCAATAGTCAAGACTAGAAGATATAAATGCATGTATTACTCTCTTGAACTCAGCATAGGTTACATTGTTTTTTAACCCTAGCCAATAGTCTTAGCTGGAAAAAGCACGATTTGACTTCTAAATTTACCTGCTTATTAAATGACAGGGCAGAGTCAAAGACAACACCCGTGTTTTTAACAGGTGGCTTTACATAAGCAGCTACAAATATACATTTATATTTATAGCTACAAATATACATACATACCACAAAAGTACATATGCGTAACAGTCTGCATTCTACAAATTACATAAAGAACATTCAAAAGCTGCTCATTTATTCTGACCTTATTGTTTGGGGTTTATTTTGCTAAAATGACACACTCACTATAATATATGAATTAATAATAGGTTCAGTGACAGAATGTTCTTTATAAAACGTTCACTTTTTCACTTTATGAAGAACAGAGGCAGAAGAGTTTCCCAACCCTGTGAAGATAAAGAACAGGCTGCACAAAACCAGCCAGAATGAAACAACTAAGACCAAGAGACCAGATCAGTGAAACTCCTTGCTGTTTTTGCTGTTCTTGCTGTTGCAGAACAGTGAGGAATCCAGTGATAATGAAAGGTACAAACATGACAACCAAGGTCACAGTAGTTATTAGAATGAGATGAAACGCTCTTCTCTTCATGTGGTTTTCCTCCTCTCTCTCTCTCCATCTCTCTCCTGGTCCTGACTGCTTCAGAGCTCTGAGAACAGCCACAAGACAAAACAACTGGATGGAGAGGAAGAGGAGGAACTGCAGCGAGAAGAACCATGTAAATGTCTTCTGATTAGATAATATTTGTATGCTCATAGCAGCCAAACAGGATCCAAGAGTGATTATCCAGACCACAGTGCAGCAGATCACTCTATATCTGAGAGGTTTGTACTTCAGAAAGGTTACAGGATGAACCACTGCCAGGTAACGCTCAACACACATCAGACACTGGAACAGAGGACGACCAGTGATGCATAGTCCTTGTAAAAAACGATTTAGTATATCTAGACTTATTTGGGATATTTGTGATAGAAAAAGGAAAAAACATAGAGAGTAAATTATCTCGCAAACTGTGAGATTGACATTGAAGATTTCTGATGGAATTCTTCTTCCTCGTGCAATAAGCCACAAAACATAGGAGTGTGTAGGAACAACGAACAGCAGATTACAGCCAAGCAAACCAGTCTTGAGACCCTTCACTAATAAAGCTTCATTATTTATGAAATAGGTGGAAGGATGAACCTCTGTTGAGTTGAAGTTCTCAGTGGAGATGTTCATGCTCAGTGCCTCTCTAATCAATAAATGATTGTGCAATTGTAATCTACAAAAGAAGAAAAAAACTGAGAGAACAAGAAGTGGTAGACGAGACAATAAAGGATGAGATTTAATCAATTCCAACTGATTCAGTCACACTCATCTACATTGTATAATGTGTACATTTGAGAGTATATGTCAGAACATTTTATAAAAGGAAGATGTCAAGTTCAATGTTTATGCATAAGGTTCATGGCTCAGATTCATAAAAACCCTCATCTTTTTTCTTTTACTATCTGTCCTTTGAACGCATTTCAATAATGTGTTAAATCTGAATGGTCAAACAAATAAAATTAGAAACATTTTCTACGATAGCTAATCAATCTAAACTATTCGAGATTTAAAGTGTTACCTGCAGTGTGAAGTCACTCCAGAAAGCTCTGGTTCTGTTTGATAAAAAAATATAAGAGCATGGTTACATAAACACTTCATATGTGGCATGCAAATTAGGGTTATAACCTACAGATTATGCACAAAAAGACAAATGTTAGAATCCCTGAAAAAAAAAGCCTTTCCAACTTTTAAAGGGGTCCTATTATACCCTATTACAAAGTCTTATTTTTTTTTTCCGGGTGTTCTAGAATATGCTTGATTGTTAAAAAAAAATGATTTTTCACATATTTTACATGATAACAGCACTTCTTTCCTCAGTCTGGCCCGAATGCGTCGTTTATTTCCTGTTTTGATGAAGCCTCTTCCTTCCAAAATACGTATTGTGCGGTGATAGGTTTGTTGGCCCATTGTGTTGTGATTGGCACCGCTTGGTGTGTGTTCAGGAAATGTCACGCCCCGAACCATAACTGCAAATTTCATCTGCTCAGGTGTAAATATTAGGGATGGCGTCAATTTAAAGCCTGATTCAGACTTGAGAATGTTAAAGCTGTCGTCGGCAACTCTGGCTGATTGAGTGGACTTAGGCAACATTTTGAATGTTTACAACTCTCATGCCCCTCCCCACTATCAACGACTACCCTCCCACAGAGTTCGTGCTCGTCAGTGCGCCATCACTCTTCGCTCTTCGCGCGAACTTCAGGCGTGTGCATGTGATTGATGTGTGCATGCACGACTTGTGATTGACAGTCATATCTCACACCCCCCTGCGCTGATTGGACACAATGAACCGGGGGCGGTGGATTTTTGCAAAACAAATAACACGCTCCAGGTGGAGTTAGAAGCTCGGTTTTTTTTCTAAAATCACTTTATTTATATTGTTCTGTCGGAATATAGTGTCGAATTCGCTGAATATGCTAAAAAAAAAAGTTGCCGACAGCAGCTTTAACAAACAAGAGGATCGTCCAGAACAGATTTCATGCATGGACTTTGCACGCACGGATTCACAGGACGTCTCATTGTGGTATACTGTTTGTTTCATGTAATTTTCTTATACATTTTAGATATGAAGTTATAAACCATAATTATGATACTTTTCGGAAAACTATAGCAATACAAGCAGTAATCGATCACAAAACATCTTAGGCTACGACTGTACATGGTTCTCTGAAGAGGGAACTTGAGCTGCGTAGAGACGCTGTGGGAACGCCTCTGCGTGATTGCGTCGTGAATCATCTATGAAATCAGTCCAAATGGCGTGACGGAAGGAAACGTCATCGACCAGGAAAATATAAAGCATACCTGGAACAAACAGTCACTAGCTTCTGTGTCTTCAGCAAGCGCTCTGTGTGAAACTGTCTCTGTCTATTTATTGTTGTTTGATCTTCTGATAGGCTGAAGAAAGTCGCTCACAGGCATGCAGGGAGTATGTCAGGCCAACGCAGCATCTCGTTTCCTCTTCAGGGAACCAGGTTTACAATCGTAACCTGAGAAGTTCCCTTTTAAGGAAACTCGAGCTGCGTGGAGACGCTGTGGGAACACTATACCCACCACGCCATAGTAACAAGTGCCTGTCCGTGTGAAATCTCTCCGCACACTAAGACGAAAGCACCTGCGCCCCTTGAGTGGAGCCGAGGTCAAGTTCATAAAACTTCTCCAATGTGTGCGGCGAGGCAACATCCCGCCACATCACAAACATATTGGGGGGAAACTCCTGACGTTAATGTTATAGAACCAGCCATACTCCTAGTCTCTCGGTCTGATGCCTCACAGTGCCATGAAGGAAAGGTTACTAGAGGGGGTCTCCCCAAGTAAACACCACTTAAAGGGATGTGGTAAGCAGCTAAGGCAGCCATGTACACCATTAGGGGCTATTTGCGGGTTTTAAAAGTGCAAGTTTTTGAAAACGGTCTCTGTGTAAACGGCAAAAATGCAAATCTGTGAAGACTATGTCATGCACATGCACATTACATGTTCAGTCTATAATATCAGTTTCCAGTCATTTTCACGGATCCTTGTGAATGGGGATCGTTTTGACAATGGTGTCATCTGTACGCGGAAAACTCAACTGAAAACCTTCTCCGTTTTAACCCTCTGGGGTCGACAAATGCGCGTTTTGCTGGATTTTTTTCAGATTCAGATTCATTCCAAAACCTTCTGAAAATACAGTATGCATGCATACAAATGCATTTGTGGAAAAAGAAAAAAAAATTCAAGATGTTTCCAACTCTAACTTTGAACCAATTCTGTAGAAGGACCAATAAAGCCTATTTGAACAGGAATTGTTTCCCGGTATGACCGTGTACTCAAAATGTGCTTTTGACTTTCATTTATATTTGGATTATATTGTTAACTATATTCTAAATACATTTTAAGCAATATATATATATATATATATACGTACATATATACACACACATTGAACAAAATTATAAATGCAACACTTGTAAGTGAAGACAATGTTTGTCTTTTATTTTGTATTTTGCAAGTACGTTTCCAGGTGGTTTTGTCACATGGGTATAGGTGGGTACTTACTTTGTAGTGTTTTCTGTTTTGTTTACATCCTGTAGAGAGGGGGTGAGTATAGCGAGGAGTGCTCACTTTCTGTTGACCGTTTATAGGTTCACATTGATATAACACGTTTCTCATAATCAATTGTTACTGCGCATGGACCTTCTGTTACATCATGTCAATAATGTGCATGGATTATGAATGCATGAAAACGCGTTACAGATTTTTCCTGCTGCTTAGCCTCTCTGCTTAGAGTTTTCTCTGGAAAAGGAGAACATGTTTTATAGGTGGTGTGCTTCTAAGTAGGTTGAGACCAAATAACAGCTCAGGGACTTGGTTCTTTTAGAGGAGTTTAAGAATTGTGTCCCAGAAGGTCTGGCTACTTACTTGAATGAACAGAAAGTTTCCAAATTGAGTGAAGCAGCAATCATGGCTGATGAGTTTGCTTTAACCCAGAAAGGGGTTTGTCAATCGTGACCTAAAAAGAAACTACTATCAGGGTCGAAATAAGTCGGCTTTGGTAATAATAATAATAATTCATTACATTTATATAGCGCTTTTCTCTGCACTCAAAGCGCTTTACATATAGGGGGGAATCTCCTCAACCACCACCAATGTGCAGCATCCACCTGGATGATGCGACGGCAGCCATATTGTGCCAGAACGCTCACCACACACCAGCTTACTGGAGAGGAGGAGACGGTGCTGAAGCCAATTAGTATATATATATATATATATATATATATATATATATGGGGATGATTAGGAGGCCATGATGGGCAGAGGCCACTAGGGCAAATTTGGCCAGGATGCCGGGGTTACACCCCTACTCTTTCGAAAGACATCCTGGGATTTTTTGTGACCACAGAGAGTCAGGACCTCGGTTTAACGTCTCATCCGAAGGACGGTGCTCTTTGACAGTATAGGGTCCCCATCACTATACTGGGGTGTTAGGACCCACATAGACCACAGGGAGAGCACCCCCTGCTGGCCTCACTAACACCTCTTCCAGCAGCAACCTGATTTTCTCATAAGGTCTCCCATCCAGGTACTAACCAGGCTCAGCCCTGCTTAGCTTCAGTGGGCAACCAGTCTTGGGCTACAGGGTGATATGGCTGCTGGCAAGTAGGATCCAGTTCGGTAGGATCTGGTAGGATCTAGTTCGGTTCCAACCTATCCTAGTAAGCATGATGCAGTTTCTGCTAGGGCAAATATTATTTGTTTTTAATGCAAAAAGCCGGGGCATAAGATATCTGAGTGCTTTGTTCTTAGTAAGAAAGCGAAATCTACCAAGCCAGTTGGTTTAACTACTGCATGCCATTTTCCCTTTCTGACAAGTGATGAGTGTCTTGAGCGCCATTCTCTGAAGTGTGAAAACTTGGGAAGTAGTGATAGTTCCACCAATTATACTAATTTTCTTACAACTGGAGTTGTATCTTTATCAGGGCAGGACGGTTGTGTTCCGGTGTGTTTTCTCAGGGACATGAGAGTTGCTGAGCAATCATTTCTTCTTGTGTTTTTTTTTTTACCTCTGTCTGACCAGACTGATACAGGAGCTCAAGTGTTGGTAAGAGGGGTTGAAATGGGTTGTACCATTGTCCTTCTACATCGCATTGTTATAAAGTCACCCTTGGTCTCTGGTCAGGTAGTAGTAGGTATACGATCTTCTTTGTCAATTGAAGAGGTTTTCTTCGCCAATTGAAGGGATTTCCTTCATTTTGGGCAACGATTTGACTGGAGTCAAAGTTATACCTAGCCCTCAAGTTACTGAAGTGCACTTATTCAATCTCACATTCAATCCCACACTACTGGAACTGTTTTCAAGAAATAAATTTGATATTGATATGAGGGTAGGCAGACATAGATTCAGAGGCATAAGGTACTGTAAGTATTACATACAACAACGCAACAATAATAAAACAATACATTGACATTTACTTTTAACTTTTGATACTTAAGTACTTTTAAAAACGAGTACTTCTGTACTTTTACTTGTAACCTGCAGACCTGGGAATAAGGAAGACCTGAAGGACATATTTTATGTTGAACCAGATGGCTGCATTTACTGCGCAGGAGCGCTATTTTGGTTTATTTTTGTTTTTGTTCGAGAGAAAAAACAAATAAAAGACACTCAGAACTCACTGACCTGACTTCTTCATCCTTTTTATTTCTGAACATTGTTACAATGTGCATGAAACAACGCAGTTTGTTTGAATACATTTAAAAAAAGAATGATAAAAAATAAAGCAGAAAAGGTTTTAGGCAAACCTTCATTTTAAAACAAAACATGCAAACTAAAATCTATAAAGCAATCGTTAAACCAATAGATGACTTCAATTATTCTCATTCTCAGTAACAGATTATATTGTTACTTTGACAATTAAATTTTCACAAAGTAAAATGTTATCAAAATGTATATTAAAGCTTGAACTCAAGCTTCAAGTGAAACTTGAAAAAAAAAGTTTTTTGAACTTGTTTAAAAAAAAACACTTTTTCGGTGTTAGAAAGTACATATACTTAACAGTCCGAATTCTACAAATACACGAACATTCATGGGCTGAACATTTATTCTGACCATTTTGTTAAGGGTTTATTTTGCGAAACTGACCGACTAACTATAGCATATATGAATTAATAACAGGTTTAACTTTAGTGACTGAATGTCCTGTCTAAAACATTAATTTTACGAAGAACAGAGGCAGAATAGTTTCCCAACCCTGTGCAGATAAAGAACAGGCTGCACAAAACCAGTCAGAATGAAACAACTAAGACTGAGAAACCAGATCAGTGAAACTCCTTGCTGTTTTTGCTGTTGCAGAATAGTGAGGAATCCAGTGAAAATGAAAGGTGCAAACATGACAACCAAGGTCACAGTAGTTATTAGAATGAGATGAAACGCTCTTCTCTTCATGTGGTTTTCCTCCTCTCTCTCCCCCCCTTTCTCTCCTGGTCCTGACTGCTTCAGAGCTCTGAGAACAGCCACAAGACAAAACAACTGGATGGAGAGGAAGAGGAGGAACTGCAGCGAGAAGAACCATGTAAATGCCTTCTGATTAGATAATGATAGCATGATCAGGGAGACCAAACAGGATCCAAGAGTGATTATCCAAACCACAGAGCTGCAGATCACTCTATATCTGAGAGGTTTGTACTTCAGAAAGGTTACAGGATGAACCACTGCCAGGTAACGCTCAACACAGATCAGACACTGAAACAGAGGACGACCAGTGATGGCTACTCCTTGCAAAAAATGTTGTAGTATCTCTAAATTTAGGAATATTTGAAATATACAAATAAAAAAAATCAGACAGTAAATTATCTCACAAACTGTGAGATTGACATTGAAGATCTCTGATGGAATTTTTTTTCCTCGTGCAATAAGCCACAAAACATAGGAGTGTATAGGAACCCCGAACAGTAGACAAAAACATAGCAAACCAGTCCTGAAACCCGTCAGTATCAAATATTCTTGTATTATGGTGGAAGGATGAACCTCAGTTGAGTTGAAGTTCTCAGTGGAGATGTTCATGCTCAGTGCCTCTCTAATCAATAAATAATCATGCAATTTTAATCTACAAAGGAGACACAGAGAAAACTATAAGTGTCAGATGAAATGATAAAGGGTTAGATTGAATGAATCATATCACAGTTCAATCACACCCATCATCATGAGTTTGTGTAGGCCTTTAAAATTAGTGTACAGGATGATTACAATATCAGTGCATTTTATTCAAGAAATATCTCTATTCCCAATATCAATGCATTAATGAAGGCATTTCAATAATGTGTTAAGTCTGAATGGTGAAACAAATCAAGCTCAGACAAATCTTAACTAGTCCAAATCGAAACTACCTTAAAACTCTTACTTGGATAACCACAATATTAGAATATTTACCGTGGATAATGCCAAACCAAAAGGAGTTTGTTTCCTGAAGTCGTCAGCTCAGACATCCACCTCTGCACATTTGTTCTGTAGAATGACTGAAGATATAATAGCATGGTTACATAAACACCTCACATGTGGCATGCAAATAATCAAGAGATATAAACAAAATACTCTAAAAGACTAATAGCGTTCTGAAAACAGACTGGAAAACCTTTAGAACAGTTTAAAGGAAAACATTCAAAAAACAATAAACTGGTTTCAGGGCAGGACGTTAGCTTTTATAAACGTGTCTTTGAAAAAAAAAAAAACATTAATGGCGTGAGACGAAACAATGGCACTGACATTTAGAAATGCCTTCAAGTTGATTTCAGTTAAAACAGCTCAAACATGCATTGTAGTCTAGGACTAGGCTTAAAGGAGAACTCCGGGCAATTTTTAAGTTAATCTTGATCGTTAGACCTTTGTGAGTACTGTCTATAGAAAAAAAACGAACCGGATTGGTGCTTGCGACGCGGAGCTGCGACAGCGAATGCCCAGAGCTCCCACTCAGCTAAAACGGCAGCTCTGGGGGCATTTACATAAAGAGCGTTTTTGTGCCTCTGACAGACACAAAACGCAATTAAAATGTCTGTCCAACATGAACAGGGACCTTACCTGTGAACAAGATGCGTTTAGCAACTTAGCCATGGTTTAAATTCACCCAAATAGTGTTTTAGACAGCAAGCTGTAGTCTCGCGCTGAAGTCTCGCTCCTCCCACCTGGACACTATTGACCTTTCCCTACAACTGAGATCACGGGACTTCAGCGCGAGTCCAGGTGGGAGGAGCGAGACTTCAGCGCGAGACTACAGCTTGCCGTCTAAAACACTATTTAAACCATGGCTAAGTTGCTAAACGCATCTTGTTCACAGGTAAGGCCCCTGTTCATGTTGGACAGACATTTTAATTGCATTTTGTGTCTGTTAAGAGGCACAAAAACGCTCTTATGCCCCCATTACTGCCGTTTTAGCTGAGTGGGAGCTCTGGGCATTCAACGCATTCTCATCCCAAGGCGTAATATTCTGACACTTTGACAAAGCGTCTATATCGAACGCGCATGGAACCCTTTAGCGTCAATATAACACGCAGAGAGATGGGTAGGTTTAGGTATGGTGTAGGGTTAGGGTTAGACCGCTAGGAGGCGCCTTCTGACCCATATATTTCGGCGTCTCATATTGACGCTAAAGGGTGCCATGCGCGTTCGATATAGACGCTTTGGCAAAAGCGTCATTATATTACGCATTCGCTGTCGCAGCTCCGCGTCGCAAGCACCAATCCGGTTCGTTTTTTTTTTCTATAGACAGTACTCACAAAGGTCTAACGATCAAGATTAACTTAAAAATTGCCCGGAGTTCTCCTTTAAGCCTTGTCTGTGAAACCAGGGGTAAGATTCAACATTTGAAACGGTAGAGAAAATAAACAAATTATAATAACAATTTGATACATAAAATGATATAAATATATACATTTTCTAACCCCCACATATCTTGAATTTTGTGATCATTCACATGCATTCATAAATACATTTTAGGGTGTTTGATGTTTGTCAATAATATGAAATATTTAATTCGGAAAGGACAAAACAAATGATAATGAATGAACCCCTAAAAGGTTCCATATAGAACCTTTTTCCTGGTTACAAAGAAGCCTAAAGGGTTCTTTTTATTGAACCCTTAAAAAGGGTTCTGTATAGAACCTTTTAGGGGTTCCAAATATGTAGCGCCTATAGAACCTTTTCTTCCAAGAGTGCAGTGTAGGCAAAAAAAAAAACAACAACAACAATATTAATAAATAATTTATACTAAATAATATTACTAATATGAAGATAATGTTATTTATAACACCATTTATGTTCTATTACAGCACTTTCAAAGTATGATTTTCTATGGAACCTCATAAAAAGGGTTCTATTTAGCACCAAAAAGGGTTCTGTCACAGTTGTGTTTCTGTCTGAGTCTTGTTGTCACTAGTCACATGTCGTCCTTTGTTCTGTTTTCCCGCCACTAATCTGTTTCCATGGTTACTGTCCTTTATTTCATCTGCATCACCTGTTTAGTTAATTATCATCATCATCACCATCATCATCTGTTTTAGCTGTTTTCTGTTAATCAATGTTCATCTGTGTTTGTATTTAGCTCCCTTTTGTTCAGTCAGTCAGTCTTTGTCCGTTCTCTGTTGTATTAAGTGTGTGTGTACCCTCTGCTCTCTGTGAATTGAAATGGCCTCTTTTCCTATAGTTTTTCCTACTGTCCTAAAGAAATAATTCACACAATCTAAATTTGGTCATTGTTTACTTGCCCTATTCGTGTCATTTCATCGCCTATATGGCTTTCTTTCTCCTGAGTAATACAAACTACCTTTTCAATAATATGAATGTTTAACACAGGGCCGTCACACTCCAAAAAAGAAAACCCCATAAAAGTAGGCTTTCATAAATTAGTCTCGTACCTTATATTTTCACAGCCTTGTGAAGTCACACAATAGCTTCATGTGATGAGCAGACTGAAAGTGAAATTTAGAGTGGAAATGTAGAAAAGAAAGGTGGAAAAAAGGCAATTCTTGACGGAGTGGCAGGGAACAATTGAATCGGACACATTCACAATAAAACAGTAGGCGAAAACATCCTGAAGAAAAACCTATACTACTTCTGGTAAAATTCTTAAGTGATGGGCTGTGTCAGAAATGGCATTCTCTCTTGAGTAGGTATTTATCTTGAATAAGTAATTACTCCACGCTAAAACAGTAGTCTATGTTTTATATGAGTGTGTGTAGTATGACTGTAATCTGGGTGTACTACATTCGCCATGTTGTCATGATCATGTGACTTACCAGCGTCAGTTGCGTTGCTTTACTGCTATTCACAAATCCTCTCCCGTGGCCTCAGGGGATAGTAAAGTGTTCATCGTATGCACACTTCAGAATCTTGCTGGAAGAAGTCCTCTGTGTACTTTGCCTACTCTTTAATGAGTACTGTGAATTTACTTCTTTTGTCACTGTTTTTCACCTACTATTAATGGAGGTATGCAATTTCAGATGCAGCCATATAATTTAGCTTTTTTGAGGACATATGATTTTTTGTAGGCCTACATACTCAGAGATTATGCGATTTCAGATGCATCCGCAGTGATGGGAAGTTTTCATTTAGTTCATTCAAAGGGTTCAAAGAACTGGTTCATAAAACCGATTCAGTATTTTTGTGTCATCACATGCCAAAGCAATTCTAACTTCCCAGCATTTGGTGAGTTAATTCAAAGGTGAGGATCACTACAGCAGTCTTGTGAACTTACAATTGTTAATTCCACAAGACTAAGTTGTCCCATTTTAGGTTTCAGAGGAGCCCACACTGAAGTGAATTCAACAGCAGACTTCTGCACAACAGTCAAAGTGGCATCGCATCACTAAAGTGTGGACTTGAAAGAATGTAGTGAGGGCTTATGTTTCCATTTGGGACAAGGCCTATGCCCTCACTCCGAAGGGCAGAGCTATTTACATTAATGCAAATCATCTTGTGGGATAGGATGCATAAATCAAATATGGAGAGGTTTTTTTTTTTCAGACATATGTAAATAAATGTATTAACGGGACTGAATCAATACAAAATCAACACAAACTTCACTTTAATGTGATTTATCTTTAACTAAAACAAGTACACCAAAATATTACATCAAATTACAAAATATGAGCATACCAATTCAAAAGGTTCATAAACAGCTGCCTCATTTATACATTAAGTAATAACAAATAATAAAACAGAAAAGAAGATAACACAAACCTTATTTTTAAATTATAACAAATCCCATAAATATAACCCATAAATCATAAACCACATTAATTTATCTGCAGTAAGAGACTTTACACATTTATTTTAAGACAGAGTGTAAATACACCCCAGTGTTGAAAATACATTTAGATTCTACAAATTACATCATTCATAATTATATAAATACATGTTGTATTTGTTCTGATCACCTTTTATGGGGCTATTTTGCTGTTATGATCAGCTGGCTCTAGTATACACAGCACATTAGTGTGTATATAAATGACTTATAGGTTCAGTGTCTAAAACATCTGCTTTGTCAAGAACAGAGGCAGAAAAGTTTCCCAACCCTGTGCAGGTAAAGAACAGGTTGCACAAAACCAGCCAGAATGAAACAACTAAGACCGAGAAGCCAGATCACTGGAAAATCTCTATATTCTTTCTGCTGCAGAATAGTGAGGAATCCTGCAACAATGAAAGGCATAATCATGACAATTAAGGTCACAGTAGTTATTAGAATGAGATAAAATGCTCTTCTCTTCATGTGGGTTTTCTCCTCTCTCTCTCCCCCTCTCTCTCCTGGTCCTGACTGCTTCAGAGCTCTGAGAACAGCCACAAGA
Source organism: Semotilus atromaculatus (assembly GCA_031834385.1). Classification (NCBI taxonomy): domain Eukaryota; kingdom Metazoa; phylum Chordata; class Actinopteri; order Cypriniformes; family Leuciscidae; genus Semotilus; species Semotilus atromaculatus. Next base: position 5,429,528 of record JAULUF010000053.1, read on the forward strand.
CAAAACAACTGGATGGAGAAGAAGAGGGCAAGCTGAACTGAGACGAACCATGTATATGCCTTCATGGTAGGTAATAATAATATTGCCATGGTGCCTAAACAAGAACCAAGAGTGATTATCCAGACCGCAGTGCAGCAGATCACTCTATATCTGAGAGGTTTGTACTTCAGAAAGGTTACAGGATGAACCACTGCCAGGTAACGCTCAACACACATCAGACACTGAAACAGAGGACGACCGGTGATGCCTAGTCCTTGTAAAAAATGTTGTAGACTTGGGAGGATTTGTAAAACATAAAATAAAAACATCTGAGAGTAAATGATCTCACAAACTGTGAGATTGACATTAAAGATTTCTGATGAAATTCTTCTTTCTCGTGCAATAAGCCACAAAACATAGGAGTGTGTAGGAACCCCGAACAGCAGATTACAGCCAAGCAAACCAATCATGTAACCCGTCAGTATCAAAGATTCTTGTATTATGGTGGAAGAATGAACCTCAGGTGAGGTGAAGTTCTCAGTGGAGACGTTCATGGTCAGTGCCTCTCAAATATGCCAGTAAATATTTGTGCAATTGTAATCTACAAAGGAGACACATAGAAATATAAGTGTCAGAAGAGTCGATAAAGGGTGTGATTGAATGAATCTAATCACAAATAATCGAAATCCAAAATAATAGCCTACAACTTTTCCATGGATAACTACAATGTTATAAAATATCAAAAAAGAGTTTGTCACCTTATGTCATGTATGTCAACCCAGACCTGTAATCTGTAGACTGATTTAATATGAGAGCACGGTTACATAAATACTTGACATGTGACATGCAAATATTTACTTTGGTTACACTTTATTTTAAGGTGTCTTTGTTATACTATAATTATACTTAAACTATTGAATAATATTGAGTAACGTCGTGTACTTACTACAGGGTTAGGATAAGGTTTGGTTTGGTTTAGGGTTAAATACAATTTATAGTTATTACTATAGTAACCATATATGTAACATACTCGTAACAATGACACTGGAAAATAAAGTGTTGCCTTTACCTTTACACAACCTTCTCAGGCTGGAGCAACCCCAGTGACATCCATATGTTGCACTGCCCTAACCGACCTGTCCATATGTGTATTCTCCACATGTCACCTCCCTTCAGGCAGGATGTGGCTCCAAAGCGTCCCTCTCCCCTGGAGGGGCACGCTTTCCCAGTGTTATCAAAGAGTTTCTCTGTGTGGGGTATAACCAAGCGGCAACATTCTAATCTGAAAAATTAAGCCTACCCGGAAGTGCGAAAAACTGCAATAAAAGGTCCAAAAAGGGAGCAAATGTCCATAGACCCCATGTTAAAATGTCCGTTTTCACGGCATAAATTCATGTTTTTACAGGTTGGTCCCATGGACTTTTATAGGTTTCTTCGATAGGCGCCGAGTGCCTGACAACTGTGAGGGGGGTGAATTTTTTTCTAACTCGTTAGTTTAGATCGTATTTAGATATAAAATGTATGACAAATAAGGGTGTGGTTAACTTTGATTGACAGCTGGTAACGGGCTGCGCCGAGTGGAATTCCTGAACTTTGACGTCTCGGCCATGATCTGACACAACACATCATACCACCTCTGTATCCTTTCTGAACATTTGTATTGAAATATTTCCAAGATGGCGCCGCCCAGACCCCCCATAAACGGCCTCAAAACCATTCTTCAGAAATTCTGTGGGTGACGTCACAGACACTTTGTCCATATTTTTTTACAGTCTATGGGTTTAACGGAACAGCAGTTGAACTCCCTCTACGCAGGCTTTCCGCCCCAGCCAGTTGGGGGTCTGAGAGTCTTGCTTAGGGCACTGGATATGTCAGCAACCGTGGTGTTTTTTATAGGGATCCCAATTACGTTGGTCACATCGACGTAACGTTGAATGTCAGCGACTGATAGGGAACGTCTTGGTTACTAATGTAACCCTCGTTCCCTGAAGGAGGGAACGGGACACATTACGCCCCCTCGCCACTGTTGCTGTCCATTGCTGTAACGGCCGTCACAATCTCGGCTCTTCAGCGAAAAACAATGTCATGCGCCCGCTTCCTATTTATACCCACGTTGCGGGGTGGGGCGTGTGACGCGATTCATGCATGCCAATGTTCATTGGCTCGTTCTGTCAACAGATGATTGTCACAGTTGTCTGCTGGCTTTATGTCACGTTTCTTTATTAGTTCATCTGTAGCACCTGTCTTGTTAATCATCATCTGTTTCACCTGTCTTCACTCATCAATATTAAGGCCAATTTATACTTCTACGTCGGGTGCGCGCAGAAGGTACAGCGTAGCATACGCTCAGACGCGTACCATACGCCGTACCCTTCGCGGTACCCTGACACGCACCTCCTCAAAAATTTAACTAGATGACGCAGAACGCAAGATCTGTGATTGGTTGGCTTGGTAGCATCGCGTTTTCTCCTACGCATTTCCGGCGTGTTCTTCTGCACCGCCCGCCATTTTTAAATTCAGAAGTTCGACAAAGTTCAGCGAAAGAAACATGGAAATGGACCGAGTGACCGCGCGATTGGTTGAAGAGGTGCGGAAATACAGCCATCTGTAGCCACACTCAAAACAGCCACGAGGAATCTAAACTCAGTGGAACATTAAAACCCTCCCCAGCCAACTAGCGTTTCGACGCTGTACTGCAGAGCAACGCAGACATAACGCAGAACTATAAATGCTCACGACGGCGTCGACGTGTGTAGCCTATGATGTACACTACGCCGTACTCTCAAAACAGAAGTATAAATTGGCCTTTCATCAGTGTCTGTATTTAGTTCCCTTCAGTTCATTCAGTCCTCGTCCGTTTTACGTTGTGTTTAGCGTGTGTGTGTGGGAACCTTCTGCCCGGCTCTATCCGTGCGAGTTATATTATATGTTATATTGAAAGTAAAAGTTTTTGAAATTGGAACTTCTGAATTCATCTTCTTCCTCTGCCCGCACCACACCCATGACAATGATAGGGCTCCCTGAAGTGATCCCAATTATGTCGTCACGTCGACGTAATGTCTCCCGTTTCGAGATGTTTTTCTAGTCATTCTTTCGAACGGTTCCTTTCACGTCATCACATCTTTATGCAAGTTAAACACTCAGTCGTCTTATATTCCCTTACATTGTTTTACATCGAAGTGGTTACTTATAAAGGAACGATTTTTATTTTATTTTATTGAGGATCTCTATGCCCTATACTTTGCTAAGAAGGACACTTGAGGGTTTGGGGAAATACAGTCTTATATGTAGCCCTTTATCACTGAATCAGAATATTGTCTTCATAACAAAACCAAAATGCATACTGCCTTTAAGAATTATTTCAATCCTCTCAAGCTCTGCATTTGGCTTATGGTTAAACAAAAATATTAAAATGTTGGGTAAACTTAAATTCCCACATAACATGAATGAGTGGTTAACATTTAGTTTTATTAATGCATATGGAAGAATTAGTGTCAGGAATTATACATGAAATATATCTCAAACATACAATCACAACTATAGTTAAATGACAAACTACTTCTCTGTTTTAGATAGGTGCTACACAAATCCTTTTTATAACCTCTAAATAAAACATAGGCCCAACTGTTAATAGCAGATCATTACAAACGTGCTTGTTCATAATATTTAAAATAATCCAGAAACATAAAATGTCATAATTGCAGGCTTTATGGAGAACAAAGGCAGGATAGTTTTCCAAACCGGTAAAGATAAAGAACAGGCTGTAAAAAACCAGCCAGGGCAAAAAAAAAGAAACCAATATTCCATAGTATTTGAATAAACATGTGGGCCACAAGGGTAAATAAGCAAGCGATAACAAATGGGAGATAAATGACAAACATGTTCAGAGTAATTATTAGAATGAGATAAAATGCTCGTCTTTTAACTTGATTTTCCTCCTCTTTTTCTCTCCCTTTCTCTCCTGGTCCTGACTGCTTCAGAGCTCTGAGAACAGTCAAACAGCAGAACAACTGGATGGAGATATAGAGTAGAAGCTGCGTCAAGAAGAACCACGTGTATGTATTCAAGTCAGATAACATTGTGATCATGCAGACTGAACAGGAGCCAAAAGTGACCATCCAGACAGCAAAGGAGCAAACCACTTTATATCTGAGAGGTTTGAACTTCAGAAAGGTTACAGGACGAACCACTGCCAGGTAACGCTCAAAAGAGATCATACACTGAAACAGAGGACGACCAGTGATGCCTAGTCCTATAAAAAATATTGCTACTGGCGAAATACTTGGAAACCAGTTTGACAGTATGAAGAACAAACAATTCAGACAAGTACCAATCTCACAAACAGAGAGACTGAGGTTGAAGAACTCTGATGCGACTCCACTTCCTTTTCCTGTGATGATGATATGCCATATAATGCAGGAGTGTGTAGGAAGACCAACTAGGAAATTAAAGCTGTACAAAACAATGTCCATAATGTTGAGTGATTGTTGAGTTGTGGAGTTCATAGATGCTCCAGATGTGAAGTTCACTGTCAAGTTATTCATCTCCTTCAGTTTATTTTCTCAGCTTAGAAGCTTGTATAACATCAGAAATAAAACGGTGACCTATGGGAGGAGAGCATTATAAATGAACTTGGTATTTTGGACTGCAAACAACATAAGTCTACATCTCAATAGTAAATTACTTAAAACTGGGATTCTTCACTCTTAATAATAAAGCTTCTTTATTGGCATTGACGGTTCCATGAAGAACATCCATGACGGTTCCATGAAGAACATCCTTTAACATCCATGGAACCAAAAAAGGGTCTTTATATCGGAAAAATGTTCCTTCGATTTTTAACATTTTCTTCACACTAAGTGAAATGTCCTTTGGGTAAAAAATCGAATTATTAATTATTCGAATTATTCTATGGCAATATTTTTGGAACCTTTATTCTTAATAGTGCACGTTAGACCTTGTTTGCATAGTAAAACAAATGACTTCTGTCATATTTCCTTTGGATTCATCTGTTCGAAACAAATTGAGCTACCCCTATAGTCACAGCTTATTTTACATACCCATTCATCTTCATAATCATTCAATCTAGTAACCACAGTGACATTGTAAAATATTATTACTGGAAAAAAGAGTGTCACCTGAAGATTGAATGCTCTGTCTGGATCTGCCTCAATCCCTGTGTTGATTTGTTGACTGATTTCACAACTGTCTCATCGGATATATATGTATGACTTAAAAAAAGACATGCCATGTAAAAAACCTAAAATGCAAATATGAGATTAATTATGAGATAGCCCTCTCTCAGTAACAATCATAAATTGTATACAAAACAATGCAAATATTGTTTAATATCCGTGCATACAAATAATTGGCATGCAATTTCAGGCATTTTGTAATCCATATTTTTCATATTATAAATACATCTGTTTCAACATCTGAAGACACATAAAAACCTAATATGCAAATATGAGATAGCCATCTCTTAGTAAGAATCAAAATATTTGTATATAAATCAATGCAAATTGTCCTCATATTGTATACAAATAATTGACGTAATCTAATCCAAATTTTTCATTCAAATACATTTGTGGAAACACCAGAATGCACCATGTTTTCATAAAAAAAGATATACTAGTAACTGCTGGGGAATATGATGTGTGTTTTTATATAAGTATTAGATACAAATTGTAGCCTGCAGACAAGTACTATCTTAATTTGAACTTTTCTACTTCTTTTGTTGACTTTTCATTTGCAAAATACTTCACTTATCTGTGTTTACAGCACTAAGTGTTTGTTTGTGTAAGTTTGATATGGGTGATACATTTTTTTAAGATAATATTAATTATGTTATCAATTGCATTTTACTGTGTTAAGTAGGCTATGTGTAGATATTCCAGGTACTTGTTTCGAACTATCATGCTGTTTATTTGCTTCCCTCTTTTAAGGGTGTTGGTGCAAACACCACAACATTGGAGACTAATAATGTTTTTTTAAAGTGTAAAAACTTTAAGAATAAGCTACGCAACATCAATACGACCGCTTCCATAAAATAGGTTTAAATAGATTGACGTGTATGTTACATCATAGGACCTATGGATCCGACACAAAATGGTTATTTTATTCGATACATTTAACTTTCATGCAAAGAAAAAAATACAACACAAAATCAGTTAAGCCAAAAGCTACATAAACATTAAGCATAAAGGTTAATGCTAGATATCTTGTATTTATAGTTTTAAATTAACGGCACTGACTGCATTGTATAATTATCATGTAAAATGGCTATAGGTTCTCTTCACTGTAAAATAGTGTTTTAACTACAGCACACAAATCTACTTGAAGACCCTTTATATGCCATGTATTATCGGAATATCGTCCAACAATATGATTGAAATTATTTCACTTAAACGAGCTTATAACATTTTTAGGTCATATTAACCTATATATTTTAAGTCCAATAGACATTATTTTATAATTGGTTAACCTTTGTACAGTATATGCATACTTTGTAATTTCTTTCTTTTTCTTCTGCATTTTTCAATACCATCTAAGTAATTACAACATCAGAAAAGTTCCAGTATAGACATTTCCATGCTATCAATGTAATTTAGAGAAGATTTGTGACTGGTATGAAAATAAGACGGCAGGATTTTTATTGTGAAAAATAAATGTTCTTTACAATTCATTACATTCCTTATACCCACCAATCAATTTTTTCGTATGTGACTTGTTATAAAAGTGTTATTGCAACTAGTTACACTTACACAAGGGCAGTTTACCAACACTGTAAATAAAGTAAATAGGTTGGACAAAGCCAGCAATAAAAAAACATATAAGACACAGTGTATCCAGTCCTGGGAGAGATGGTACTGACATAAGATATCGCAATGACATAAACATACTAGGAACGTAAACAATGAGTAAAGTCACAGTAGTTGTTAGAATGACATAAAACGCTCTTCCCTTCATGTTTCTCTCTCTCCCTCTCTCTCCAAGTCCGGGCTGCTTCAGAGCTCTGAGAACAGCCACACAGCAGAACAGATTTATGGAGAGGTAGACTGAGGACTGTAACAGGTAAAAGTATGCAAAATCATGCTTAAGACAGTTTATGAATCGCAGACAAAACACACAAGATATAAGATTCGCTATCCAGGTAACAACGGAGCAGGCGACTTTGTATCTGAGAGGTTTGTACTTCAGAAAGGTTACAGGATGAACCACTGCCAGGTAACGCTCAACACAGATCAGACACTGAAAGAAACGACCAGTCATGACAATTCCTGTTAAAAAAATCACAATTTCCCAGAGCTTTGAAAATTCATTGGCAAGTGCAGATATCAGTGAGCGCAGACAGAACACAATCTCACAAATAGAGACGTTCAGAATAAAGATTTCGGATGCAATTCCTCTCCCTGCTCCAATGGCAATGAGCCACAGAATATAGGAGTGTGTAGGAAGACCAAACAGGACATTGATAGCATATATTGCAAGGTCACAGGTTGGAATTTTATGTTCAGGCTGTTCGGTTAAGTTACACTCCTCATGTGTGAGAAGTGCTGCAGCTTCCTTCGAGATGTTCATCGTGTAACTGTCTTCTGTTTCGTCCTGGACAAAAATAAATGAATTAATTATATTGCACTGTTTTCTACAGTAATCTTCTAGAAATGGTTGGTTACCTGAATAATGAATGTGAAATCATCCCACCATCTCAACATAAACTTTAAGCTCTATCTCGTAAGGTGATCGGTGCAACTCATGCTCACAAATCAACAATGCTGGATTTATTAAAAAACTAAATGCAAATATTCTGAATCATATAGCCAGATGAAAATATCATGTGATTCTTAACAGCATAGATCATAGGAGCAAATAAAGCTATTTTGTAACATAAACAGAAATGAACTGAGATTGATAAAGCTGATACATCACACAAACAGCGCATAATCCCTCAGGTGATGTATTGCATCTAATACATTGTGTTAATACTGATTTTCACTGTATTTTGACATGTAAATAGGCCCAATTTGATGTAAAAGGAATCACAAATAATTTGCACATAAAAAAAAAAAGAAAAGAAAATCAGCATTATAGTTTTAAGTTTTGGTGGCCAAAGAGTTAAAATCATGCAAATTCAGCATGATCACTTAGAAATTTCACACTTACAAATAAGTCAGATAGAATAAATGCGTATTTGGCGTGCTGTCCGAGGAGAGTCCCTGGTGGTGTGGGATACATACGTATTACATGCAATAAAGTGCGCATCATATGCACATGAAAGCTGCGTATCATGCATGTAAAAACTATTTTTTTTGTGTATAAATTGCATGATAAATACAATTTCCCAAGCAAAGTTTCAGAATTGCATGCTGTAACGCTTGGTTCCCAAAGGACGATGAAGACAATGAAGATACACATAATAAGAGGATTTATTCCGAACACGATTACTAGCCAACATACAAAATAGTGTGTGTCAAACACAAACAATAACCGACGATGAACACTTGACAGAGGAAAAACACAGAGGAAAATTTAAAAACACAGATGATTTAGGGAAAACAAGGTGACAACAGCTGAACACGGTGAGTGATGACGACAATGATCCCGTATCTCCGTATCCAGAATTCCTTGGAGTAGAGTAATCGGGGAAAACCGTACAGATGTTGCCTCGGCCATGTCTATACCACAATGTATAGGAGCTGGGTGTGTGAGGGAGAACCAAAGTGGACAGTGCATCATATCCTGAGACACGAACAGATCAACCTGTGCCTGGCCATAATCCCCCCAAATGTGCTCCACCACCTCGGAGTGAAGCCTCCATTCCCCAGGTCTCAGCCCCTGCCTCGACAGGACGTCTGCTCATATATTCTGATGTCCCGGAATATAAACTGCTCTCAGGGAAAGCAGTATCCCTAGGGACCACAAGAGAATCTAGGGCACCAGTTTACATAGTTGACTTGAACGCAGATCCCCTTGATGAATTATAAAGGAGACCACCGAGATGTTGTCTGTGCGAACAAGCACATGATGGCTCCTCAATTCTGGAAGGAACTGTCTCAACGCATTGAAGATCGCCATCATCTCCAGGCAGTTTATGTGCCACAAAAGATGTCTCCTCCACAGACCTTGACCTGAGCGCTATTACCGCTGGCTGGGAGTGAGGGAAGCATCTGTCGAGAGCAAAACTCGATGGCAAAGAGCTCCTAACACTGGAACCTGAAAGGAGCAAAGGTTTCCTCCATATAACCAAGGCGCGGAGACACCACCACGTGATCTTGATTATATACGAAGTGGGTTTTTCCCATCGGGAATGCTGCCATGAGGCCCAACAGTCTCTGAAACTGTTTCACAGTGAGTGACTGGCCTAGCTTTAACTCTTTCGTGGCTGTTCGGATAGCAGCTATACGAGAGGCCGGGAGAACGGCTCGCATCGTGACTGAATCCCAAACCACAGCAAGGAAAGTGGTTCTCTGTAGTGGAGAAAGCGCACTCTTCTTGGCATTGAGTCCCAAGCCCAATTTCTGCATGTGTGCGAGGACGACCCGCCAACTGCTCTGAGTCCGCTTGAATCAGTCAGTCATCGATGTAGTTTAAAATACTTAAGCCCTGCAGCCTAAGTTGGGCCAGAGCATCTACGCATTTGATGAACGTGCGGGGTGATTGCGCTAGACCGAATGTAAGCACCCGATATTGGTATTCTTTGCCCCCGAAATAAAACCTCAGGAACTTCCTGTGCTGAGGGCGAATGGAGACATGGAAATATGCGATTTTAGATATATCGAACAAAATAACTTTTTACCTAAATGATGCCCGATTTCCCCACATGAACTACAAGCTGTCTCATAAGGTGATCAGTGAAGCTCACATCCCAGAATCTACAAGGCTGGATTTATTAGTTGTTGCACAAAACTATGGAACTATTATGAATCATATGACATTTAATTGTGTGAACAACATCATAAGATTGTGTAAAACTGTCATCATAAGATTGTGTAAAAACTGCCCATCAAAATCTAATACACATTTTGTTGATATAAATCCAGTCTTAAAATTAAATGTGATAAAACAACGCAGTCTCACACCCAAGGCGTCATCTAACTGACGCTATGGACCATTTTTGACCATGCGTCAATAAGCCGACGCACATGGCACCCCTTAAGCGTCAATATGAGACGCGCCTCCTAGTGGTCTAATCGTAACCCTACCCCAGACCTAAACCTACCCATAACGGAAGCGTCATCTAACTGACGCTAAAGGGTGCGCGGCATTTGATGACGCCCGAGGATGAGCGTCTCATATTGACGTTTGTGGGGGGGTGTGTGCGTCGGCATGTTGACGCATGGTCAGAAGCGTCAGTAAGATGACGCCTTGGGTGTGAGACTGTGTTGGATAAAATTGAGTCTCTGTACTGCCTTTGCAATATTCTAACTTTTGATCACCAAACCAAATCAGGATTTTTAAATTTAGTTATATCATTTTATTGTATTTTATTTAATTTATAATTCATTTAAATTTATAATATAATTATGTGTATTTTATATAATTTATTTGTGATTCCTTTTCAATGTAAAACACTTATTACAATGATAAAAATAGTTGTGCTGCTTTTTTTTTTTAAACTGATACATTATTTTTTCATGAATCTTTGGTAAATAGAAAGTTTGAAAACAGCATTCATTTAAAATCATTTTTTTTGTAACAAAGTAAATGCTTTTACTGCCACTTTTGATCAGATCATTGCGTTCTTGCTGAGTGAAAGTATTAACTTCTTAAAACAATTAATATATTTTGTTTACTGACACCAAACTTTTTAGTTAAAAAAAAATAATATTACATACAAGAATGTAATCATAACACTTTTTTAAATTCTTTTTTCTTGTCTCCACATGTGATATTTTCATACACAAAATAATGTTCATTAGTAGCAGGTGTGTTTTCATTTCTCTCCATTTGCATGTGATTAATTTACATTTCTGTTCATTCTGTTTACTTCATTGTGAAGTGTTGAGACTTGAGGTGTCCATTTGGCCACTGGAATATCACATAAGGTTATGATTTCTTGGGGTTGATTTATATGATTTATATATTTCCAATACAGCCAGATTGTGCCATTCTTTGCAGGTGTTCAGTCTGGTGACATCACCACTGTACAGACAGCATCAAGACGATAGAGCTTTATAGGATCGACTGGGTAAACATCACTTTAAGGTAAACAGGATTTTCTTAGTGGTTAATACAATTATAATTGTCTAAAAAACAATCATATAGGTCTACAAATAGAGCAGCATTTTAACGCAGATAATTGCTGGATTTCTAATTATAAATTGTACCTTTCTAATGCATAACTTGATACAGTATCTAATTTTTTTTTTTGTCAAATATAACATAGAAAAAAATGTTAACTGGGCTTCTATATGGCCCTAAAGGCTTCTATGAAGCGCCTGACAGAACCCTTTAAGGTTCTCTTTAGAACATTTTCTTCTAAGACTGTACACTGTAAAAAAAATAGTTGGATTAACTTAAAGTAAGTTACCTGGTTGCCTTAAAATTTTTAGTTCATTGAAATAAAAAAATTTAGTTAATACAACAAAGGAGATTGGTTTAATCAATAGAAACTCAAAATATTATGCTATCTGAACTACATTAATTATCTAAGTTGATTTAACAAAATATAAAAAGTTGTGAAAAATCATCAAAATTCATTTTTACAGTATACTGACTAACATATTGTTTTTATGTGTATTATTTATTTATTATTATTTTGGAAGTTTAGTAAAAGAGAAAGCAATGGATGTTTTTAATACATCAGAAAAAACCAGCAACATTAACATCAACAACAAGACTGAGTCACCCATCAGTTTTTACGATGCTGGATGGATCCTCAACCTCATCGTTGTGCTACCGGGAAACTCTTATGTGATCTGGCTCATCGTCACAGGAGCGGGAAATGGAGTCGCATTAGAGTTCTTCAGCCTCAATCTGTCCGTTTGTGAGATTTTACAATGTCTCCAGTCTCTTTTGTCTCTATTTTGCAATACTTTTCCAAGTCTCTTTTTTGTTGCGATATTGCTAACAGGCGTTCCCATGACTGGTCGTCCTCTGTTTCAGTGTCTGATCTGTGTTGAGCGTTACCTGGCAGTGGTTCATCCTGTAACCTTTCTGAAGTACAAACCTCTCAGATATAGAGTGATCTGCTGCACTGCGGTCTGGATAATGATTGTTATCACCTGTTTGTTTTCCATTTTAAATATTTTTCATGTGTTCATGTGTTATTGCTTGTTTCAGGCTCTGCTTGCTTTGTCTGTTAAATTATTCTGCTGTGTGGCTGTTCTCAGAGCTCTCAAGCAGTCAGGACCAGGAGAGAAAAGAAGAGAAGAGGAAAACCACATGAAGAGAAAAGCATTTAATTCCATTGTAATGATTACGATGGCAATTGTTTTCATATATGTTTCATATTTAGTGGCAGCAATCATCTATGTTCTGACACGACAGTTAATTCCAGTGCTCTGGTCTATTGGTCAGTTCTCTTTTATGCTGGGTGGTTTGGTTCAGCCTCTCCTCTATCTCCACAGGACTGGGAAACTACCATTTTGTAAAGCTCTGTAGTCCTCTTAATGCCTTGGTATTTATGCGTGTTCACATTTTAGCTATGTATTTTATTGAATGTTGATGTGGTACAGTATAATTGCTTTCTCAATGAAAGAAATACACTCATATGTGTAGTTTGCTTGAGTAAGTAAACACAAAAGTCTCACTGTGAAGGAATGTAATTTTATAAATAAAACATTAACATTACAGTATATTATTTTTATGGTTTTGAATATTTATATAGGCAGTGTTGTGGTTCACATCTTATCTTCAGTCTAGAGTGCAGTGTGTTAAAGTTGATCAAGACATATCTGGACTCTCAAACATAAAAAATGGGCATTCCGCAAGGCTCTATACTGGCCCTTTGCTGTTTAGTCTCTTTATAAATGACTTACCTCTGCACTGCTCAGATGCCAGTTGTCAGCTTTATGCGGATGATTCAGTTCTTTATGCACCCGCCAAGTCACCTGAGCATGCTGCAGCTGTACTGTCCACTAGTATGTCTGACATCCAACAGTGGCTCATTCAAAATCAGTAAGTTTTAAATTTCTCAAAAACAGTCTCTATGTGCTTTTCCATTAAAAAACTTGATTTAAAAGGAAGATTTTAAATTAATTGACAAAATAAAGAAATTCATCCAGTTTAAATATCTAGGATTAGGTTTGGATCCTCAACTTAAATTTGACAAGCATATAAATAAAATCTTAAAAACAATAAAAAGTAATTTCAACTGTTTCAAACTTATCAGAAGTTACATACCAAATCAGGCAGCCCTGCTGTACATGCATGCTATGATTTTTTTCTCATATATCATACTGCATGACAGCATGGGCACAAACCGTAATATTTCCCTATGTGTGTTTGTGTGTGTGAGTGTCTATTTTGCAACCTTGATAGCTTACAGTCTCATGCTTTCATTGCTGTGCACTTTATTTCTTACATTGATGAATAATTGCTTTTATTTCACACATTTCCCAAAATTAGCTTTTACAACGACACTCATTCATTTGTGTGTGTGTGTGTGTGTGTGTTTGTGTGTATAAGTGTGTGTGCGTTTTTTTTTTTTTTTTTTTTTTTTTGCAACCTTGATGGCTTACAGTCTCATGCTTTCATTGCTGTGCACTTTATTTCTTACATTGATGAATAATTGCTTTTATTTCACACATTTCCCAAACCTAGCTTTTGGAATGACACGCGTTCATTTGTGTGTTTTTGTGTGTATAAGTGTGTGTGTGTGTGTGTGTGTGTTTCTTTTGTCTGTTTTGCACTCTTTGTGTTTTAGTCCTTTTTTTCTGCATCGTGACTGATTTGTAGATTGTATGCACAAAAAAAGTCTGTATTTTCATGTTTTTGCCAATTTCCCATTCATTTCCTGCGGGTCATTTTTGACTTAAAGGTCCTGAGTGTGACAATTTTTTTACGACCCCTTAGACTTTTCAAATCCTGTCCCTAATTTTTTTGGGTGTTCATATACCAAGTACCAATAAAGTCACCAAGTTTCGGACCATTCCGATGAAGCTAAAATTTTTAACATTCTTTTATTAAAACGCTTCGGGTAATTTTTGACCCGAATTACCCCATTAATTTACAAGTGCATTAATCATTTAGCACCTAAGCCACTAAGTTCATTTGTTGAGAGACAAAACAGCATTCGAGTCACTATGAGCTCCACTAATAATGACTGTAAAATACCATACTGCAGGACCAGCTTTGGACAGACGGCCTTCTCTGTGAAGAGCTCTAAACTCTGGAACTCATTGCCATCTGACATCAAGACTGTACCTGATTTTAAAGTGTTTACTTCCATGCTTAAAAATAAACCAAAAGTGTACTCATTTTTAATTATTGTAAGTAGGTAAGAGTTGTATGTGATTTGCATGTTTATTTATCATGTTTATATTTTTAAATTGAAGTAGTGAGGTACGTAAATTCTATTGTGTATAAAAGCCCATCCAGGGACAGGAGTTGAAAATTAGCATTAGCTATAAACTTTATATGCAGCACTTCTGTGACAAGCTTTGTATTGACACTATGTTTGTTTGCATTGTCCCTGTAAAATAAACAATTAAATAAAAAAATAAAAATAAAAAAGCAATGGAGCAACTAAACTTATATTCTCATTGAGCACCCTTCCCAAAAGAAGTATACATCAAGTATATTTTAAGTATATTAAGTATATTAAGTATATAAAACATATATTTTTTTCTATTGTAGCTTCATGCATCGTTTTTAATCAACACTTTAATGTGGGTATGTTTCATAAAAAAGCAACATTGTAAACAAAAAGCTGAAAAAAAAATCGCATTTTTGACAAAGACAATCGGATCGGATCGGATTTAGAACGATTGAGTCCATCAACACCCCCACAGCTTCACAGTCGTTTCCTCTTCATTCATTGGGTTCAACATTTCATTCAGTAACTTTAGGCAGTTTTGAACTTCTCTATGCTGTGTAATGTTTGATGATTGTGTTATTTTTCATTTGCGCAAGCAATCTTCTTTCAAATGTTTCTGCCTCTTCTTCTCCTGTGTTTTGATCCGGAGATTCTGTACTCTTTCAGAAGACGAGTATTGTGTCCCCTACTGTATAACAGTGAAAACATAGATAGCCGGAAAATTCAGGCAATGGCGGGGAAAGAGTATTTTTGTACACTACAAGTGTACTTGCCTAGACAAAAATTTAGATACTCAGAATTAGAAACATATCTGTTTTCTTTATAAACCAATATTTTGAAATAATGTAAGTTTATAAGACAGTAAGTAACAAAAGTAAAGGCCAAATATATACTTACACATTTCTGTCAGTACAAGTTAAGTATAGGCTACTTAAGTGCAATTTTAAGTATATTTCTGAGAAGTACATAAAAAGTAGACTGAAAGTATACTTTCTTATTTTCAGTTTAAAATATGTATACCAATAGTGCACTTGAATAAACGTATTTTTTTGTAAGGGGAGGCATTGATACCAGTACACTTTACCTTTCAATTAATTAAAAAATGATCAATATGTGAATAAATAGAAATAAATGATGTGTAAAGGACTATGGAAATTTACAAAAAGGTAGTTTTCCAGTCCTGTGGAGATAAAGAAGAGGCTGAACCAAACCACCCAGAACAAAACAGACATGACCAACAGTCCAGGACATTGAAATAAACGTACTTGTCAGAACATAGATGAGTACTGCCACCAAATATGCAGCATACGTGACTACCGTTGCCATTATAATCATAACAATGATATTAAATGCTCTTCTCTTTATGAGGTTGTCTTTCGCTTTATCTTTCCCTTTCTCTCCGGGCCCTGGCTGCTTGAGAGCTCTGAGAACAGCTAAACAGCAGAATAATTTAACAGACAGAGCAAGTAGAGCCAGAGACAAGGAAAAGCACATGAAGAAATAGAACTGATTTGGTATTACATCAACACAGGCAAACACACAGGAAATAACAATCACTAGCCAGACAGCATTGGAGCAGATCACTCTATATCTGAGAGGTTTGAACTTCAGAAAGGTGAAGGGATGCATGACTGCCAAGTAGCACTCAAAACAGATCAGACACTGGAACAGAGGACGGCCAGTCATTGAAACACCCGTCAGAAATTTCACAAAAGTATAGACACTTGGAAAAGTGCGGCTCAGTAGAGACAAAAGAGACTGGAGACAGAGTAAAATCTCACAAACGGACAGATTGAGGCTGAAGAACTCTAATGCGACTCCATTTCCCGCTCCTGTGACGATGAGCCAGATCACATAAGAGTTTTCCGGAAGCACAACGATGAGGTTGAGGATCCATCCGGCAGTGTTAAAATCGAAGGGTGACTCCGTTTGGTTTGTGTCATTTGTTGTGATGTTGCTGGAAGAATATCTTTTTGACATGGCAGAAATATCCATTTGTTTTCTCTCTCTGTTTACCTGACGTCCAAAATAACAGAATATGCCAATAAATCTTATCTCAAAAATAAAGGTTCTTTATTGTCATCAATGGTTCCATGAAGAACTTTACCATCAATAGAACCTTTCAATTACACAAAGGTTCTTTACAGAGGAAAAATGTTCTTTAGATGATCTAAATTTTCCTAACACTATAAGAGAAAGTGGTTATTTGAAGAACTGGTCACTGTAAGTTTCCTCATTGCATCACTATATATGTATATATGTGAGTATATATAATTTTTTTGGAGCCTTTATTTGCAAAAGTGTATTTTGTTTAAATCAGAAAAATGACTAGTAACTTAAATGTAAAATAAGTATGTTGCATATTTAGGCAATGTATTACACACTAAAAAAAGTTATGTTTAAGTGTAGAAAAAATAAAGACACAGACTTATTCAAATGAATTGCTTCCTTTGAATTTTCAACCGCAAAAAATTTCCATGTTTTATAAAACCAATACAATTCTTCTTCTTCACTTGGTGCTCTAGCTATTTCGCTAATACGTATGCACTGCACAATAATGCATTACAATGCATTAATAAATGCATTATCTAAAATTAACAATGAGCAATGCATTTGTTACTGTATTTATTAATCTTTTGAATACTTTTCAATTGAGTATTGTAATGTCCTTGTACCAGATTAATAATCTTCAAAGATGGATAGCCTGCCACATAGCTTGTTATGTAGTATACCAAAGCAATATTTAATATAAAGTGGTAACCACAAGTGCAGTTCATCACATTACATTCCACCAACATCTGACAACCAGAAAGTTTCCAAATATATATATTTTTGACAGTATATCTTTCGGTTAATAATTAACAAACATCTTTTGTTTGTAAAATTTTCACAATGAGCAGATTTTTCTGGGTTTCTATTTTTGGACCCACAATGGCAATAACTAAACAATCAGAAAGAAAACCTGTTTACCTTATGGGAATAATCTGTTTTCTCAGTTGATCCTAAACAGCTCTATCGTCAGACATGTGGCTTGATGCTACCTGTACTCTGTTGATGTCACCAGACTGAACACCTACATGAATGACATATTCTGACTAATAAGAATGAATAAATAAATCATAACCTGAGATGTGATGTGCAGTGGCCAGATGGACAACATGAGTCTCATTTTAAATGAATGAACTAAGTGAATGTCACAGTAAATGAATCGCATGCAAATACAGAGAAATGAAAATGCACCTGGTACTAATGGAAACTATTTTATGTTTTTAAAAAAGAACACTATTACAGACTACATATGCTTTGCATATGATACATAAAATATGAAAATAACACTCATGTCTACATCATCACTCAAAGGTGATTCCATATCTATATCTATATATATATATATATATAAGGTGTCTCCCACTTGCCACCAGATGGCTTCCTCCCCTGAAAATTAAACTCCATTTCCCAGCTGCCGCTTATCATCTGGACTATTTATTCAGTCACTCTCCACTCTATCACTGTGAAGTCTTGTTCTGCCCAGGCAGATTCTGACATCCCTGTTACTACTGTTTTCTCGTTTCTGACCCTGGACTGCTTTCCAGCTCGTCGGGAGCAGTTGGGATTAGGTGTCTTGCTCATGGACACCTCGACACTTGGTCAGGTGGAACCGAGGATCAAACCACCAACCTTCCAGTTTGTAGACAACCCACATGAACCACTGAGCCACTGCCGCCCCAGCAGATAGATATCTCTATTTTCTGACCTGTTTGTACCACACTTACTGCTGTTATTAAAACTGCACATGGATCCCAACTCCGCTGCCTCTTTGTTACAGTGGGTTTAATAATAAGCCACCATTTATTCATTTGAATAAATAATCATACACTTTGTATGTTATTTTAATGAATCGTACAACCAAACTGAGGTGCAAATAGTATCTGCCACTATTTATAAGTATACATATTATCTAACTAATATTTACACTTATTGCAAAGAACATACTATTTTTACATAGTATAAATAATCTACTGATATTTAGCTTAGTGCTAAGAAAATACTGCTATTTTCACTGTGTAAAAATAATCTATTGCTATTTAAACTTAGTGTAAGTTAAGTATAAGAGACAGAGGTGGGTTTAAACAATAAGAATAAAGAGATAGAGACCGCATAAATGTATTTAAACACTCACAATGATAAACTGCATTCATTTACATTCATGTTTACCTCAAAGCTGGAATAAAGGAGCAGCCTTAACCCATGTCCTGATTTAGTGTTTCAATTATATATATAAATAAATATTTATAATTTTTTAGATTTTTTTTTTGTAATATAATTTTAAAATGTTGCTTAAAACGTCTATGTATCTACTGAGGTACTTTGCACGGAACAATTGTGGATATAATTTAAATGGCATGTGAATCTCTGAGACTTGAGAACATGCAAATAAAATCAAGATATGATCCCTCTCGATTACATATACAGGTAAATTGGTTTAAAACAACACAGCATTATTATTTTTATTTACATAAAACGCATTACATTAAAACATGAAACCTGCATTGTTGTGGGCACTGTCAATTGTTATTGGAAGTTTGTTGTTATCGAGCAACATGATCAATGTTGTTAAGGTGCTTAACAATGATGAATGGTGTTGCTGATACTGGTACTGATACTGGATACTGGATTTCGTTTCAATTTCAATTATGTTGCTGATACTGGATACTTTTGTTACTGAATACTGATAAACAGCCAATATTCATACAATGACTTGACAAATATGTTGTGGTATGGCGTTTGATCTGTTAAACGATCACATTCATTTAAAAACAGTTTTGTGGAGTAACTTAAAGTAGCAACACAATTTTTTTCTTCAAAATATAGGGTACATCTTTTCCAGTAAAATGAGCACTCATATACAAATAGCCTATAGACACAGTTTTTTTTTTTTTTTTTATCACCCTTTAAATCTCTCCCAGTATTGCATTGCAAGTCTGACTGATTGTAGCCTATGTGAATTTATTCATTTGGATAATTTATTCATATATAAAGATTAGTGAAAAATGTTGTTGTTGTTGTTGTTGTTGTTGTTGTTGATCAAACAAAGGCTCAGCTTTCAAATTATTTAACGAAATGTGAACTATAAATGTTTTGACGCTGCTTAACGTGGAGTGACATCACTCATCAAACTCATTTCAAAATCATTGATTATATCAAAGCGATAATTTTTGCTTCCGCTTTCCTGCTAATTAACCTGTGCAATAAACAAACATGAATGAGCATCAGAGGGTATGTTGATAATATACCTATAATACAACTTAATGAAATGCGTGATCGCTCATGCAATCGCACAAAAAGTGTTTCATTCTCGGAAAGACATTAATAAAAGAGCGTGCGAAAATCATGTCACGTGGCGTTGGAAGTCATTCAGTAGTAGCTTGTTAGTTCGTAAATCTATGCATTATACATTATTAATGAATTACATAGCCTTTGTTTTTTCTACTGTTGTTAATTTCTGAAATTATTTAATGAATGTTTGAATAAATCTCGTAATTCTGTAAATAAAAACGTAGGCTACATACGATTTCAGAAATATCAATTTCTGGGATGAGAACAACTCATCCCAAAATGAAGTTTCTTGGCCAGAACAACTCAAAATGATGCAGCATGTCTAATCTATAAATAAAAATGGCTGTTTATCACTGTTTTATCACACTTTTATTATTTGTATTTTTACATTTATGTCATGTTTTACAATTTATATGTCGGCCTACTGCTCGATCCCAATCAGAGTAGTATTAATCAAACGCAGAGAAAATTGGATAAAGGGAAAATATTTTGTCTGGCTGTCCCCATAGGCTAACTTTCAATTTTAATGCAGCTGTACGGCAGTTTTCCCACCCGATGGATGAAGAGAAAAGGCTGCACCAAACCGCCCAATAAAAAGCTAGAATGCGCGATAGATACAACTATATCAGAATCTCTAACTGAAATCAAAATAATGAGCCCTGAAATAATATCAGGTGCATATATGATAAGCATGGTCACAGTAATTATTAGAATGACATTAAATGCTCTTCTCTTCATGTGGTTTTCCTCCTTTCTCTCTCTCCCTCTCTCTCCTGGTCCTGACTGCTTCAGAGCTCTGAGAACAGCCACACAGCAGAACAACTGGATGGAGAGGAAGAGGATGATCTGTGCCAGCATAAAACTATAAAAGAAATCAAAGAGCAAAAAAAACACAGCCAAAATATTGACCCCGCTAAAAGCAAAAATTGCAGTCCAGGCAATAACACAGCAGATCACTCTATATCTGAGAGGTTTGTACTTCAGAAAGGTTACAGGATGAACCACTGCCAGGTAACGCTCAACACACACCAGACACTGAAACAGAGGACGACCAGTGATGCCTAGTCCTTGTCCAAAAAAAAAAACAAATGTCAGTGCTAACGAATAGGAGAAAAACGCGAAGACAGAGATCAGATAGAGCAATATCTCACAGACAGAGAGGTTGAGAATGAAGAACTCTGCCGCAAGTCCATTGCCAGTTCCTGTTACTATAAGCCATATCACATAGGAGTTGGTAGGAAGACCCATCATAATGGTGATGATATCTACAATCATATCAAAACCAATTTCCACACCAGTATCATTGAAATAATAGTGATCAGAAAAGTTTGATCCATCAGCGGGGAAGATCTCACTGGAGATGTTCATCTCTTCACTGTGTGACACAACTGTGGAGAGACAAGTGTTAGACCACCAGAACACTCTTAATTCAAGACGTGAAAAAATTCACATTTTCAGTTTTCAGTAGCAGAAACTTTCAAAATGCTACACTAGATATTTCATAACTCTGAATTGCAATGTACTGTTGTCTTTTAAACAAGCATAAACCAGCATTTTACCTCTGTCCTGTTGTCTACAGTGATTAAAAAATAAATCAGGAAAAAAATAATAATCTTAATCGGTTAGATGTAGTTATAAATTTGATTTCACTGTCGATTTGTTTCACAAGAGGATGCAACGTATTCTTATGGAGCACTGAATTCAAATTTGTGCATCATATTTGCTTATTAAAGACAGTGTTTTTAAGAGTGTTAGGATGAGACAAGAGTATTAAAGCAACAATACAGAAATTAATCAGTGTCTGTATACACAAGTCAGGGATGTGAAAGGGTTTATCAGATTGTGCTTTAGTAAAATAGGGAATTCTATACAAGGATTAGACACTGTTTGTAAAACAAATAACCAACCTCTTTTCCACCAATGAGCATAATATAGGCCTTCTGAAGCCAAGAGACGTGTTTTTTTAAGAAATATATTCATATTTATAACTACATACATATAACTACTGTAATCACTGTTAACTCTTTCCCCGCCATACATAACGTTAACGTTAAAATGCGATTTTTGCAGCTTTTTGCTCAAAATGTTGCTTTTTCCACATTCTAGAAAAATAATGCATTTCGCTAGAATACCCAATTTTGACATAAATACTTCAATGATTTACAAATGATAAATAATGTATCAACTAATAACTTTACCATCTAATAATGATCTGTTTGATATGGATGATTTATTTAATGATTAACACATATTTTAAGATAACTTACATTTGTAAATCGTATAAGCACTTATTAATAATTTGAGCATAGTCAAATTTTGTAAATGATTAGCTCATCATAACTAATAATATATAAGTGACTTATAAGAACGTTATTGTAAAGTTTTACATCTATATTTTAGTTCAATAATATTTCGTCCCCTTGGAATTATAAGGTTCTATCTGACATTTTTGTCAAAATTGAGTTATTCACATATTCTTATTCTGTGACAACTTATTTACATTATGTGATGTGTTTTGTACATTTAGGGTCCCTGTTGTTTTTATGTTTGAAAGAAACTTGTTCCCCATACACATTTTCCTATATGTAATGCAAAAACTTTGAAGCTCAATATCTCAAAACTGCTCAGAACGCAGATAGAACCTTATAATTCCAAGGGGACGAGTTCTTAATTAATAATTTGTATTTTGGGATTTTATGGTACTAAATTATATTTATGCAGTGGTTATAATCTATTTATTCACTTTTTGAGCATGTGACTATTTTTTTTTGTGTGTTCACACAGCAAGTGCCAAAACCTTTACCAAGTTTCCTACCATTCCGATGAATAAAAAAATAAAATTAACATAATTTTTGGGTGTCAAAAATGACCCGGAAGGTTAAACCGGAAATATTTCCAATATTGCGACGTGACATTTTTCTTTACCAACAATTGCTCGCAATATGATAACGAATCATATTTTGCACTTTCAAATCCTGTGATTAGATCTATTGAATAAATGAGTAAATAAACAAATAGGCTAAATTACCTAAATAACGCCCCCCACCCCCCTGCCGTTGGTGTCAAAAGTTACATAGTGTACTTTTAAGTAACATATAGGCCTACTTTCTGTTGTGAACGAAAGCCGCTTTGCTGACACTTGGCACATGTCTTATTTTGTGTCGGCTATGCACAAGACTCAACACATAATGTGACACCATTGTTGCAATGTAAATGTGGCCATATGGTTAATGGGTTAGACAAGAAACCAATATCATTTCAGTATGCAAGTATATAGTATGCACACACACACACACACACACTAGTAGTTTGTTGACTACTAACTGTATATACATATTCTACAAAAAGATCTGGACTCATGGTTAGTTGTTCAGCAAAAGCACAGTTTTTATTTTTCATGAGTCTAAATAAAACACAATCTATTACATCACTCATAGCTCTTGATTTTTTAATCAATAAATTAATATAAAGAATAAACAGTAACACATAGAACAACTTTTAAAATATAAAAATGCACATTAGTTGAATGAAAGAAAAGGGATTACTGAAGCAACAAGCGTTCATGATCAATATGATCAGTAAATCATGGCACCTTATATCTCATAAAAATAATTTTAACTAAATAATTTCAACTTTTAAAGTAGTTAGATTTAACTACAATTTCTAAGTCAATTTTAATTTAATTTAAGTTGAAATGACTTGTACATCCGATTTGATTACACTAAAAAATGAGGAAGCAACTGAATTTAAGTTTATACGTTTTTTAAAGTTTATTTTTTATTTTTTACAGTGAGTGTCCTTAAGCAACGAGAGGCCATTTGTTTAGTAAAATTATTGCATTTGCCATTTAACAAAGGGCAGTTTCCCTACCCGGTGAAGAAAGAGAAAAGGCAGCATCAAACCAGCCAAACCAAAACAAGTGTAACTTAAATATACGATTACATCTGTAACTTTTGATGAACTCAAAGAAAGAAGAAGTGAAATAATAAATGGAACATATATCATCACCATGGTCACAGTAATTATTCGGATGATAATAAACGCTCTTCTCTTCATGTGGTTTTCCTCCTCTCTCTCTCTCCTTCTCTCTCCTGGTCCTGACTGCTTCAGAGCTCTGAGAACAGCCACAAGACAAAACAACTGGATGGAGAGGAAGAGGATGATCTGTGTCAATATTAAACATACAGAAACATGGACTGTTAAAAATGTATTAACCAGCCCATTGCAGGACAAACTTGTCACCCAGACAATAACAGCGCAGATCACTCTATATCTGAGAGGTTTGAACTTCAGAAAGGTTACAGGATGAACCACTGCCAGGTAACGCTCAACACACATCAGACACTGGAACAGAGGACGACCAGTGGTGGCTATTCCTTGAAAGAAATTCACTGTGTTTGAGAGAACAGAAAAAGTATATCTGAGAAGTTCAAAAAGAGATTTCAGACTGTAGATCATCTCAAAGATGGAGAGGTTGAGGCTGAAGAACTCTGCCGCAAGTCCATTCCCTGTTCCTGTCACTATAAGCCATATCACATAGGAGTTGGTAGGAAGACCCAACAGCACACTTGCAGCACATATTATTGAATATAAAAACCAATGTATTATTCCAGGGTCCACAGTGGCATTTGAGTTACTGGAAGAGTTTGATCCATCAGAGGGGAAGATCTCACTGGAGATGTTCATCTCTTCACTGTGTGCGGTCAGAAACAGAGGGATGTAGATGTAACTCATGTTTCACAGAAATAAATTTTTTTACTGAATATCTATGCAACTGTGCAATGAAATAAAAGTTCAAGTGATGTGCATTGCCTAATAGTATTTAAAGGTCTAAAATTAGAGCATTACAATTGAATTAAATATTTAAAATGCTAGGTTACACTTTATTTCAATAGTCACTTTAGACTTTCTACTAATTATAAGTAACTTTTCAACTACATGTCAACTAATACTCATTAGAGTATTAGTATATTATAGTAGACTGTTAGGTGGTTAGGTGTTAGGGTTCGGGTTAGGAGAAGAAGTTGACTTGTAGTCGCCAAGTTACTTATAGTCAGTTGAATGTCTGTTGGGGGACCAACAAAATAAAGTGTTAGCAGATATTAAGCTGACAGTCTACTAACACTCCAATGACAGTTAGTTGACATGTAGTTGACAAGTTACTTATAGTTAGCAGAATATCTAAAGTGGACTATCAAATGCTATTATATCTTTACATTTAAATACATTTACATTTAGGATGGTTGTACAACCACAAAGCAAAACAAAACAAACAAACTCATAACCTGAGAAAATAAAGCTTTTATCAGAGCACCATCACAAATCAACTAATATATATATATATATATATATATATATATATATTTTTTTTTTTTTACCCAAATGCAAACTTAAATATGGCAATGGATTCATGCATATTATGATCATAAAATGCATTGTGAACTGTTCTGTGCATGACAAAATACATAAGTCCAATTGCTAGCTTTTTATTTCTATTAAACAAGAACAATGACAAAATAAGCAGCAATAATCAGGTCATTACCTTAGTCCTGTATAATCACACTTCACATGAAAGAGTTAATAATTAAAAAGAATATTATAACACCAGCTGGACTTACTGGCTTCTCAGTTTTAACGTAACATAACTTGCACATCTGTTCATGGGGTGGATTCCGAAGCTCTGGTATGCAAATGTGTTATTGTGACATCATATTTAAAAAGACTGTGTTCTTGTTTACAGAACCTAAACAAATATATAAGTAGGCCTAGTTCATCTCTAAAAAACACCAATGTCATGGCTTTGAATTCTTGGGGAACACAACAAAATAAATAACAAAAGTGACTTTGGTATTTGTCATGCAAATATTTCCTTCAGCGTCAGCTGTGAAAACAACAGAACTGCTGTCATACGAATCACCCAAAACACCTGCTTTTCAAATCAACTCAGTCAAAATACTGAAAACAGATACTCGGAGCACATGGGTTCACATCAAAAACAACATCAGCTACAGAAACTCAAAACAACAGACGTGAATCAAATTTGGGCATGTTTTTTTTTTTTTTTTTTTTTTTTTCTGCTGAAGCTTTAAAACAAATAAACCTTTAAAGCACAATTAATATCACAAAGCAACAGTTTCAAGGAGTAAACAACTAAATCCAGCAACAATATTTACTTATAAAACCCACTGCAATCTTCAGATATTGTGAAACACAGAAGTCTTTAACCAACATATGTTTTATTGTTTTTATATTATAAAATATGCTTAATATTCATATATAATAAATAGTGACATTATGGATATTTTTCAGCTTCTAACCCCAACTCTGAACATGGCTTTTACATAACTGGCATGGCACAATTGGTCAGTGAATGGCCGCACCAAAGTTGCATTCTAACCTAAAACCAAACACTAACTCTTAACCTCTTAACAATAACCTCTTAACGTCTTCGGTCCTCAGATGTTGCAGATATTAATATCTGGGATGTGTCCTAAAACCTTGACATTCAATAACTTTCCTTAAGAGCACCATGAGATAGCAGACCTATATACAACATGTTTTGAAGCATCAATGTCAGTAATTCATCTCTACATGAGAAAATAAGTTAAAATTCTGACATCAAGTAATGGATAATATCCACAGAAGTAATTTTGGATAATCTGAGATGAAAGCATCAAGACTAAGGGTGCATTTAAATGACAACGATGTACAAAAACGGAAACATTTCTCCTTTGCATTTTTTCAAGTAGACGACAACGTTGTCAAACCGATCTCCGTTCACACATTATTATGCATGCCAGTTCAGTAGTTGGAGATGCCACTTAGTAAAGAAAGCCAACTGCCTATAGACTGAACACATACTATGCATGTTTATGACATCAACGTTTTCACAAATTCGCGTTTTTGTAGTTTATAAGATGCCAACGGTGTTTGTTTTCAAAACCTTGCACATTGAAACTCATTTGCAAAAGTTTGCACTTTCAGACCCCCAAAATGCTGTTGTGTTGTAAATGAACGGCCAAAAAAAGCATTAAAAGATTTTCCGGATTTGTCTGGTGTCATGTAAACAGCCCTAATTGTTAAATACATACCATCACACCCACTGTTTGATAGCCAACTAATTACAATCTAACTCATTAAAAATACTACAAAACAGATACTCTTCTGTCATACTGGATTACATCATAAACAACATCAGCATCAAGGAAATCAAACTAAAACAACAGATGTGCACGATTTGCCTGCATGCACCGCATTCCACAAATATGGTACATTTTGATAACACATGGAAATATTAGAGGCACAAATCTCGTTCTTTTTTTCTTGAATTTTTACCATTATCATAGAGTTGACTACATTCATCAAGCTCAACCTTCTACTCTGTTACTCAAGTTATCTTCAAGTAACTCATCTTCAAACTTACATGGAACATGTAGGTTCTGGTTGCACAGTCAAACTCAAGAAAAAAGGGCGTTATAAGGTTAAGGTAAACAACCTTTTAAGGTAGCTTTTCAAAACTGAAATATATCATGCATTTAAGTATATCTATCCCTAGACTTGTACAATGACATTTTTTCTGCTCATCAGGCGTATGGGTATTTGATTTGTTTACATTTGTTTTACTGTAAAATGTGCATTATTAAAACAGAATTATTGACATTTGATGAATAGTTTTCCAACCCGATAGAGAAAGAGAAGTGGCTGAACTAAACTGATCAAAGTAAAAGAAACATAAGCAATAGAGGAGAGTGTATCAGGAATGTTTCCAGAAATCCATTGTGTATCTATAAAAATAAGATAAGGAGTGCATATGACAACCATAGTCACATTAGTTATTAGAACGAGATAAATCGCTCTTCTCTTCATGTGGATTTCCTCCTCTCTCTCTCTCCCTCTCTCTGCTTCAGAGCTTTGAGAACAGCCACACAGCAGAACAACTGGATGAAGAGGAAGACTCGTGCAAAGAAAAAAGCAAAGTACAACTTAGTGAGGAACAACAATAGTTTACTCATAATATTGATCCCAGAGACAAACCCTGCCAACCACAGCTATCCAGAGAATTTGAAAATCACCCATGAGAAGAGATAAGACAGATTCCACGCATAAGAGCATCTTTTACTATAAGCCATATAACATAGGAATTGGTAGGAAAACTCAACAGAAGGACAAAGATATCTACAAATGAGGCAATTTCAAAAATGTAACCTTATAGGGCCATTGTGTGGTCAGAATGGTTTGATCCGTCAGTGGTGAAGATCTTACTGGAGATGTTCATCTCTTCACATCTGTGATCTATGAATGAGGAATACAAGTGTTAGTCCACCTGAACATTCTGAGGCTATACAGAGTAAACACAATCAAAATTACTTTAAATAACACGCATTAGAATAAGAAAAGGTTTTTTTTTTTAGTTATAAGATGTTTAAATGCTATTCTAAATAACATGAATCAGATTTACCTCTGTCCTGTTGTCTGTAAAGATTATATAATTAGTGCAATTTTGTAAAAAAAATAATAAAAATAAATTAAGTCATATCTATACTTACAGTGGGACGGTTTTGTCTTCCAAGTTGTGTTAAGGGAACGCAGCTTACATTTTATTAAATAGGATGAGTCCTGAATCCATATAGGCTATGCAAATATTAGTGACATCATATTTGGTTTGTAAGAGTTTTAAGGTAATAGATCTATAAAATGTCGTTGAGCAACAGTATTGCAACATTGAAATAAATAATGTGTTTTTTTTTTTGTTTGTTTTTTACAAATGTAATTCAGAATCAGATGAGTGGCATGAAAGCAACATGACAAGGTGTCACAAAAATCTCCTCACACCCTCACATAACCTCCTGCTTGAAAGTTTTCTACCTAATTACAAACTAACTCATAGAAAATTCTGACAAAATGATACTCCACACATGGATTTACAAAAGCAACATCAGCAAAAAAGATATCAAACCAAACAACAGATGTGATTTACCATCCGGCACTTTCAACATAAACAATAAGGTATCCTATGACTTTGACTACACAAATCCAATATTTTTAATGTGAGAGATATCAGATATGTTTTGATACCATTCAAGATATTTAAGACTTTTTAGGGGCTTACATTTAATAAAACTGAGTTAAAGACTTCTTAAGGACTCTTAGCTATAAAATTGTAAAAATGCAAATTGAGCAGGGCAAGAAAAGGCGTACACAAGGGCAAACAAGCTTATTAAAATAACAAGCTAACAGGACAACTGGTAAAGACAATCAAGGGGAAATCAACAATAAAACTATAAAAGGACTAAAAAGATGGCAGACAAAACAAGAAGTGGAACAAAAGTCCAGGGAATTACGAGAGGGATCACCTCCATTTTGGCCAAATGAGCCAGTTGGATAAAGTCCATCACATCGTCCTCCAGGCAGCGATCTCCTTGACCATGTGTGGTGGAGTCTTCTGTAAGTGATAAGCACTTAAACACTGCTTTATGAAGCTTCAAAACCTTTATGAATCTTTTGTTTCGAATCAGTGGTTCGGAGTGTGTTTGAAACTGCCAAAGTCACATGATTTCAGCAAACGAGGTTTCGTTACGTCATAACTGTTTCGAAACATTTAGAAATGTCCATGGTTCACCGCTGGGGGCGATCTCTGATAATTAAAAGGAATAATAGTTAAGAGTCTGTTTAGTCCCCCCCCCCCCCCCCCTCCCTCCCCCCCCCCCCCCTCCCTCCCCCCCCCTCTCCCTCCCCCCCCCTCCCCCTCTAAAAGTTTCCGAAAGTTCCGGGAGCCTTGGGATGTCTGCATATTATAGCCTACAAAGTAGACACTTAATATGTAAGGGTATAGTTGTATCTGATAGATTATTCTTTCAAAAAAACATTTGCAGTGGGTTTGTAAAAGCTGTTTTTATGCATGTTTTGCATTTACACTGTTTTGACCAGCAGGCGTCCCCAGAGTGTAGTGTTTTGAACGCTTTGCAACAGAGAATCATTTTGTGAAGCAATTGGTTCAATTGATTCGAAGCTTTGAAAAGTCCTTTCTCCCATCACGACCAGGAACACAAGAAACACTGGGATTTAAATATAGAAGAGTAATTGGCAAACAAGACACACTAGGAAAAATCATAGAACTGACCAACAAGAAAAACTACAAAGGACTATGGCGTATATAGATTATAGAGACTTCATATTGGTGCAAATCAAGTGGAATGAAATGGGATTATAAAGTGGAATTATTGATATTTAATAAAGGGCAGTTTCCCTTAAAGAAAGAGAAGTGGCTGCACCAAACCAGCCACAGTAAAACAAACTAAAGTAATGAAGAAGAATGTGTTAGTACTGTGGTGACCTAAAAAGAGCTATTAAAATTATACAGGGAGTATATAATATAAGCATGGTCAAAGTAGTTATTAGAATGAGATGAAACACTCTTCTCTTCATGTGGTTTTCCTCCTCCCCTGACTGCTTCAGAGCTCTGAGAACAGCCACAAGACAAAACAACTGGATGGAGAAGAAGAGGAAAAACTGTGCCAAAAAAAACTAAACAAAACAAAGTACAACATGGGCTGTAACATGACAAAATAAATACTGTCATCCAGACAATAGCAGAGCAAATCACTCTATATATCTGAGAGGTTTGTAACTAAATGTAACTAAACATATTTATTATACATGATACATACACATTTGTCTTGCTCCTATAGCTGTAAATACGCAAAAAAAAAAACACAAAAAAAAAATGACACCAAACCCAGTACCTGTACATGTTATGTAATACTTACTTATAAACATTGAGACCAGCCTGACACTATTTACTTATAGAAGCCTTGACAATCGTCAGATAAAACACAACATGTTTTTATTATTTTTGTATTATAGAAATAGTATAGTTACATACATTAACATTATACCTTTTTTATAGATATTTCTGGAGCCCTACTGTATAGGCATGAATTGGCATAACACATTTGGACACAAGATAACGGCACCAAACTAGGCCTATAACATGTTAACGTTTTTATAAATCAACATTGCATAACTTTCTATTTGTATCTTTCAGCAGTATGATAGAAGATGGATTATATAGACTTCATAATGATGATTAAAGTAGAATTATTGATATTTGATGAAGGGCAGTTTCCTCATTCTGTAAAGAAAGAGAAGAGGCTGCACCAAACCAGCCAAACCAAAGCAAAGAAAACTAATAGACATGACTGTTTGGTTATCTGCTATCACAAAAAGAGATAATAAGATTATATAGGGAACATATACAAGAAGCATGGTCACAGCAGTTATTAGAATGAAATTAAATGCTCTTCTCTTCATGTGGTTTTCTTCTTTTCTCTCTCTCCCTCTCTCTCCTGGTCCTGACTGCTTCAGAGCTCTGAGAACAGCCACACAGCAGAACAACTCAACGGAGAGGAAGATACAGAAATGTGGAAACAAAAGTAAAAAGTACAACACGGGCTGGGACATTAAAAATATTATGATCCCACTGGAGCCAAAACTTGTCACCCAGACAAAAACAGAGCAAATCACTCTATATCTGAGAGGTTTGTACTTCAGAAAGGTTACAGGATGAACCACTGCCAGGTAACGCTCAACACAGATCAGACACTGGAACAGAGGATTGCCAATAAGGGCTAGTCCATCTAAAGCCCCCACAACTCCCCAGAGATATTCAAATTCATAAGAGAGTACAATAAAAACACATTCTATACATAAGAAAATATCACAGACAGAGAGGTTGAGGCTGAAGAACTCTGCCGCAAGTCCATTCCCTGTTCCTGTCACTATAAGCCATATCACATAGGAGTTGGTAGGAAGACCCAACAGCACACTTGCAGCACATATTATTGAATATAAAAACCAATGTATTATTCCAGGGTCCACAGTGGCATTTGAGTTACTGGAAGAGTTTGATCCATCAGAGGGGAAGATCTCACTGGAGATGTTCATCTCTTCACTGTGTGCGGTCAGAAACAGAGGGATGTAGATGTAACTCATGTTTCACAGAAAGAAACATTTTTACTGAACATCTATGCAACTGTGCAATGAAATAAAAGTTCAAGTGATGTGCATTGCCTAATAGTATTTAAAGGTCTAAAATTATAGCATTACAATTGAACTAAATATTTAAAATGCTAGGTTACACTTTATTTCAATAGTCACTTTAGACGTTCTACTAATTATAAGTAACTTTTCAACTACATGTCAACTAACTCTCATTAGAGTATTAGTATATTATAGTAGACTGTTAGGTTATGGTTAGGTGTTAGGGTTTGGGTTAGGAGAAGAGGTTGACTTGTAGTCGCCAAGTTACTTATAGTCAGTTGAATGTCTGTTGGGGGACCAACAAAATAAAGTGTTAGCAGATATTAAGCTGACAGTCTACTAACACTCCATTGACAGTTAGTTGACATGTAGTTGACAAGTTACTTATAGTTAGCATAATATCTAAAGTGGACTATCAAATGCTATTATATCTTTACATTTAAAAACATTTACATTTAGGATGGTTGTACAACCACAAAGCAAAACAAAACAAACAAACTCATAACCTGAGAAAATAAAGCTTTTATCAGAGCACCATCACAAATCAACTAATATATATATATATATATATATATATATATATATATATATATATATTTACCCAAATGCAAACTTAAATATGGCAATGGATTCATGCATATGATCATAAAATGCATTGTGAACTGTTCTGTGCATGACAAAATACATAAGTCCAATTGCTAGCTTTTTATTTCTATTAAACAAGAACAATGACAAAATAAGCAGCAATAATCAGGTCATTACCTTAGTCCTGTATAATCACACTTCACATGAAAGAGTTAATAATTAAAAAGAATATTATAACACCAGCTGGACTTACTGGCTTCTCAGTTTTAACGTAACATAACTTGCACATCTGTTCATGGGGTGGATTCCGAAGCTCTGGTATGCAAATGTGTTATTGTGACATCATATTTAAAAAGACTGTGTTCTTGTTTACAGAACCTAAACAAATATATAAGTAGGCCTAGTTCATCTCTAAAAAACACCAATGTCATGACTTTGAATTCTTGGGGAACACAACAAAATAAATAACAAAAGTGACTTTGGTATTTGTCATGCAAATATTTCCTTCAGCGTCAGCTGTGAAAACAACAGAACTGCTGTCATACGAATCACCCAAAACACCTGCTTTTCAAATCAACTCAGTCAAAATACTGAAAACAGATACTCGGAGCACATGGGTTCACATCAAAAACAACATCAGCTACAGAAACTCAAAACAACAGACGTGAATCAAATTTGGGCATGTTTTTTTTTTTTTTTTGTCTGCTGAAGCTTTAAAACAAATAAACCTTTAAAGCACAATTAATATCACAAAGCAACAGTTTCAAGGAGTAAACAACTAAATCCAGCAACAATATTTACTTATAAAACCCACTGCAATCTTCAGATATTGTGAAACACAGAAGTGTTTAACCAACATATGTTTTATTGTTTTTATATTATAAAATATGCTTAATATTTATATATAATAAATAGTGACATTATGGATATTTTTCAGCTTCTAACCCCAACTCTGAACATGGCTTTTACATAACTGGCATGGCACAATTGGTCAGTGAATGGCCGCACCAAAGTTGCATTCTAACCTAAAACCAAACACTAACTCTTAACCTCTTAACAATAACCTCTTAACGTCTTCGGTCCTCAGATGTTGCAGATATTAATATCTGGGATGTGTCCTAAAACCTTGACATTCAATAACTTTCCTTAAGAGCACCATGAGATAGCAGACCTATATACAACATGTTTTGAAGCAACAATGTCAGTAATTCATCTCTACATGAGAAAATAAGTTAAAATTCTGACATCAAGTAATATCCACAGAAGTAATTTTGGATAATCTGAGATGAAAGCATCAAGACTAAGGGTGCATTTAAATGACAACGATGTACAAAAACGGAAACATTTCTCCTTTGCTTTTTTTTCAAGTAGACGACAACGTTGTCAAACCGATCTCCGTTCACACGGGTCCATGAAAAAGGTTAAAAATGCTGTATTATGCATGCCAGTTCAGTAGTTGGAGATGCCACTTAGTAAAGAAAGCCAACTGCCTATAGACTGAACACATACTATGCATGTGCATGACATCAACGTTTTCACAAATTCGCGTTTTTGTAGTTTATAAGACGCCAACGGTGTTTGTTTTCAAAACCTTGCACTTTCAGACCCCCAAAATGCTGTTGTGTTGTAAATGAACGGCCAAAAAAAGCATTAAAAGATTTTCCGGTTTTGTCTGGTGTCATGTAAACAGCCCTAATTGTTAAATACATACCATCACACCCACTGTTTGATAGCCAACTAATTACAATCTAACTCATTAAAAATACTACAAAACAGATACTCTTCTGTCATACTGGATTACATCATAAACAACATCAGCATCAAGGAAATCAAACTAAAACAACAGATGTGCACGATTTGCCTGCATGCACCGCATTCCACAAATATGGTACATTTTGATAACACATGGAAATATTAGAGGCACAAATCTCGTTCTTTTTTTCTTGAATTTTTACCATTATCATAGAGTTGACTACATTCATCAAGCTCAACCTTCTACTCTGTTACTCAAGTTATCTTCAAGTAACTCATCTTCAAACTTACATGGAACATGTAGGTTCTGGTTGCACAGTCAAACTCAAGAAAAAAAGGGCGTTATAAGGTTAAGGTAAACAACCTTTTAAGGTAGCTTTTCAAAACTGAAATATATCATCCATTTAAGTATATGTATCCCTAGACTTGTACAATGACATTTTTCTGCTCATCAGGCGTATGGGTATTTGATTTGTTTACATTTGTTTTACTGTAAAATGTGCATTATTAAAACAGAATTATTGACATTTGATGAATGGTTTTCCAACCCGATAGAGAAAGAGAAGTGGCTGAACTAAACTGATCAAAGTAAAAGAAACATAAGCAATAGAGGAGAGTGTATCAGGAATGTTTCCAGAAATCCATTGTGTATCTATAAAAATAAGAGTAGGAGTGCATAGCCTAACCATAGTCACATTAGTTATTAGAACGAGATAAATCGCTCTTCTCTTCATGTGGATTTCCTCCTCTCTCTCTCTCCCTCTCTCTGCTTCAGAGCTTTGAGAACAGCCACACAGCAGAACAACTGGATGAAGAGGAAGACTCGTGCAAAGAAAAAAGCAAAGTACAACTTAGTGAGGAACAACAATAGTTTACTCATAATATTGATCCCAGAGACAAACCCTGCCAACCACAGCTATCCAGAGAATTTGAAAATCACCCATGAGAAGAGATAAGACAGATTCCACGCATAAGAGCATCTTTTACTATAAGCCATATAACATAGGAATTGGTAGGAAAACTCAACAGAAGGACAAAGATATCTACAAATGAGGCAATTTCAAAAATGTAACCTTATAGGGCCATTGTGTGGTAAGAATGGTTTGATCCGTCAGTGGTGAAGATCTTACTGGAGATGTTCATCTCTTCACATCTGTGATCTATGAATGAGGAATACAAGTGTTAGTCCACCTGAACATTCTGAGGCTATACAGAGTAAACACAATCAAAATTACTTTAAATAACACACATTAGAATAAGAAAAGGTTTTTTTTTTTTGTTATAAGATGTTCAAATGCTATTCTAAATAACATGAATCAGATTTACCTCTGTCCTGTTGTCTGTAAAGATTATATAATTAGTGCAATTTTGTAAAAAAAATAATACAAATAAATGAAGTCATATCTATGTAGTCACTTACAGTGGGATGGTTTTGTCTTCCAAGTTGTGTTAAGGGAACGCAGCTTACATTTAATTAAATAGGATGAGTCCTGAATCCATATAGGCTATGCAAATATTAGTGACATCATATTTGGTTTGTAAGAGTTTTAAGGTAATAGATCTATAAAATGTCGTTGAGCAACAGTATTGCAACATTGAAATAAATAATGTGGTTTTTTTTATTTATTTTTTACAAATGTCATTCAGAATCAGATGAGTGGCATGAAAGCAACATGACAAGGTGTCACAAAAATCTCCTCACACCCTCACATAACCTCCTGCTTGAAAGTTTTCTACCTAATTACAAACTAACTCATAGAAAATTCTGACAAAATGATACTCCACACATGGATTTACAAAAGCAACATCAGCAAAAAAGATATCAAACCAAACAACAGATGTGATTTACCATCCGGCACTTTCAACATAAACAATAAGGTATCCTATGACTTTGACTACACAAATCCAATATTTTTAATGTGAGAGATATCAGATATGTTTTGATACCATTCAAGATATTTAAGACTTTTTAGGGGCTTACATTTAATAAAACTGAGTTAAAGACTTCTTAAGGACTCTTAGCTATAAAATTGTAAAAATGCAAATTGAGCAGGGCAAGAAAAGGCGTACACAAGGGCAAACAAGCTTATTAAAATAACAAGCTAACAGGACAACTGGTAAAGACAATCAAGGGGAAATCAACAATAAAACTATAAAAGGACTAAAAAGATGGCAGACAAAACAAGAAGTAGAACAAAAGTCCAGGGAATTACGAGAGGGATCACCTCCATTTTGGCCAAATGAGCCAGTTGGATAAAGTCCATCACATCGT
This sequence comes from Semotilus atromaculatus, assembly GCA_031834385.1. Lineage (NCBI taxonomy): Eukaryota > Metazoa > Chordata > Actinopteri > Cypriniformes > Leuciscidae > Semotilus > Semotilus atromaculatus. Next base: position 5,465,971 of record JAULUF010000053.1, read on the forward strand.
CCTCCAGGCAGCGATCTCCTTGACCATGTGTGGTGGAGTCTTCTGTAAGTGATAAGCACTTAAACACTGCTTTATGAAGCTTCAAAACCTTTATGAATCTTTTGTTTCGAATCAGTGGTTCGGAGTGTGTTTTAAACTGCCAAACATGATTTCAGTAAACGAGGTTTCGTTACGTCATAACTGTTTCGAAACATTTCGAAATGTCCATGGTTCACCGCTGGGGGCGATCTCTGTGAATCAGGCGGATAATTAAAAGGAATAATAGCTGACCCATCCATAGAACAAACAAAAGAAGCCCTGAAAATGTATAATATGATACATATTTAGACATCCCAACCTGCAATAAGTCTTCTAAGGGAGGTATCCCCCCCCTAAAAGTTTCCGAAAGTTCCGGGAGCCTTGGGATGTCTGCATATTATAGCCTACAGAGTAGACACTTAATATGTAAGGGTATAGTTGTATCTGATAGATTATACTTTCAATAAAACATTTGCAATGGGTTTGTAAAAGCTGTTTTTATGCATGTTTTGCATTTACACTGTTTTGACCAGCAGGCGTCCCCAGAGTGTAGTGTTTTGAACGCTTTGCAACAGAGAATCATTTTGTGAAGCAATTGGTTCAATTGATTCGAAGCTTTGAAAAGTCCTTTCTCCCATCACGACCAGGAACACAAGAAACACTGGGATTTAAATATAGAAGGGTAATTGGCAAACAAGACACACTAGGAAAAATCATAGAACTGACCAACAAGAAAAACTACAAAGGACTATGGCGTATATAGATTATAGAGACTTCATATTGGTGCAAATCAAGTGGAATGAAATGGGATTATAAAGTGGAATTATTGATATTTAATAAAGGGCAGTTTCCCTTAAAGAAAGAGAAGTGGCTGCACCAAACCAGCCACAGTAAAACAAACTAAAGTAATGAAGAAGAATGTGTTAGTACTGTGGTGACCTAAAAAGAGCTATTAAAATTATACAGGGAGTATATAATATAAGCATATTCAAAGTAGTTATTAGAATGAGATGAAACACTCTTCTCTTCATGTGGTTTTCCTCCTCCCCTGACTGCTTCAGAGCTCTGAGAACAGCCACAAGACAAAACAACTGGATGGAGAAGAAGAGGAAAAACTGTGCAAACAAAAAACAAAACAAAACAAAGTACAACATGGGCTGTAACATGACAAAATAAATACTGTCATCCAGACAATAGCAGAGCAAATCACTCTATATATCTGAGAGGTTTGTAACTAAATGTGGTTACACTTTATTTCGATAGTCACTTTAGACGTTCTACTATAAGTAACTTTTCAACTACATGTCAACTAACTCTCATTAGAGTATTAGTATATTATAGTAGACTGTCAGTAGACTGGTAGGTTATGGTTAGGTGTTAGGGTTCAGTTTAGGGGAATAATTTGACATGTAGTCGCCAAGTTACTTATAGTCAGTTGAATGTCTGTTGGGGGACCAACAAAATAAAGTGTTAGCAGATATTAAGCTGACAGTCTACTAATACTCTAATGACAGTTAGTTGACATGTAGTTGAAAAGTTACTTATAGTTAGTAGAATGTCTAAAGTGAACTATCGAAATAAAGTGTTACCCTAAATGTAACTAAACATATTTATTATACATGATACATACACATTTGTCTTGCTCCTATTCATGGGTTTCAGTCACGTGACTTTTTTGTTGTGGCCGCCATCTTTAGGACCTTTGCGTTAAATCGCATGATCTCTCCATGGTGATCGGAGAGATGTTGCACACTTAAATAGCACAGATGAAAAGCAACGGTATTTAAATAAAATATATACTTTAGGTATAGATCCGTATTTACTGTTAAACGACCTACTGACTCCACTAAAGTCTAGTAAAAACGTGCCAAATTTTACGTTTGCTGACATTTACATCTACCTCGTCCACACTCCCTCTCCATGTCCCCACCACTTTTGAAACATCTCTCGCGGCACGGATGTACCAATACACATAAATAAAAATCAAATAAGAGGTGATCTAGCACGCTGAAATGTGTTGTTTTTTAAATCAAGTGATCAAAGTGCTTGTTGACTCTGGATCAGTGGTGCAGATACAGTCTCTCGTGACTCGCGCACACCGCACAGTCTTCACACACAGACGCGCACTTTAATCCATTTCGGAGACTATTGGCTCCGGTGAGATCACAAAATAAAATGCACACAAATGTGTGCTGACTGATATCCTGACTGATATACAACCACTGATAAACATAATCGATTATTTTAATAAGGGTTTTTAATAAAAAATGGTACGAGGGCGGATTAGAACCCAGACCTCTGACACGCTTGGCAAAAGTTCCGCCACTGGACAATCAAGTATGTAAAATAGTAATTAAACGACAAATTAAATTCAATGTACTATTTAAATTGATTGGTGGACATCGTATTGTTATTGTACAGGTATGATTTATGATTTAGTGTTGTATTAAATGCCCCCATGAAGAAAATGTTCTTGATAACAGGAAGGGTAATGGCACTCTGTTAATCAAGCAATATTAACGTTACACCAGTAATCGCTGAACATAAAAGCTTCGCTGAACTGAATTGCTAATAATGTGGGTAAAGCACATATCTCTTGTATTATCAGTGACGTTTGGACACCTTTATTTTCAATTCTCATTTATTTGTATAGCGCTTTTCACAATATTTCAAAGCAGCTTTTCAGAAAATGCGTGTCTACATTACAATTTAGAGTGTCAGAGTTATGCATTTCAGAAATGTATAGGCTATAAATCATGCAGTTAGCTAATAATCTATTAATTTAAACAATGCATTAAGGCAGAAACAGTGAGCAGTAGTAGCATACTGAAGCAGGTAACGACAACATAATTCAGCCAAACGTATAACTAAGGTTATAATGTAAATATAGATAGCGGTCTAGAATAAGGTTGTAGAGAATACGTGTTTCAATTGTAAACTACATGTTTTAATTTTAGCTAGCTAACCTGTAATTAGCTAATTTTACTTTTATTTAACTTCCCAGGTCAACGTTTAATTTCTCAACATTTCTTTGTGATTTGCTGTTCTCACAGTTTACAGCACAGCAGATAGACGGCATGTTGCAATTCGGTCCTACAAATGGCGGCCGCTCCACTGTGTGACGTCACATGAAATCTATGAATAGCTGTAAATACGCAAAAAAAAAAAAACAAACAAAAAAAATGACACCAAAACCAGTACCTGTACATGTTATGTAATACTTGCTTATAAACATTGAGACCAGGCTGACACTATTTACTTATAGAAGCCTTGACAATCGTCAGATAAAACACAACATGTTTTTATTATTTTTGTATTATAGAAATAGTATAGTTACATACATTAACATTATACCTTTTTTATAGATATTTCTGGAGCCCTACTGTATAGGCATGAATTGGCATAACACATTTGGACACAAGATAACGGCACCAAACTAGGCCTATAACATGTTAACGTTTTTATAAATCAACATTGCATAACTTTCTATTTGTATCTTTCAGCAGTATGATAGAAGATGGATTATATAGACTTCATAATGATGATTAAAGTAGAATTATTGATATTTGATGAAGGGCAGTTTCCTCATTCTGTAAAGAAAGAGAAGAGGCTGCACCAAACCAGCCAAACCAAAGCAAAGAAAACTAATAGACATGACTGTTTGGTTATCTGCTATCACAAAAAGAGATAATAAGATTATATAGGGAACATATACAAGAAGCATGGTCACAGCAGTTATTAGAATGAAATTAAATGCTCTTCTCTTCATGTGGTTTTCTTCCTTTCTCTCTCTCCCTCTCTCTCCTGGTCCTGACTGCTTCAGAGCTCTGAGAACAGCCACACAGCAGAACAACTCAATGGAGAGGAAGATACAGAAATGTGGAAACAAAAATAAAAAGTACAACACGGGCTGGAACATTAAAAATATTAGAATGATCCCACTGGAGCCAAAACTTGTCACCCAGACAAAAACAGAGCAAATCACTCTATATCTGAGAGGTTTGTACTTCAGAAAGGTTACAGGATGAACCACTGCCAGGTAACGCTCAACACAGATCAGACACTGGAACAGAGGATTGCCAATAAGGGCTAGTCCATCTAAAGCCCCCACAACTCCCCAGAGATATTCAAATTCATAAGAGAGAACAATAAAAACAGATTCTATACATAAGAAAATATCACAGACAGAGAGGTTGAGGCTGAAGAACTCTGCCGCAAGTCCATTCCCTGTTCCTGTCACTATAAGCCATATCACATAGGAGTTGGTAGGAAAAGCCAACAGCACATTGAGTAAATGTAGTAAATGATTTCCCATCTCAGTGCTGTGGTTAAACAAGTAATCAGAAGAGTTTGATCCATCAGTGGGGAAGATCTCACTGGAGATGTTCATCTTTTCACAACTGTGATCTATAGATGAGAGATACAAGTGTTAGTCCACCAGAATATACTGGGACTGTACAGAGAAAACCTGATCAAAATAACTTTAAATTACACACATTAAAGTGAAAATACAACAGTTTCAGTATCTGGTCATCCCACTTACACATAATAATTGAATTCAGAAATAATTGTAACTCTTTACCTTTTCCCGTCTATAAAGATTTGTGCAAAACTTTTGCGATTTATTTAATACATGCCATCACACTCAGCCACCTGCCCACTGAAAACTGATACTCATCAGTCATACTGTTAGCTTAAAACAACATAGCAAAATCAACACCTGATTTACCTTGCAGCTCATTCCACATACCGTGTGGTACATATCGATAACACATGGAAAATTCATATTAATAATGTCAAATCTATTACATATGTTTAATGCACTATTATTCTAATATAAAAAATAACTTAGCATGAAGAGTGTCTAATTTCAGATGTATATTCCCCTTATAACAATAGTGATTTTGCCTTGTAGATGTCTTGAACTTTTTGAGTGATTTTTAAAGAACTAAAATAATCCATCAATGTCATCATTTTAAAAATAATTTGTTGAATAAATACTTATTCAACTGTAGTAAACGTAGTATTTTATGTATCCCATTTGCAACCCTGTCACCAGTTGATCTTACCATATTACACAACATTTCTTAAAAACTGTGACATAAGAAATACTGTAAATTTATTTCAGGGCAAATTAATGGCAGGAAGAAGATAATGAAATCATCTCAAATACATTTGTTTGAATAATAATTATATGGATGACTGTTGAAGCTCAACCTTCAACCCTCAACCATGATACTCAAGTCTTAACATTTCAAAATTTAAATAAGAATATGTTCAGTTATTTTGCCCTTTACCTCTCTCCTTTCATCTGTTAAATAGGGTGTAATCCATGCATTTTTGAAAATAATAAATAATATAAAATAAATGGATAAAACAATTAAACCAAATCAATTAAAATCAACAGACAGTTATAGTGACATCTGGACTGTCTGCCTTGAACGTTTATGTGTTATAAACTTGCTTGTTATTATGGGATGAGTCTTGAAAGCATGTGTGATGGATTTTTAATAGATAGTAAACTGTCTTTTAGAACTAATCATGTTTCTGACTCTAAAAATCAGGGCCCGTATTCTTAAAGATTCTAAGAATCCTCTCAGAAAACTCCTAATTTAGCTTAAAAACTTCTACGTAGGAGTTTTAGCTTAAGAGCGATTCGGGATCAATCTGAGAGCAACTCTGAGTAAGGAAAAGACAAAAACTTTCATCTTAGTGAGGAGGCGGGGCTGACCCTGTTGCTATGTATGACACAATCTTTTGAAGACTGTGATTGGTTGGTTGTCCAAGAAGGAAAAAAAAAAGAGAGATTTTAAGTATAGGGTCCCCCAGTGGAAAGGAAATGAACTGCGACACAATAAGAGGTTCTGAAAGTGCTGTAATGTTTGCGTGATCACTCTGCTTACAGAAGATTGTGACAGACCCAAATCATCACTGCTGCATTGTTGCATTTTCCTAGTTGCCAAATATCTTAAAGTAGTGATTACTTTAATTTCTGGTGCTATGGCATTTCTGCACTGTGTCTGAGATGTCTCTATAAGATCTGTCACAAACATGATCCCTGCACGATCTAATCTATAGCTTAGTGATCTCACATATAGTCTTATTAACTCACAGTCATCCATTGTCTGTAACACATTTCTTCTCCCTCTTCATCTTTCTGTCATTTTCTCCTCTGCTAAAGAAACTCTTAAGCCTCTTAAAACTCCTCGTCCATACTCCTAACAATATTGACTTTAAGACCTCTTTTAAGGGTTAAGATGCTTTCTGAATTACTTTTTTCTTTACTAGGATTTTTTCTTTAATTTTAAGAGTAAACGCCCACATTTCTAAGAATTTTCTTAGAATTTTGTCACTAGGAGCTACTTTTTGCATTAAGATTCTTTAGGAATACGGGCCCTGACCTTTAGATTATCTAACCCTATGATAAGCTTTTACCTGACTTCCCCTCTGGGTGTAAAATTATGACTAACTCTTACCGGATTTCCCCTTTTTTTTATAATGATACTTTTGCTGATGCCAATAACAGAGGAAAAAAAGGTGGAGGTTGGTTTCACCAATTGAACCAATCAATATAGAAGGTGACATGTTAGTCACGATGATCTTTTTTGTTGTCTCATTCTATAAAAAAAACTGTTGCATTTGTGTTTACTGGTGGGATTCTCAATGGAGTTTGTCTGAGATCCTCCGACCTTGGTTCTTCTTGGGAGAGATGCTCTGAGAATTGCTCGAGTACTCTCCCGGCTGTGATTAGAGCATTTAGAGGACATTTGCTGAAGTCTGTTTGTTTCTTATTGCTGGGCAGCAGGTTAGTTAAGGGAACAAGTCAGATAGGGAAGCAAATAAGTTAAGAGTATGGAAAACTTGGACAGTTGTCGACGTATAGAGTATAAAGGTATTAAGGTATTAAGTGTTGATTGGAGATGCTTGGGGGTCAACTGGAGACACCCCAGGTCACTTTATTTATTGGGTGTCGATTGGAGACGCCCCAGGTAATTAGGTTCCAGGTACATAGTTACCACACATGATATGCAAATATAAGTGACAATGTATTTGGTTTGTACTGTAAGTTTTAGCACAAGACGACTTAGATATCAAGGTGACATTGATAGGTGGCAATGTTTAAAGTATGTTGGATCAGCGTTGACATTTTGATGTGGAGACAGTGACATTAAACTAACAGTGATTTATTATTGATGACCACAAGATCAAGCAAGTATATCTCTGCAGAACGCTAGCTGGTGAAACCGATTGAGGTCAACCATCTTGAAGGACATCTTAATTCTCTAATTTCACCGCGAGAAGGCGATGATCGAGGAGTGAGGAAACTTCCAGAGGAGTCAGGAGCGAGGATACACGGGTTGCAGAAGGTTTTATCAACTGAACATGATCCACATTTTCATCCCCATTCGCATCGGTCACAATAATTTTAATTCATACTTTACATTTGCAGTTTAAATAAACCACACATCTCACATATTTCAACAGGGTATCTTGCTTTATAATTTTTGTATTATGAATTTTTTAAATAACCAAACTTCAACAACATAAGGGCAGATCCTTTGAGCGCTGCTGATGAAGCTGTGAAGTTACGCTCGAGTGATCAAGTATTCCAATGTATAAAAAAGCTTTCCTTAATAAGTCTTCCATTTCTTTCCTTGGAGTCTTCACTCGCATCCTACAAGGGGTGGAGCTGAGACGCGAGGAAAGGAAACGAGAATGGACAAATAAGAATTGAGAAGCACCCATAATTGTCATGGTTCCCCTTGTCTTGTGTGGACTTCATGTTATTTCCTGTTCTGTGCCCATGTTTTGTAGTCCTTTTGTAGTTCTTCCTGTTGATTAGTTCCTGATTGTTCCCAGGTGTGTCTTGTTTGCCAATCTCCTTTTATATACCCCAGTGTTTCTCATGTAATTAGTCTGGTGTTGTCCTTTGTTGGATGTTTCGTGTGAGTCGGTTTTCAGTTTATGGAATTTCTGGAATTAAATTGTGATTAACATCATAACCGTAAGCAAAGCTACTACATTACAAAAATACACTTAATATTTGTTCTTGCCATCAATTGCAGCTTACAGATTCTTGTAAATAATTAATTAATAGTTTGGTGACGATTTACATAACTTAATATTTATAACATTTAGCAGGACAGAAGATGCATTATAGAGACTTCATGAGTAGAATTATTAACATTTGATGCATTTCCTCACCCGGTACAGAAAAAGAAGAGGCTGCACCAAACCAGCCAAAGTAAAACCAACAGAACCAGACAGGAAGGAGAAAGGATTTGTCATTGAAAAAATATATATTAAAATTATATAGGGACCATATATGAAAAGCATGGTCATAGTAGTTTTTAGAATTAGATGAAATGCTCTTCTCTTCATGTTGTTTTCCTCCTCTCTCTCTCTCCCTCTCTCTCCTGGTCCTGACTGCTTCAGAGCTCTGAGAACAGCCACAAGACAAAACAACTGGATGGAGAGGAAGAGGAAAAACTGTGCAAACATAAAAACAAAGTAAGAAATGGACTGGGACATGACAAAAAATAAAATGATCCCACTTGAGACAAAAGTTGCCACCCAGGCAATAACAGAGCAGATCACTCTATATCTGAGAGCTTTGTACTTCAGAAAGGTTACAGGATGAACCACTGCCAGGTAACGCTCAACACACATCAGACACTTAATAAGGGGACGACCGGTCATGGCTAGTCCATCCAAAAGTGCCACAACTATCCAGAGAAACTTAAATTTACTTATTAGGAAAAGACATACAGATTCCACACATACGAAGATCTCACAAACAGAAAGGTTGAGAATGAAGAACTCTGCCGCAAGTCCATTCCCTGTTCCTGTCACTATAAGCCATATCACATAGGAGTTGGTAGGAAGACCCAACAGCACATTGAGCAAATATAGGAAATTATTTTCCATCTCAGTGGAACTGGAGTTTGATCCATCAGTGGGGAAGATCTCACTGGAGATGTTCATCTCTTAAATGTGTCAGTCCAAAACACAGTTAACTATGAATGAGAGATACAAGTATTAGTCCACCAGAACATTCTGGGACTGTACAGAGTAAACCTGATCAAACCTACTTTAAAAACACACATTAATAAAAGAGAACAGTATCAGTATCAGTATCGGCCATCAAAAGTTCAAAAGGCTATTCTAAATAACAGAGAATAATTACCTTTATTTCCCAATCAGATATTAATACTCTTTACCTTTTTGTCTGTAAAGATGATGATTCATGCAATTTGTTATCTATAGTATTTTATAGCTGGACTGTCTGCATTCCAAGCTGATGTGTTATAGTTTATATAGGCTATAGTATTTTATAGCTGATGTGTTAATGGGATGAAACTTTAATATCTGGGATGAAACCCTGATATGCAAATATGTTAAGTAACATAATATTTGCTTAAGCAACAGATTGTGATCTTTAGCTTATCACAAGATAGCAGAGGTGTAAAACAAGATTTAAGGTAAAACTATTAGTAATTTATCCCTACAACTGATAAAATAAGTAAAAATGATCTCATTAAGTGTAGGATAAAGTTCACAAAAGTGATTTAGGATCATCCTGTGATTCTAAGTGACAAAAGCAACACGAGTTGTCAAATACATGCCATCACACCCCAAATAACCCCCGGCTTTTAAACAACTCATTCAAAATACTGAAATCGGATACTCTCCTGTCCCACTGTATTAGATCAAAAACAACAACAGCATAAAGAAGATCAAACTAAAACAACATGATTTACTTGCAGCACAATCCACAAATATGGTACATTTTAATAACACATGGAAATATTACAGGCACACATTTTTATTAAGAACTATTAGATATGTTTGGTTAACTTTTATCTGACATAAAATGAACCTACAAAGTAAATTATAGTTTTAAACTCATCCGATGTCTGTTCTCCCTCAACAATAGTGATTTTGCCTTGTCCTATGTTAGAGGTCTTAACATTTTTTGGCGTTTTTGAAACTTTGATAATTTTGATATTATTTTTTAAAATAACTGTAAAAATAGCTTTAATTATGTCATTTAATAAAAAATACTGTGTCCCACATTTTGTGTGCAACCCTGTTACCCCATTACAAAACGTATTAAACCTCTGTCATTTTCTCTATAAATAAATATATTTCATAAATACTTAAAAAGAAAATTAGCAGACATAGTTATATTTATAGTCACTTATATCTGGAATGTCTGCCTTTAAAGTTGATGTGTTATAAATTTGCATGTTATTATATGGAATGCGTCCCATACACAAGATGATAGATCGATAAATTGTCTTTAAGCAACGTATCTCTACACAACATCTGTTTACATTTTTACATTGAAAGGAAGACTAATTTTGCACGTCATCCAGAATCAGATGGGTGACATGAAAGAAAGGTGTCACAAAAAACCCTGAAATAACCACCTGCTTTTAATTACAAACGAACTCATAGAAAATACTGAAAACTGACACGCCATGGATTTACAAAAGCAACATCAGCTGATGTGATCAACAGATGTGATTTACCATCCGGCACTTTCAACATAAACAATATTGTATGTCATGTTGTAAAAAAATAAAAATAATTCCTGTAGCTCAAATACTTTTTTGCATTTAATTGTCCAGTTAACTAAAAGATGTTCATAGTTTAACTTTTTGTGAGTTGGATTTTTTACAGTGTAGAGTGTTGGTGCTTGCAACGCTAAGGTCATGGTCCAAACTTTAAATTTAAAGGTACACTATGTAACGTTTGGTCCTCCAGCGGTTAAAAAACAAAACAGCAGGCATTCAGTAGAAGATCTTGATTTGGTTGTGCTTCGGCTCTGCGTTTCTGTGCGGATGAATATGGTTATCATACTGCTCATAAAACATTCACTACTAGGCTTAAGGGTATCACTTTATTTCATTTTCCTCTTCCCCATGTACGTATTTATTACAGTAATTGTAATAACTGTGTAATGAACCTACCCAGAAACCTAACCTTAATCCCTGTATATTACCAAGTATTTTATTATGTAAGTACACTGTATTGTCAAATAAAGTGCAACCGGCTTAAGAGATATAGATTGAAAAGATCTCAAGCTGACTAAAGATGCTATACCATAATAGGATCTAATGTAGATTATCGTTTTATAATGAGCTCTGTCGCATTCTCTTTTTGCCAGTAGACTCTTCTTTGTTCTAAACTTCTGAGTTTAAAAAACATATATATTATACAAATCAACCCTGTTATTCAAGTTATTGCAAGAAACAATGATCAAATAAATATTTATTTTAATTCATTTTAATTATATTCATTTAATTCAAAACACATAACTTTATAAACAAACTGAACAGGCATTTTGCATGGACATCCCATACACCAAATCCCAACAATACAATCTTTGAAAGCAACATTAATATAGAATACATACTATCACTTCTGGTTTTCAGATATATGGCTGTTTGTGTAAGACAGCTTTACATTCCCAAGTGGCAACAAACATAAGGAAAAGTAACTTTTTTTATCATCATCAATAAATATTTACACTAAAGATTATGCGGTTGTATATTGATGATGATTTAAAGTAGAATTAATTATATTTAATGAAGGGCAGTTTCCTCACCCGGTAAAGAAAGAAAAATGGCTGCACTAAACCAGCCGAAATAAAACAAACACTGCCAATGGATAAGACTATATCAGAAACTATATTTGATCTAAAAACAGCAACTGCAATTATATAAGGAGCATATAAAATAATCATGGTCACATTAGTTATTAGAATGAGATGAAACGCTCTTCTCTTCGTGTGGTTTTCCTCCTCTCTCTCTCTCCCTCTCTCTCCTGGTCCTGACTGCTTCAGAGCTCTGAGAACAGCCACAAGACAAAACAACTGGATGGAGAGAAAGAGGAAAAACTGTGCAAACAAAAAAATAAAGTACAACATTAACTGGAACATGACAAAATATATAACGATCCCACTGGAGCCAAAACTTGCCATCCAGGCAATAACAGAGCAGATCACTCTATATCTGAGAGGTTTGAACTTCAGAAAGGTTACAGGATGAACCACTGCCAGGTAAAGCTCAACACAGATCAGACACTGGAACAGAGGACGACCGGTCATGCCTAGTCCATCCAAAATTACCACAGATATCCAAAGATTTTTTACTTTAAACATGAGATGACTCAAGATAAATTCCACACATATGAAGATCTCACAGACAGCAAGGTTGAGGTTGAAGAACTCTGCCGCAAATCCATTCCCTGTTCCTGTCACTATAAGCCATATCACATAAAAGCATGTAGGAAGATCAAACAGAATGATGATATTTACTAGTGAGATCTTTGTAAAACTATCTTCCAACACACTGTCATTGTAAAACAAGTAATCAGAATAATTAGATCCAGTGGGGACGATCTCACTGGAGATGTTCATCGCTTCAGTGTGTGCGGGCAAAAAACAAAACTGCGATCTATGAATGAGAGATACAAGTGTTAGGCAACCAGAGGAAATTAATTAAAAATTGCTCTAAACAATCAAATTATAACAAATTCTATCAACACTTTCTACATCAGCATCTAGTCTTCTAAATATTAAATTAATATACAGGTAGTAAATTCTTTGATCAAAACAAACAACATTTGTTGGCTCTTTACCTTTGTCCTGTCGTCTACACTATACATGGTATAATTCATGCAATTTTTCTAAATTAAAATAAACAAAACTTTGTAGATACAAGGTACATAGAGAGCCTTAAAGCTGCACTATCAACTGCATTCTAAGGTGATCTGACTACGGGTTGAAATTTGTATGGGATGTGTCCTGAAAACCTGATGCAAATGCATTAAGTGACAACATATTTGTTTTACAAGTCAGATGTGTTCTGTCAAATGTTAACAATGAGACAGTGGAGATGTAAAATGAAGCAAAAGTGCCAGTATCTTAGTACACACAATAAGTGAACATTTCAACATGAACAGAAGAACAAAGTTAAGGATTCATTTTCAGTTAACTCATTCAGGATTTAAGTGATGTGAAAGCTATAAAGGATATCAATAAAAATACTGAAAACAGATACCTTTAGCTACAATAGATCCAACTTAATTTCGATAAGCTAAATAACCCTTTTTCCACAATAAACATTCAATGGAACATTTCCATGAAACTTCTAGTGTGGCTAACTACTTGTGTCTGTGATATATACAGTATGAGTAGCATGTTGTTCTACATGCTAGCTTACCAAACACAATTGATAAAATAATCAACAATTAAGAAAGAAAGAGAGAGAGAGAGAGAAAGAGAGAGAGATACTTTTTTGACTTTAACAAACACTTTAATTCAATTGCATTTTTTTCAATCATAAAGGCAATGAGATATCACATTTCAAATGTAATTAAACAAAAAATACTAACAAAATCACAAATACGTTTATTCACAATCACACCCCATTTATATTTAAAAATTGTAAAGGTCATTAACCAATTTACAATAAGTGTACTACATTTTTAATTGTGACATTATTAAACCCCTTAGGACTGATTCGACATCACAGGACTCATTACCACTCAGTTTTCTTTTCCGTGACACCCAAATGGCCATTTTAACTTACTAATAAGAAGTTTATTAAAACATGGGACTCCTTTTTATTCAATCCACTTTAGTCCATATATGAAATACATAGGTGAAAAGACTCCCAAAGTCTGACACCACCCATCTTTTGTTGGAAACAAAAGTTGTAATCTAGGACAATCTAAAAAATAAATGAATAACAGTTTCTGGTATACTACATAAAGGGCATCCCTCTCCAACCTGTGGATCAAGACGTTCTTTGTGTCTGTTAGTGGCTATTATCCCATGCACTAACCTCCACTAAAGATCTCCAGTTCTTTTCTCAATAGGAGGTTTGTACAAGGTCCTCCAGCTGCCCTTGGGGGAAGCACCGAATCCAAACACCTCTTGCCATTTAGACTCCTTTAAGTTTCTCAGAGCGTGAAGATGCAGTATCTTTACACACAGTGTGTACAGTGATTTTTTTCCTGTATTGCTGAAAACTCCCAACTGAGGGGTCTTAAAAGATAATAGTCCACCCTCAGTTTCTTCCCAGCTTTCAGTCTCAGCTGCAATTTCTAATTCTGAGAAGTCACATATATTCATCTCTCCATTATCATTTTCTAAGGCAAGTCTATGACTGCCACTTGAATTGATCTTATGCCCAATTTTCCAGCAAAAATCTCAGCTGAAATCCATTCACCATCAGGTGTCCAATTTGTGTGATTTTTGCAGCCAACAGACTTTTCCTGAGTCTTTAAAAATGTACAGATTCAGTGCAGAGTTAAAAAAAAAAAGAAAGGGTTCTTCTCTCTGCCACAAACTTTGGGCATTGTTTGACTCTCAAGAAATCTTGAAAAGTGTCCATGCTTTTAAGAGTGATCTATAAAATTATGCTAATCCTCAAGATCCATCTTATTTATGTCCATCAGGAAAAGGTGACGATTTAGTCCTATGTTGCCTGCTTTCCTCAACAGGGAGCACGCTATCCCAGCCCGGCTCACATCCTTTCCATAGAGGAGTCTATGAGCCACTTGAAGTCTGAAGGTCTTTATACTCTCGATATGATGTCCTTGTCCTCCTTCCTGTCAGGGCAGATACAGCACTGGAGCCTTTAACCAAAGCTGTCCCGACCAGAAAAAATCCATCAGACATCTCTGAATTTGTCTCATAAGGTAATCAGGAGGTTCAATGATCATCATTCTGTGCCAAAGGGAAGAGGCTACGAGGTTGTTACATATCAGTACCCTTCCCCTGTAGGACAGCTGGGGCAGCAACCATTTCCAATGAGACAACCACGCACATACTTTCCCCAACAGACCCTCCCAATTTTGCTCTCTGTACTCAAATGTCCCCAAACAAACTCCCAGATATTTAAAACCTATCCTTCCCCATTGTAAACCACCAGGGAGTGATGGACTTTTAGCAACTTGGCCACACTAAACAGCATCGCTTTTACACCAGTTAACTTTGGCTGATGATACATTTCCATAGCACTCTAGAGCATGCTTTACCACTTACCACATTCAAATTGTAATATCATCCACATATGCAGATCATTTGACAGATTGCTGGGAGTTTAGAAAATGTGTTTGTAGACCTGCCAGGTCTTTCCTTAGTTTACATAACAAGGGTTCAATTTACTATAAAGTTGGCCCGAAAGGGGACAGGCTTGTCTAATTCCCCTCTGAACTTTCACAGGGAGACTTTGGCCACCAGCCATTTTTATCATACATCTGGCACCATATCATCTAAATAAAATGATCACCAAAACCAAAGGCCTTTAGAGCATCAAAGAGTGTTAAATGTGTTATTCTCAGAGTGTTCATCTTTAAGAGTATTAAATCCCCCTTCTTAGGGAGTAGTGTCCGCACTGAAGGCTGAAAGATCTTAGGAAGAATTCTTTCAGAGAAATTTTTTTTGAAGAACTTCCAAAGTAATCATGTCCAAGAACAGTCCAGAAAGCCTTAAAGAATTCGGCAGACAGTCCATCTATTCGAGGTGTATGGCCTACAGAGAGTCCAATAACAGCAGCAGTGACTTCTTCATAGGTAAGTTCAGTCTCTAAAAAAGTTTGTGCTTTGGGGTTAAAACCAGAAAGTCATAAAGCAGTTTGTTTCTACATTGTTCATCTGTTTTTTCAGAGGTGTATAAACTTGAATAGAAATCCACAGCAATTTTACGCATCTCCGTTTGATCAGAAGTGTCTCAACCATTACAGTCTTTTAAACATTACATCAATTTCTCTTGTCCTTTTTCACACTCTAGATAAAAAAAAGAAGTAGGAGCATCCATATCTCTTGCTGCTTGGGGAGATAAAAAAGAATTAGCTGTCATCATTATTATTGCTTTTTTCTTTTGCCTTTCCCCTCATTATACATTATTTCCTTGTTTGTTTTCCATGTCTAATAACAGTTATGTACTTTTTGACTGAAACCTCTTCTGCTGTGAGAGGTCTTCAAGGCTACTTGTTTTCCTTGCCCATACAATAGAGGCAATAAACTTTTCAAGATCTGGAAAAAAATCACATACTTTTACACTTGCTTTTCCTTTTGTTTCATCTAAAAAAAGAGTTGATATGTCTTTTTTATCTTACATATACATATCTTTTCCAGCCACTCTTGTCATATCAGATGTATCTGACCACTGCCCTTAATTTCTTAAACTAGCATCAGTACAGACATTAATCTAATTCATCATTCATATTTTCTTCAGAAACTCCTGCTGGTGTTTCTTTGAGTTCACACAATCCTTCATCACCTCCCTGATCTTCACTCTCATCAAGCAACACTAACTTCACCCATAAAGAATAAAAAACAAAACAGCAAAAACAAACCACTGATTATCATTAATAGCTTTTTCCACAACCATCACCGTTTATTTCAGTAGTGAGTTTTCTCACTAGCTTCTCTAACCTGTAAATTTCTTTGTTGGTAAAAACAAAACAAAAAAACCTTCAGCCACCAGACACCTTGTATTTTCAATGGATTGTTTGAGGTCAAGAAAATATTGACTATATTCTATACTATTCTAAATATTCTATTTTTTGTTGCTCAAAGAAACAGTTTTATTTTTTCCACTTCATAATTGCGACGGATTCACTGTCACTCTCTGTGCCTTCCTGGTCTTCACATTCACCTACATCTCTTTTCTTTACAGGACCCAACTCACAAGTATTATCACTTTTCCGTCGTTTTAATGATACTTTAAACAGTGTACAGTATGTTCTGCCTCTTTCAATGCCATCATTCTCGCAAATTTGGTCTATCAAAGGCTGTTTTTTCTCCCTTGCACTGTGAAATCTCTGACATCTTGTTTAAGGCGTTACTATCCGAATAAGTAACTATTCGATTCGTCAAGGTAAGTCCGTCATCAGAAGACCCAGTGGAATCCGCATCATCTGCCGGTTTGTTAAACGACCCATTCGTTATAATTATCTCAGAATTAACCTGATTTATCCAACACAATCTCACGGCAGTTCGTACAAATTTTATGAGGTGGCTAATTCGTACGAATTCATACGACCTATGCGAATTGCCTAAATGAAACTGTTTTAACAACCGAGATCCACTGCCAAATGTTTTATTTTTTATTTTTTATCAGAGACACGAATTTGCCGTAACGGGAAAGAGATTGTGTTGATAATCGGAGGAACATTAGATAATGTCACTTTTTTTAGATGGCATCGATAAAAGGAGAACAGGTGTAAACAAACCATCAATAATGATCCCACGCTCAGCTAGCTCATTTGCTTTGTATACATTATTTAGAAAAATGACATAAGGATTATTCATTTTTGAGGCTAACAAAATGCACTCATGGCCCACAACTTCTCCTCTAGCTAAACAACAGTCCATACACTCACCGCAGACGCCACCTTCACTTGTGTTTGATCACAAATGTCTTTAAATGTATATTTGTGTACAAATATTACTAATTGCAATTAACATAAATATAAATAAAACGATGCACTACATTACAAAAACTACAGATCTTGAGATCAGGTTCAAGTAACAAGTTCTTGTCAAAAGTTGAATTCAGCTGAATTTTTCGAGCATAACAAATTAATGGCTATATAACTGTATAACCTTGTATTTCATAATGGATTTCAACAATAGAAAAAAAAAAATGGATTATAGAAACGTCATATTGATAATTATAGAATAATTATTGACATTTAATGAAGGAAAGTTTCCCTACGCGGTAGAAAAAAAGAAGAGGCTGCACCAAACCAGACAAAACAAAACTAAAAAAGCCAATACTAAAGTATATTTCTCCATTACCTATTGAAAGAGTAAATACAATCATATAAGGAATAAACATTATTAGCATGGTCACAATAATAATTAAAATAATATAAAACGCTCTTCTCTTTATGTGGTTTTTCTCTCTCCTTCTCTCTCCTGGTCCTGACTGCTTCAGAGCTCTGAGAACAGTCACAAGACAAAACAAATGGATGCAGAGAAAGAGGGAGAAATGTGCCATGATGAAAATATAGTACAGCTCATATTGGGACAAGAACACAGTCATAACACTGATCCCACCGAAGACAAAACCTGCCACCCAGACAATAACACAGCAAATCACTCTATATCTGAGAGGTTTATACTTCAGAAAGGTTACAGGGTGAACCACTGCCAGGTAACGCTCAACACACATCAGACACTGAAACAGAGGACGACCGGTCAGGCCTATAGAATCAAAAGCATTTGCAGCTATCCAAAGATTGTCAACGTTATTGCTGTTAAGACTCAGGAGACATTCCATACAAAACATTATCTCACAGACAGAGAGGTTGAGGTTGAAGAACTCTGCCGCAAGTCCATTCCCTGTTCCTGTCACTATAAGCCATATCACATAGGAGTTGGTAGGAAGAACCAATAGAATGATGATGATATCGACCAGTAAGGATATTAAAAACTCAATTTCCTTCTCAGTGTCTTTGTAAAAGTAGTGATCAGAAGAGTTTGATCCATCAGTGGGGAAGATCTCACTGGAGATGTTCATCGCTTCAGTGTGTGCAGTCAGACACACAACTGTGATCTATAGATTAGAGATACAAGTGTTAGTCCACCAGAATATTCTGGGAGTGTACAGAGTAAACTACTTTTTAAACAACACACATTAGAAAAAAGAGAACAGTTCTGTTTTAATCATCAGGTTATTTTACCTCAATCCTGTGCTCCTGTCTATAAAGATGAAATTCAATTTATTCAAAATTCTAATTATTTTTTGGGGAAAAAGAAGGTATGAGTTTGAAAGCAAAATAAATAGTTAATAATAGTGGGCCGAGATCTTGAGCCCTTTTATAGCTGAACTCTCTGCATCCCAAACCTGTCAGGCTTGAGAGCTGAAGCCTGACATGCAAATACACTAGTGACATCATAGACCAACTTTGTTATAACAAGAGGGTAGATTCGGAAAACAAGGTCTTGAATCAATTCATTTCTATACAGTATTAGTAGCTACACAGAGTGTGCATGGGTTTACAATAGAAAACCTAAACAAAACCTTCAGTGTTAATAGCTGGGTCATTCTATGAAAATGGTGGCTTTTTGAACAGACAACTTTTAAAAAATGTAATTCTTTTTTTTATACCAAAACTTATAGTCAGATAATAGTTAACCTCTTAACATTATAAATCAACTTAAATGACAGCTTAATGTATTTTGATATTTTTACTACATTACATTAAAAATAGCTTGTGCTGCCTTTTTGTCACTGGTGTTACCTGTATTTTAGCTGACAATTCAGGCTTTCCAGAATGTAATTTGACTAACCTTTTCTGTCTTTGATTATGTATGAAAATTAAATAATGTAATATTGAGAAATTGTCTTGATTAGTAATAATTTACTTTAAACTGGTATGTGTAAAGTTCTATTGTGTGACATTTTTTATTTCTACCATTGTGTTTTTTGTTGTAACATTAGAAATAATTGAGGTTGAGTGATCAAAATTTAATGATCATATCCTTAAAATGCTTACTAATGAATGCAGCAACAGTTAGGTAGATAAAAAATCCATAATCTAGAAACTGGGCAACTCTGATGCCAGAACACATGCCATGCAGTAACACCAGTGATGCAATGTGAAACCAATGACATAACTTAAGATTATTTCAAACAAATTTTTATCCATTTATTAGTAATATTTAAGGCAAGCGTATGACCAATAAGTTGCCGCATGTTCTAGCAAAACATTACACGCAGAAGACAACATTCCTCCGCCCAGGCGAGCAGATTTCATAAAATCTCTGCGGTCTGGGTCAGCGTCCCTGCACTGTCTGTAGAGTTTTTGCTTTTCAGCAGCACTTAATTTCACCACCTGTCAAAAGGAAAGCCATATTATGTTTGTACAATATTGAAACAGTAATAAAATGCTAATAAGTCTTTATTAATATAATTGTTGAGGCTTTTATGAAATCTTATGTTGAGAAAAATGTTAGTGGTGTTATTGATTGTCACTGGTGTAATCGTCATGTCACTGGTGTTACCAGCAGCAACAGTAACACCAGTGACGATAACACCAGTGACAAATCTGCAGACAAGAAACACTTCTTGTCTGCAAACTCTTTGCAAACTACACTTCTTAAATTGTAAATAAATCACTTAATCTTGCTATTTGAAAAATTATTTTAATCAAATTTCCTTTCCCCTTACTATAAACTGTAGAACACCAGTGACGCATCTTAAGTCCTCGCATGAAATTATCAAATTATTTATCAAATTGCTAAAAGATGAAGAGAGAGTGAACACTCACCATGTGCTTTTTAAAACAGCCCTGCTCCAATGAACTTTTGACCCAGGAAGAAGTTGGCAAGGATGTTGCCTTTTTTCAAAGTGATGTTTTTTATAAATTGTAACACCAGTGACATGAAATTGAGGGACAGGTATTCCCTGTAAATTATTTATAATATTTAGTTGATATTTTAGTTCTTTAAGTAATCCACTAAATAACTATACTACTTTCATTTGTATTATTACATTTAAAGGGGGAGAAAATATATATTTTTCAACTCAAAATATTATGTCACTAAACAACGACTCCTGACCCGAGGGACAAGCCAATTTCATGGTACTGACCGTATTCTACAATATATATAAAAAATTGCTTTTCAATATAACTGTCTTACATATGTTTTAGTAACAATAAAACACTTAAATTTAAACAAAAAACAGATATTTTGTGTCGTTATCTGACACTTTTAAGTGTTTTTCCTGGTGGTTAAGCCCGGGACAGGAAAGCCACCATTTTCGTAGAATGACCCAGCTATATTTTGTTAAGTTGTAGTATTGATGTCTACTTTTTTAAACAGGTAATCTGTAGTTCAACTGCTTTAAATTATGAGTAGCTTGTTGCATTTGCAACCCTTTATCAGGATGCATAGTATCCTGGATCCATGAAATAAACTGGGCTTTAAAAAAAATTATTTATTTATAAACCATGTAGACCACCTTGTCGGTTGATGTACGCTACTGTCGTGGTATTGTCTGGTTCTTGAGCAGCGCATGGAAGCGGTGTAGAGCGAGACGTACTGCCAGCAACACGAGTCAATTGACATGCCAAAGGCGCTGGGGTCCTGTCCAGGAGCCCGCGGCAGTATGTCCATTGCACATGGCATCCCAGCCCGTGGTGGAGGCATCTGTTGAGACAACAACATGCCTGGAAATTCGATTTAAGGGCACTCCTGCCCGTCACATGGGTTGCAATGTGTAAGAGGGGGTGTGGACCGAGGATAAATCGTCGGTTTGTTCCACACCAGCTGCCTCAGGTCACCCTGGCCACCAGCCAAAGTATTCCCTCTTGTGGAGAGAATAGATCAGGGTGTGGGTGAGGGGACTCTCGCTCTATTGAGCTCATTGAGTCTCGACCATAACAATGTGATGGTCATGTTCGGAACATGATGCATCCATGAAAACTGTCTGAGAAACACAACTGTGATCTATGGATGAAAGATACAAGTGTTAATCCAAAAGAACATTCTGGGACTGTACAGTGTAAACCTGATCAAAACTTCTTTAAAAAACACATATAGTAAAGAGAACAGTTCTGTTTTAATTATTTGGTTATTTTACCATTTAGGATGATTTAATTTATAAAATAAAATAAAATAAAATAATTGCAGACAGGGTCATATCTATATAGTCACTTATCGCTTCATCAGGGTTGCGTCCTGTGAAATAGTGAAAAATTACATGCAAATACACTGAGTGATCATATTTCCTTCCAACTGCATAAAGAAATAAAGAAATAAATTATTAAAATAATCAGACCTCGAATTAGAACTCGTTTATGTACTCCAATATTCTGATTATGTATGGATGTATAAAACTGATAGCAGAGAGGGGCCCATATGTACCAAAATGACCACCAAAATGATTTAAAAATGACTTCAGAACAAAACATGTAATACAATTTGACAAGATCACATTGAACATAATCTTGGGCAAATGCATATAACCATCACCTGACAGGTGCAACACCAGTTAAATAAATTGATAAACCCCAAAGCATTCCAGAAGCCAAAGACAAATAATATACTGTCATCGCTGCCTGATCCCCAGCTAACAGGGTAATAATAAAAGGTTTATTATTGTGTGAGAAAACATGAACATAGACATTAGTTTGTGTGTGCAAGCATAAACCAAGCTAATGTAAACGGAACAGAATGCATATTCTCTATACTCAGGCATTTCATGCTGAGCTGTTTTGTTAGTGGTTAAAAAACAAAACTGCATCCATTTTTAAGAAGAACTTTATTATGGTTGTGCTTCGGCTGTGCATGGCTGTGCAGATGAATATGGTTATCATACTGCTTATAAAACATTCACTACTAGGCTTAAGAGATATAATCTCTAAATATAATGATGCATTTCTGTCATGACAACTCTCGGGAGATTGGTATGGTAATAGAGATTGGCATGGTAATGAATATGGCAATGTAAATGTATTTGGTCTTCGCCGCTGCTGTGGCTACAGAGCAAGAACTGAAACTTACTACTGCCAATACATACACAGGCATTGCTGTGAGCATGTAAGACATGTTGCTTCTGCTGCACATGTAACATACATGAATTAACCCCTCGTAGCAGATCTATACAGATAGAGCAGGGGAAAGTGGAGGGTTTCTGAAAGCACGCTGCATTTTGCTAACAGCACCACTACTGGTATTTGTTTGAATGTTGAGCCACAGGTGGACTAACTCAAACAAACTATCCAATGCCATCAGATAAAGAAGCTAGGATAACAGCCATACATCTCCTAGAGGGCAAGAAGAAGACCTCTAGTACCAAGCCTGGGAAGGACAGGACTTCTCATTGGTCCGCATGCACCCATCTACTAAATCTTAAGATGTTGGCCTGCAACTGCCATAAAAATTCCTAAGGACCTCCGGATGCAGCAGCAGTGGATGAAACAAAGATAAACCACAATGATCCATCCAAATCCATTGAAACCTTAAAATTGATGTAAACAACACATATCCATTTCATACTTAAGATATGAAGATAAATAGGTATTCTCAGTGTCTGCTGTTTGTAATGCAACATCATACACAATTTCAGCTGGTAATGTAAAAAATAATTAATGCATGACACTGCATGTTTTTCCATCATATTTGGTCTAAGGTATTCTGGTCATGGTTTGAAAAAGTGAGAAATTCATTGGTAAACTAAAGACTTCTAACTGTGTGCTTTATGCAAATGAGTTCCACATGGGAAAGAAGGGTGGGCTACATTGTGTGTCTCCACTCTGATGCCTGCAGACAATCACAGCCCTGGAAAGGAGAAGCATCAAATTGCAATCTCCTCCTTATCGGAAAGGGATAAAGGTACCATTTCAACAGGCACTCCTTCTGGGTCTCCGGTTCATCCAGTGAGACATTAACAGACACATTCTCGTTCTGAGTCTGTCCTCCAAGGATCAGACATAACAGATATACCGTTCTGAGTCCTGGCATGCAGAGTTGAGACATAACAGATACTGTTCTTGGTCTCAGTCCTGTAAGGGGAGAGACATTAGCTGATACAATCACGTTCTGAGCCTCCAGTCTGGGATGAAAGAGACATTACCAAACACTACGTTCAGAGTTTTAGTCCAGCGAGACAGTAACGGCTACAGCACGTCCAACGCATTCTCATCCTTTGGCGTCATATCTGACACTTTTGACATTTCGTCTAAATCTAACGCGCATGGTCCCCTTTAGCGTCAATATAACACGCACAGAAATGGGTAGGTTTAGGTATGGTGTAGGGTTAGGGTTAGACCGCTAGGAGGCGCCTTCTGACCCATATATATCTGCGTCTCATATTGACGCTAAAGGGTACCATGCGCGTTGAATGTAGACGAAATGTCACGAGCGTCAGTATATGACGCCTTGGGATGAGAACGGGCTGGCACGTCCCAAGTCTCCATGCCAGAGAGACAAAAGTGGATTGACCAAGTTGACCAAAGTCGATGTCTGGCCCAGTGGGGCATAAGACACACAGAGACCTTTGCAACAATGTTAAGCTCAGGAGAGCAAACCTTCACTTCAAGGTACCTTCTTCTGCGTGTTCCAGATTAAGGACATTCTGTACTTACTGTTCCAGATTTTAGGACCCTTTGGTGCTCCAGGAGATCAGCATCCCACAGAACTTCATGTTCAAGGCTGTTGAAATGGACTCCCCACTGCATTGCCACCCGTCATTGGACTGCTCACTCGACCACGTGGAACGTAATTATCACTTAACCAAACCTCTTTCCAGAGACCTTGGCATTGGTTCTATATTATCAGTATATGATTTTCTAATTCATAACTAGCAGTAACAAATAATCTTACGTATACTTGTTTGATGCATAATAAGGTGTTTTACCTTATTAGTTTCAGAGAAGATAAACAACAGTTCATCTTTCCATAAGATAATGTAACTCTTCCATAGCCACACTCAATTTAATCACTTGTATTTTATGCATCTTATGCACTTTATTCCTTTATTATTCATGGTAATCATTTAGTAGTTGTGTTAGTTATTATTGTGTATCTTTTATTAATAAAATGTATTTAATTACACTTGTGTCTTTCTTGTGCTGATAAATACAGAAGAGGCTCTACAAGTTAGCAATCTCACCGATCTTTTAGATAAATCAGATGACCAACTCTCTCCACTTTACATTCATTCTAAATGATAGAACAGCCTCATGTTGGAATTGTTCTCATACTGCCAAGGTAAAAGACCTTGACTGCCCCAAACTAAGAGAGGGGGAAGGTGGTCATCTGATGTACTCCTAAGCACACCTTAAGTGACGAGTGATCCAAAAAAATAATTTTTGTCCTTGGATGGACGGAAGTAAAATCACTATGAAAAGTCATTAAGAGTGATAATGATTGACAGAAGTGTGCTCTGACGCTGCATAGGTAATGAAAACATCACCCTTGAACTAAAAAAATTTCTTTTTATTTATTTATTTAAATATTTTTTTTAGATAACATGTTATCCCATTGAATGTGAATGCCTATTTACTTAAACTTCTCATCCATAGACAGCATACTCACAGAGATAAAAAAAAAAAAAAAAACATTTTGCTGCTGTAGGCTATAAATAACTGAATAATGTTCCAGCTTATGCTTTGTAAATCACCCCACAAGACTATAAACATGACGCTTAGTTGAACTGTATTGATTGTTCTTTAGCGTGACTCGGACACAGGATCATCTGAATCAACCACACACATTTAGCATAGCTGATGAAAACATTACTCAGGAAATAAATGAATGGGTATAGTCTAGGTACAGTATAGCTATATGAATAACGATATAGTCATTAAGTTATACTGTAAAATATAGTGAACTTTAACCATTTCATATCCATGTTAACAGCATATAAAACAGCTATGACATATGATAGACTGCTGCTGCTGCTGCTGCATGCAGTAACACTGCTGCTTATATGCTTCAGTTATTTACTCGTGCAACTGTTGACATGACGCTAGTTTAAAACTTGTAAAGATTGCTCCATTTAGGAATTAATAACTGGACCACACAACATACGCAGAGATGTGGATTAAAACATCAATCACTTATCTTAGAAGTTGATTCCAGGTGCGTTCTGAAAGCATTTCTGAAAGCGCGCTGCATACTGCTAATTTCAACACTACCAGTATTTGTTTGAATGTTGAGCTGCAGCTCATTGGACGTTGATACAACAACAACCAATCAGCTGTGCAATGTAGATAATGACATGATGCTACCAAATGAGTTAGACCAATTAGTCTGCTCCATATAGAGTTTCATGCCAGAAGGTATTAATAGACAAGGCACTTCCTTGAAAATAACCATAATGAAATAACCCTTCATAATTGATAATACAATGAACTCTGTTAGAGAGCTACATGGCAATTTATCTGTTCAATAAAATACCTTACTCATTCATTGAGTAATACTTTTACAACATTTCAAATCCCTCAGTTCTCGCCATCTCTGAAAAGCCAAGCCAATGTTGATACTCATTTTGTTGCAAGCTCTATCACATTCTCTTTTTGCCAGCAGACACTCCTCTTTTTGGTGTTTTTATTTTAAATTAAACTGGCGATAGGTTGGAGATTTAGTGTGCTCCATATCAACCTTTCTCCATCGTTGTGATGTCCTACGTCACTCCCACACCCTACATTACACCTTACTATTTAAATGACGAGACATGCACGGGAGAGTAACGCATGTACACATTTTCCCACAAAAACCATCCAGTCAGGTCTAAAATATAAATACTTAAAATAGCCTTACCATAGTGAATAAGGGTAAGACAAATACATGTTTTAAAATTTGTATTCTTTTTATTAATTTCTTGTGCTTGTTTTGTGTATTACTAGGCAGGGTTTCGCAAACTAGTCGGAACAATTAACCTTCCTCCCATCATCCTTTTTGCATTGTACAGTCATAAGTAATAAAATTCATAAAATAAATTCAAAATAATCCTACATTTTAAAACTGATCCAAGATCAGTTAAAACCATCATACACTCGGTCATTAGATCAACAACATCTAAGTGGCGAACCACCAGAATTTTGAAGCCAATTAAGATTCAATACAGTATGACGCAATAAAGCTTGTTTTTCTGAAATCACATGCCTTGGTGAGTTTAAAAACAAGCTCTGAACCACTGATTTGAAACCAATGATTAATGTTAAGCAGTCATAGTTACATAGTTACAACTAAAATATAAATGTTTTGTCATTATTTAGGCTCAACCTAATGCCATTCCAAATCTTGAGTGGAACACAAACTGAGATATCTAGAAAAGAATGCAGTTGGGAAATTCTGCTAAATATTTAATTGTGTGCAAATAATACGGGTTTAAAATATGTGAGTGAAAAAAATTGTCAGTAGTTACAAGTAGCAGTTTTTAAAAAGAACAGACAAAAGAAAGTTTTCCAGCACGGTGCAGATACAGAAAAGGCTGGACAAAACCACCCAGTATAAAACAAATAAAGCTAATTGGATAGACAACTGAAACCTCTTGTTGTGTTAGAATATAGAGGATTCCTGTGACAATGAAAGGAGCATATATGATTACCATTGTCACAGTAATGATCAAAATGAGATAAAATGCTCTTCTCTTCATGTGGTTTTCCTCCTCTCTCTCTCTCCCTCTCTCTCCTGGTCCTGACTGCTTCAGAGCTCTGAGAACAGCCACACAGCAGAACAACTGGATGGAGAGGAAGAGGAGGAACTGTAGTAGGAAGAAGCATGTAAATGCATAAATATTATGTGAGAGAAAGCTAATCATACAGAACAAACTGGAGCCAAGGCCAATTGGCCACACAAAAACAGAGCAGATCACTCTATATCTGAGAGGTTTGTACTTCAGAAAGGTTACAGGGTGAACCACTGCCAGGTAACGCTCAACACAGATCAGACACTGAAACAGAGGACGGACAGTGATGGCTAGTCCGAGTGAAAATTTCTGCAATGGCACAAAACTCGGAAACATCTGTGATAGTAGAAAAGCCAAAGCAGACAGAGAGAAAACAATCTCACAAACATTGAGATTTAAGTTAAAGAACTCTGATGAAACTCCATTTCTTCCCCTGATAATAAGCCACATAACATAGGAGTATGTTGGGACACCAGACAGTAGATTAAAGCATAGGACAACAATCCGGAGACCATCCATTGATGAAACTCCATGTGCTGTGATGTTGGTAGAATAATGAGCTTCAGGTGAAGAGAAATTCACAGTGGAGGCATTCATCTGTTCACAATTGCACAAATAAAAATGCATTAATGTACTTGTGGAATTTAAATAGAAGTGTGCCAGACATTCATACTGTAAAAGTGTACAAAAAAGTACACTTATAAAAGTACACTATAAAATCATTCTATTTATAATATAACATATTAAGTCTATAGCCTAGATTCATGGAGAATCTAATAACATTTTGTCATACAATCATACTCATATCTTCAGTTTTCTGTAGTTTTCAGTATTTATCCCAAACCTCAGGACCTGCTGACAGCAACAGAATCACAGATATGTTATTAATGTATCATTCAAGCAAAACAGAAAATAATCAAAAAGCTGAAGAGTCTTTTGTCACCTGAATCTTGAATGTCTTGAATCAATGAATCATCATAAATCTCTAGACTGACTTGACACAAGTATTTATGTGCTTGACTGAATACCACACATTACATAAAATACCAAGTATTTAAATATTTAATGTGGAAAACATGTTAAAAAGATGAGTAACATTAGAACATTTGAATTTTTTTTTTTTAAATGTGGAAAATTTACATTTGAAAGCTTTTACAGCAATGCAAATCTTATGGGATATACTACACATTAATTTAATCTGTGCTGACATAAGGTTGTGATCTGATGCTTTAATACATTTTTGAAAATATTTACCACAGTATACAAACTGTAACGATAGTCTACTGAAAGCAGGTTTGAAGTGAGAACCCAAGTGGAGCTTTATTTCCAAAGCATGATTAAACACAAAACAAAGGCTTGGTAATGAAACTAGAAACTCGGAACAGGAACAGGAACAATGACATGGACAGGTCTTCCCAACAGTAGTACATGAAACAATACATTTTTGATAAACAGCAGCAAGAGAGTTTTCCAGCCTGGTCCAGATAAAGAACAGGGGCCTCATTTATAACCGTTGCGTACGTAGAAAACAAGACCTGAAAGAGGCGTACACCACTTCTGACGCATAAGTTGTGATTTATAAAAACAAACTTGACGGGAACATTTGCGCACCTGCACGCAAAACGTTTTGGAGACGGAGCAGTTTGGCGACACCGATGGTGAGCTGAGGGACTGACGGTGTAATGATGTGGAGGACGCAGAGGAATCCATTTGCAGCTTTATTAGAAAGGTTTAACAGGCAGGGTAAATCAGGGGCAGACAGAACAACGGAGATAACCTTAGAGCAGGAGTGGATGACAAGCAAGGGTCGAGGCAGGCGGCAGGAATCACAGTTCAATAAACAGTCCGAGTCGAGACAGGCAGCAGAACAATCAGAAGTCGATATAACAGTCCGAGTCGAGGTAGGCAGCAGAAGAATCAGTGGTCAGTAGAAACAATCCAAGGTCAGTAACAGTACAGGAAACTCAGGGAAAATGCTCAGAAATTGTACGCCGGGGCAATGCAATACTTCACAATGAACTTGACAGTGAACGGGGTTTATATGGGTGAGTGTGGATGAGCTGCAGGTGTTAATAATCAGAGTATAATCAGTCCCAGGTAAACGGCATGATGGGATGTGGAGTTTTTAAATGGTTAATATTCTGGTGAAAGTGTCCTACAGTGGTGAAGAGGAGGTGTAGTAGAAGCCTGCTCTGTAACAGACGGCAGATGAAGGAAAACTAGAATTTTATAAGTATATGTTTATATTTAAATCTAGTTCCTACATTATTTTTCTTGGCTTACTGGGTAAATAACCTCAATGTTTATATTGTAATATACACTCACCAGCCACTTTATTAGGTACACCTGTCCAACTGCTCCTTAACACTTAATTTCTAAGCAGCCAATCACATGGCGGCAACTCAGTGCATTTAGGCATGTAGACATGGTCAAGACAATCTCCTGCAGTTCAAACCGAGCATCAGTATGGGGAAGAAAGGTGATTTGAGTGACTTTGAACGTGGCATGATTGTTGGTGCCAGAAGGGCTGGTCTGAGTATTTCAGAAACTGCTAATCTACTGGGATTTTCACGCACAACCATCTCTAGGGTTTACAGAGAATGGTCCGAAAAAGAAAAAACATCCAGTGAGCGGCAGTTCTGTGGGCGGAAATGCCTTGTTGATGCCAGAGGTCAGAGGAGAATGGCCAGACTGGTTCGAGCTGATAGAAGGGCAACAGTGACTCAAATAACCACCCGTTACAACCAAGGTGGGCAGAAGAGCATCTCTGAACGCACAGTACGTCGAACTTTGAGGCAGATGGGCTACAGCAGCAGAAGACCACACCGGGTGCCACTCCTTTCAGCTAAGAACAGGAAACTGAGGCTACAATTTGCACAAGCTCATCGAAATTGGACAATAGAAGATTGGAAAAACGTTGCCTGGTCTGATGAGTCTCGATTTCTGCTGCGACATTCGGATGGTAGGGTCAGAATTTGGCGTCTACAACATGAAAACATGGATCCATCCTGCCTTGTATCAACGGTTCAGGCTGGTGGTGGTGATGTCATGGTGTGGGGAATATTTTCTTGGCACTCTTTGGGCCCCTTGGTACCAATTGAGCATCGTTGCAACGCCACAGCCTACCTGAGTATTGTTGCTGACCATGTCCATCCCTTTATGACCACAATGTACCCAACTTCTGATGGCTACTTTCAGCAGGATAATGCGCCATGTCATAAAGCTGGAATCATCTCAGACTGGTTTCTTGAACATGACAATGAGTTCGCTGTACTCAAATGGCCTCCACAGTCACCAGATCTCAATCCAATAGAGCATCTTTGGGATGTGGTGGAACGGGAGATTCGCATCATGGATGTGCAGCCGACAAATCTGCGGCAACTGTGTGATGCCATCATGTCAATATGGACCAAACTCCCTGAGGAATGCTTCCAGCACCTTGTTGAATCTATGCCACGAAGAATTGAGGCAGTTCTGAAGGCAAAAGGTGGTCCAACCCGTTACTAGCATGGGGTACCTAATAAAGTGGCCGGTGAGTGTAGGGTATAATATAAAATAGTTTTGTTACAGTTGTAGGTTTTATGAGGAACAGACACAGGCAAGTTTCCAGGTGATCAATTGCTTTTATTTGACAAACACAAAAAAAGATCCCAGTTTTAACAAATGAAGGCTATGCACTATAAAAAAAACAAAAATAAAAAAAAAACTACACATTCAGTAAACATTATTCACTAAGTTCAATTCACACGAGTAACCCAGAATGTTTAAATTATTACAATAAACAATAACAGATACTATATGGTTGATCAGTTTTTTTTGTTTTGTTTTTTCCACAGTTGCAGGTTTTATGAGGAACAAAAACAGAAGATTTTACCAGTCCGCTGCAGAAAAAGAACAGGGTGCACAAAACCACCCAGCATAAAACAAACAAACCCGAAACTTATGAGAGGATCAGTATTGAGTCGTGTGAAAATTGTTAAGAAGCTTGCGAAAATGGTTGGTACAAATATGACAACCATGCTTATAGTAGTTATTAGAATGAGATAAAATGCTCTTCTCTTCATGTGGTTTTCCTCCTTTCGCTCTCTCCCTCTCTCTCCTGGTCGTGACTGCTTCAGAGCTCTGAGAACAGCTACTAGGAAAAACAGCTGGATGGAGAGGAAGAGTAAGAACTGAATCAAGAATGACCACATAAATCTATTCAAGTTATTTAAGAGTGAAGTA
This sequence comes from Semotilus atromaculatus, assembly GCA_031834385.1. Lineage (NCBI taxonomy): Eukaryota > Metazoa > Chordata > Actinopteri > Cypriniformes > Leuciscidae > Semotilus > Semotilus atromaculatus. The sequence continues at coordinate 5,497,385 of JAULUF010000053.1, forward strand.
AACATGCAGCCTAAACTAATGCAAAGAGTGATTATCCAGGCCGCAGTGCAGCAGATCACTCTATATCTGAGAGGTTTGTACTTCAGAAAGGTTACAGGATGAACCACTGCCAGGTAACGCTCAACACACATCAGACACTGGGACAGAGGACGGCCAGTGGTGGGTATTCCAATTAAAAAAATGAGTAAAGCAGCAAAACTCTGAAGCGGAACAAAATTTGACAGTGCAGATAGCAAACAACAAAAAGAAAAAAAGAATTCACAAACAGAGAGATTGAGCTGGAAGAACTCTGATGCAACTCCACTTCCTGTTCCTGTGATGATGAGCCATATAACATAGGAGTGTGTTGGAAGACCAAACATGAAACCGATGCCATGTGCCCAGTTGTCTACATTGGTCATTGGCCAATGGTAATATTCAGTGGCTGTGGAGTTTGTGGATGGGTTAGGTGTGGAGGAGTTCATTTCTTCTATTTCTATTTTCTCAGGTCATGTGTTGAAAAAAACCTTTAAACAAAGTTACAATTGCATCATTTAAGATCAAAGAAGTATTGTGTTAGTATTATAAATGAACACAACTTTAGACTGCATTAAGACAACATAAGATGTGAATGAATTTGTATAACACTACACAGTTCTAAATTTCATTCACTAAATTTTAGAATACTCCAATATGACATAAAGTGAAAATACGACAGGGTTTTCTTAACTTTCATAACTGTCATTCAGAGGGATGATACAATACTTGATTCTGATTATTCAATCGTCAAATAATGGCGGTAACACTTTATTTGAAGGGGTGTGCATAAGACTGACATGACACTGTCATAAACATGACATAACACCTGTCATGAACATGAAGGAGTCTTTATGAATGTTTATGACTGTTGTCATTAAGTGTCATTCGGTAAATTATGACACTTTTAATGCAAAGTTGACATTGTTTTATAATGTCTTTGTTATGACAACTTGACATTACCCAAGACAAAAATGTCTTGATTATGACAACTTGACATTAACAAAGACAGAAATGTCTTTGTTATGACAACTTGACATTAACCAAGAAATCATAACCTGTCAACCTGTCACAACTTTGGCCGTCATGACACCATTATAACTGTGTCATGAATATTACTTGTCCTCAAGTAAAGTGGAACACATTGTACTAGTTATAAAGATGTCATTAAGGGTTATTACACTGTAAAATGCTTTAAGTTTGATAATTAGGTTATGATTTCTTGGTTAATGTCAAGTTGTCATAACAAAGACTTTTCTGTCTTTGTTAATGTCAAGTTGTCACAATCAAGACATTTTTGTCTTTGTTAATGTAAAGTTGTCATAACAAAGACATTTTAAACAATGTCAACTTTGCATTAAAAGTGTCATAATTTACCGAATGACACTTAATGACAACAGTCATAAACATTCATAAAGACTCCTTCATGTTCATGACAGGTGTTATGTCATGTTTATGACAGTGTCATGTCAGTCTTATGCACACCCCTTCAAATAAAGTGTTACCATAATGCCTAATATGTTAGGGACTGTAAGTAACTTTTTAGGTAATTTATTATCTAAAATCAATATTTGTATTAATAAATATGTCCCCAATGGTGTACAAATACCTCTGCCAATTATCTGATTTATCCTTGTAAACGAAGAATTTATTATATTTATATACATGGGACGGGTAAGTCCACGGAGGCTTCCATGTAGTTCCGCCATCTTGAAAAACTATAATAGCAGAGAGGGACAAAAAGTACGCCAACGTGTTTCCACAACGTGTTTCCACAACGCGTTTTCGTTCAGAGGCAGCGTGACGTAACTGACGCAAAAGAAAACATTGCTCTCTTAAACATTTTCTACAGCTCTCTTTTTTCATAAACAATCAAATAGCTCAAGTTGTGAATATTTTGCTATGTGCATAAGATTGTACAGAGAATGAAAATGAATTGCTACAGTTACTGCTAGCCACATAAATTGTACAAACCTCGGCCGCTTCTCTTCTCTGCCTTTGGAAACTTTCAATTCTATCAAGATCATCTCTTGTAGTTGTATTGACTCTCGCTCTCCTCCTCTTCCTCGCCTAGATTCCACTGATACACTGCCTTTCTGTTCTCTTCCTCTACCTCTACTTCTTCCTCTCCCTACTGTTGAATCATCTGATGATGATATCTAACAATGCACGTACTTCAGAAAATATAACGAGTAAACAAAACTACTAATTATAATAGTTCATGTTTTTGACACTCATTAATTCATACTGTAACATTCGTTTGTTCGTTGTGTCAATTTGAAGTTTGTTTGAAATAACAAACCTGTTCACCCGAAGGAAAACTCGACGAAGTGCTATTAGAAGACATCCTGTCATGGCTTTTTGGTACATAACGGCTACCGTAGATGCAACACGCATTTGAAAACGCGAGGCGCTGGAGAGCACAATTCGTTTGAATGCAAAATACAATTTCACCGCTAGATGGGAGTAATTCTTCCTTAATGCCCCTTTAACTAAAACCGCCTACCCTACCTTTAACATTACAGTAATATTGTTGCAGTTTTTATCTTGTTGCGAGACCTGTTGTTTTGTACATTACAATGGAATACATTTGCGTGGAAGCTTTAAGATAATATACAGGTGAAATAATTAGGCCTACTACTCAAATCAATGTTTAATGAATGGCCTAAATGTATTTATTTGGTAATCAGCCATTTAATAATGCAGTGAGCTGGTCATTTTTGCACAAATACACCCTAACAGGGTGATAAGGACCACAATGGTGAGCAGATTTGAGTTGAAATATTTTTTCTATAATATACTCTGATTTTGCATTATCCCTTTAGACAGAAAAATCTGAAATGGCTCAAAAAGGTTTGTCACCTGAAGAGTGAATGTCCAGTTCCTCTGAATGTAGAAACCTCTGTGCCGTGTTTTGACTTCACTGGATCAGCGTGGAAAGCTTCACAGGTTGCTTGTCTTATAAATACCAAATATGCAAATATTCAACATGCAGTCTAAAAGACAGATAGTCCTCTTAGAGTATGATTTATATGGAAATCACTGGGATTTTTAATTTGAGAACGTATATAGTTAAATTGCTCTAAATTGTTTTCATAAACACATGTTGTCACACTTATGGGGTAAGTTGACACAATGAGAACCTGCCATTAAATAGCCGAATCTGATACAGTTCACCGAATACAGTTTAACCTCTCAGTTAAAAACTATCTTCATTAGTTCATTCATGCACGGTGGTTTTAATGTCTTCACTTTTTACCCTCAAAATGTATCAAACACATGATGATACTGCAATTTAAACAAGATGTTTGAAGCCACAAAATTACATTTGTTTAATCAGACTTGTTGGACTCAAATACTTTATTCGGTTCAGCCATCAAGATAATTGACCCCAGTGTCCCTTGAGCATTTGCCTGCAAGCATAACCAGCATTTAGTTTTTTTCCCATACATATTCATTTTTTGTGTTCCTTTTTCTGTCACATTCTATATGTAAGTCTAAACTGTTATTTTGAATCAACCTGACATGGAAAAGGGTGACATGGATCTTGAGTTGTTTTATTTGCCAAAATCAAGTCAAGTCACCTTTATTTATATAGCGCTTTTTACAATATAGATTGTTTTAAAGCAGCTTTACAATGATAACAGGAAAATAATGCAACAAAGTTTGTTTCTGCAGATCTAAAATAGCATCATAGTCCAGCTTAAGTTCAGAGAAACCGCTCTTGAGAAAACCATGATGTCCTCGTCCAGCTCAGTTCAGTTCTCATACAATGTCAATGCAGACAGATCAATAATATTGTTGAATATTAAGTGTCCCTAAGCAATCCAAAGGCAAACAAACTATATAAACCACAATTCACACATTTGACAGATGAAGCATTAATGCACTATACAAACTACAGAATGTGATTTATAATCTAAATTCAAATAGCTATATTCACCAATTCAATTCACATTAGTATCCCAGGATGTTTATATTACAATGTAAGGTTTAATTATATAATAAAAGGTTGTTTAGTAACAATGTTTTGTTACAGTTTCAGGTTTTAAGAGGTACAGGCACAGGAAAGTTTTCCAGTCCGTTGCAGAAAAAGAACAGGCTCCACAAAACCACCCAGAATGAAACAAAGCAAACAAAAACTCATGTAAGGATCAGTATTCAGTCGTGTGAAAATAGTCAAGAAGCCTGTAAAAATGAATGGGACAAATATGACAACCGTGCTTAAAGTAATTATTAGAATGAGATAAAACGCTCTTCTCTTCATGTAGTTTTCCTCCTTTCTCTCTCTCCCTCTCTCTCCTGGTCCTGACTGCTTCAGAGCTCTGAGAACAGCCACAAGACAAAACAACTGGATGGAGAGGAAGAGGAGGAACTGCAGCGAGAAGAACCAGAAAAAATCATGATAATTAAATGAGGCTAAAATAAACATGGAGCCTAAACAGGATCCAAGAGTGATTATCCAGACCGCAGTGCAGCAGATCACTCTATATCTGAGAGGTTTGAACTTCAGAAAGGTTACAGGATGAACCACTGCCAGGTAACGCTCAACACACATCAGACACTGGAACAGAGGACGGCCAGTGATGGTAATACCAAGTAAAAATATTTGTAACCAATTGACACTGTGACCAACATATGACAGCATTATTAACAAACAATTAATAGAAAAACATAATTCACAAACAGAGATATTAACGTTGAAGAACTCTGATGCAACTCCATTCCCTGTTCCTGTGATGATGAGCCATATAATATAAGAGTGTGTAAGTACACCAAACAGGAAATGAATGGCGTACACACACATAGCTGCATTGCTCACTGGAAAAAAGTAGTGTGGCACAGCTGTGGAGTTTGTGGATGCTTCAAGTGTGGAGTTCATTTCTTCTTTGTCTGCTTAGTTCATAGGATGAAAACAATTTTTGCAATGGGAATGAAGAAGTGGGTATAGATCTGTTAGCATAGGGTAAACTAATATGCATTTCACAGGTCAAAGATTAAAATGCTCAAAATAAGAAAGACATTAAGGTAGCCTAGTTTTAAAAGAAAATATATTCCATTCTGCTATTTAAATAATCAGAGAAAATTTCATAATATCTAGCAATGCCAATGGTACTTACAAAATGCATCATCATGACATTATTGTAATATATTATTAAGCAGAAAAACTGAAATGATTCAGAAAGGTTTATTGTCACCTGAAGAGGGAATGTTCAGTCTCTCTGGGTGTGTATATCTGAGCTGTGTTTTGTAGACTGACTTCACAGCTGTCTTTCTTTTTTTTTCTTTTTTTTTTGTGGTAAGTTTATAGGTTGCACGTCCTAATAAACCAAATATGCAAATATTTAAAAAAAAGTTCAAAAAGATAGATAGCCCTCTTTAAGTATTATTTGTATAGAAAACGTAATGTCTCAATATCAGAGGAAATTGTATTGATTGGACATATCATTTGTTTAATCATTCTCTGTTTTTATAGCCAACAGTTGGAAAGGGATTATTTTGCCAAATATATTTAAAGGGATAGACAGTTCCCCATAAAAATAAAAATTCTGTTTTCATTTACTCGCCATCAAGTTGTTCTAAGCCTGTATGAGTTTCTTTCTTCTGTTGGACACAAAAGCAAGGTTTCGAGACACAGTTTGAACTTATTTTAACTTCATTAGAGCGACAGCATGGAACATCTACAAGCGTCTGTCTCATAATACATAGCGACATCAAGCGACAAAGATACATTGTGTGGGGTGTAATAACGAGTATTGTAACAAATTAGTAAAGTACGTTTTTGACTTTTTGAAGTAACGATCCCTTTTTTTTTACTGTAAATTTAAGTTAAATCCATAAAACCTGAACTGTTGCTACCATATTTTTGTAATGGTTCTGGCTACCACAGCTGTCTTTTTTTACTGTAAATTTCACAGATTTCTTTTTACAGTTTATATGTTTTAAACTATTATTTGAATTAACTTTATTTGAACTAAATGGAACAAGATGACGATTTGTGCATGACCAATCTTTCACAGATGAAGCATGCATGCACTGTAAAAACGACACAACATGAACTGTAAACATTATAGTGAAGACAAACAGTCATATGTTTTTTTTTACCACATTCAATTTCAATGAACATGCTAAAACTAACCAATAAATATGTATTTTGGTTATGTTACTGAATTTTTTATAAAATTCCCTTTTTAGGTTTAGCAACAATGTCTTTTTAAAGTTATAACGGGAAGTTTTCCATTCCGGTGCAAAAAAAGAACAGGCTGAACAATACCAGCCAGAATAAAACAAGTGTGACTACTCATGTCGAGATCTAGGATATCCCCTTTAGTCAGAATCTTGTGGAATCCTTTGATAGCGGTTGGGACATATGTAATAGACAAGCTAAGAGTAGATAACAGAATAAGATAAAATGCTCTTCTCTTAATGGGGTTTTCCTTCTCTCTCTCTCCCGGTCCTGACTGCTTCAGACCTCTGAGAACAGCCACAAGGAAAAACATCTGAATGAAGAGGAAGAGGATGAACTGCAGAGTATAGAACCATGTTTGAGCCATTTCACTGAGCAAGACTAAAATACACATGGAGAACAAACAGGATCCAAGAATAGTGATCCAGGCCGCAGTGCAGCAGATCACTCTATATCTGAGAGGTTTGTACTTCAGAAAGGTTACAGGATGAACCACTGCCAGGTAACGCTCAACACAGATCAGACACTGGAACAGAGGACGACCGGTGATGGCAAGTCTCACTAAAAAACGTGCAATTATCGTAAGGCTTGAAAATCTTTTAGCCAACAAAATGAACAAAGAATTCAGAGACAGAACATCCTCAAAGACAGAGAGATTGAGGTTGAAGAACTCTGATGCAAGTCCACGTGCTGTTCCTCTGACGATGATCCATATAACATAGGAGTGTGTAAACAGACCTAACATGAAATGGAAGCCCAGTACAAAAATGACTACGATTAATCGGTCCGCAGACATCGTGAGGTCGGATGAAGCTTCAGGTGTTGTGAAGTTCACTATAGAGCCATTCATTAATTCCATTCCTATCAAAAAAACAACAACAACAACAACAACAACTTGTAATTGTGAATTATGCAAAAAGTGTCAATATACAAGGGTTAAGATTATTGTTCAGACTCCATGGATGTCGTTTAAATCACATGAGGAAATACGATTCTATTTTTTTAACCTTAGTGTGCAGTTCACATCATCAATTTATTAAATGATATGTTGAATCTTAAATAAATTGTTAACTCTGTTAAATTTAAAAATGACTCATTCCCTTTCTTCAGTATCTAACATGCCAATAATAACCCACAATTTGACTGACTGAAAACAACAATGGCATTGTTATATATAGCTCAGTAGGGTAACACTTTACAATAAGTATTAACTAACATTAACTAACAATGGACAATATTTGTTCAAAGTAGTTAATACAAAATTATACTATTCATTGTTTGCTTATGTTAGTGTTTGCTTAATGTCATGGATTATTATCGAACCATGACATTTTTTCTTACAAATAGCTTCAATCATACAAATCAAAAAAAGATTTAAAAAAAAAAAAATTGTGAGGGGTTACTTAGGGAATCGTTGTGGCAACGTTGTCCACAATGGGAAAATTGTAAAAAAAAAGAAAAAAAAAGTTGTTTTTCTATAAAATTGTGATTTTCTTTTCTATTTAATTGCGCATTTCTTTTAGAAATGAATAGATTTATATACTTGGAATTCATGCAAACCAAAAATAAACAGATCCCTGTCATACCCCTAACACTAACCCTAACCCTAATTCGGACTCAGTGTGCAAGGACTGAGTGTTTAACTGCACTCTTCCCTTTGCCCTTTCCGTAAAATATTCCTGTATTAATTTTCTGGAAAAACAAAAGAAAATCAATTTGTTATTTGTATATAAATACAACTATACTACAATAAACACTTCAAATAAATATTGTTGATGCTACTATAACTATAAAAAAAATCCCAATGGGGAAATACATTGCAATTCCACTGTGGTACAGCGTTGCCATATGGAAACATTGATATTTTGTCAATTTACAGGAAAACTATGTTAGACAAAGTTGATTTGTGAGTAAAATGTCTAATTTACTTATCAAAGATGCTGCAAAAAAAAAATCCCCCTTGAGAAGAGATGTTTAGAAATGAGATTAATATTGCATTTTCTGGAGGACTTCAACAGGTGTCTTCCATGTGAGGGTGACAGTGGGACAGAACGTTTTAGAGGGACATTCAAATGTCATGTGATTTCAAAACAGCACATCATTGGCTACCTTAAGGCCTGCCCTTTTATTTCCCATAGTGCAATATATTGTATTTTTTTCTGAATAAGTAAATTAATTGTTTCCATGTGGCAACGCTATGCCATAAAGGGTTAATACTGTTAGTAAATGCTGAAATGAACATGAACTAAGATTAATAAATGCTGTAGAAGTATTGTCCATACTTAGTCCATATTAACTATGGTAGTTAAATGTTAACTAATGAAACCTTATTGCAATGTGTTACCGCTTAGTACAATAGATGAAAATGAATGAAATTGAAAGAGTTTTTCACCTGAAAAGTGGATGCTTGGCCTCTCTTATGTCTATAAATATAACTGCAGTTTTATAGACTGTCTTTACATATGTCACAAGGACATATGAGTACAGCTAAAAAAACAAAAAAACAATTGCTCTCTCTGGGTTTTTTGTTTATAGAAAGCAGTTTACTTAATGTTTTAAAAGCTTTCATGTTTAAATTGCTGTCCTGGACACTTTATAGTATATTTAAAACTTTAAATTATTAATATTTACAACACAACAAGAAAGGTGATGGGCCTAAAAAATGGTAAGTTCCTTAAATGTAATTCCAGTAGGCCTATATTTTACTTTTCCCATTCATTAAAGAAAAATATTTGTTTGAACATGTTTCTGATAATAACATAAGCGTCACCAATGCATTGAACACCTGGAACATGGAAATAAGTGACTGTGTCAGAGATTAATTTCTTTTATTTGACAATCACTGAAGAATTTGTACATTATATGTGCTCACAAACTAACTCAATTTTGATCAGATATATCCATTGAGGAAGACTAAAGCTAGAAGAGTAGACAAGAACCTAGACAAGGATTGTGTCTGTCTGACAACTAAACAATCTTAAAAAAATCAACATACATTTGATGCTGTTAATGAGTCCATAATTGCTCACTTACATAATTTATGCATTTCAGGTTCAGTAAAATCATTCCTATGCCTTAAAATGGGTGGTCATGAGTCAAACATAGTTTTATTTTAATAATAATTATACTAATTAATAATAAAATTATTATTTCCTTTACCATATGAGATGGACAGACAAAGAAAAGGTAAATGCATGGACTTCTTTAAATAAACAGAACAGTCAATGACTAAACTTACATCATAAACTGTCATCTTCAATTGTCACATTCAATTAATAAAAACAACAGCAAAACTACTAAATGGAAATAATGATTAGTCAATTGCAGTTATTTTTAAGAACTGAGGCAGAAGACAAGTTTCCCAATCCGATGCAGATAAAAAACAGGCTGAACATAACCAGCCAGCGTAAAACAAATGAAACTAATATACCAGAGAGCAGGAATATTCTGTTGCGTCAGAACAGCAATGAGTCCAACGATAGAGCATGGCAAATACATGATAACCATAGTCATAGTAGTAACAAGTATGAGATAAAACGCTCTTCTCTTTATGTGGTTTTCTTTTTCTCTCCCTCTCTCTCCTGGTCCTGACTGCTTCAGAGCTCTGAGAACAGCCACACAGCTGAACAACTCAATGGAGAAAACTGTGAGTAATTGAATTGAGCTAAACCATCTAAAGGCTTGATTATTGCATAATAAGCAGAATAAACAGGAGCCAAGAATAATGATCCAGACCACAGTGCAGCAGATCACTCTATATCTGAGAGGTTTGTACTTTAGAAAGGTTACAGGATGAACCACTGCCAGGTAACGCTCAACACACACCAGACACTGAAACAGAGAGTGACCCGATATGCCTAGTCCTTGGAGAAAAATTGCTAATGTTATGAAGAATTGGAGTTGTGTGGTTATTCTTAATATACTGAATACAGAATCCAGAGAGAACAAGATCTCACAAACAGAGAGATTGAGGATGAAGAACTCTGATGTAACTCCACTTCCTGTTCCTGTGATGATGAACCAAATAACATAGGAGTGTGTAGGAAGACCAAACATAAAATGGCTGCTCAGCAGAAAAATCTCTAACATGCCTATTCGATTAAATGCAGACACAGATGTTGTGATGTTTGTGGAAGCTTCAGGTGTCGTCAAGTTCACAGCGTAGTCCATGTCTATCAAAGAAAATATGAATATGTTCCAAATATGTTCTAGCCTGATAGGTTAAAAGACCGCTTGGATTTCAATTACACCCTAATCAGCTGATATGAGAATATGTGAAGATAAAGCAAGTAATACGAGTAATTTTAGGACTTTTCACACTTGAAATAGCTAACCATTGGTCATTCTAATTATGGGTTATCTTACTTCACATTGCTCATAATTTACCCAGGGTTGACAATTAACCCAGGGTATTAACTGCAAAACAATCCTGGTCCAGGGCACAGTTACATAATCCTAAAAAGCTCTAATCCCGTTCCTCTAGCTGGGGTTAAACGTGGGGTTTAGAACAATGCTATCCTGGGCTTAAGTGCAGAGTGAAAAGCCCTTATGCGTAATGCAGACAATAATTGTATTCCAATGATAATTGACCTAACAATGATAAAATGTATGCTACTAACAATATGATAACAATAACATAATTTATATAAAAAAATTTCACCTGAAGAGTGAATGTCCAGTCTCTCAGGATGTGCTGTTTTACAGACTGAGTTCACAACTAATGACGACAGCCTACTTTGGCTAGTCTAATAATTGAGGAAGTATGGTAAATTGATGTGGGAGGGGAGTGTTGCCTGGTACGTAATATTTGTATTACGTCTGTGTCGCTAAAATCATATTTTACTACTTAAAATGTGCTCTGTAACTGAAATAGCCTAAATTTAAGAATGGCTATAAACATTAGGCTATAAAAACTCATTCTAGCCTATGTGCGTCAGACGTTACACCCCCCCCCCCCCCCCCCCTCCCCTCTCTCTCTCTCTCTCTCTCTCTCTCACTCTCGCCATTGGTGGGTCATGAAAGCATGTTATCAGCCTCCAGAATGAATAGTGCCATTGTGGTGTTTCTTGATAGTAGATAAAGTTAATGAAGTAGTCGAACACGGAATGGTCATTGGTGGTCAATTTGTCCCTGTTATTCCCCTTTCATTGCCAGCTAAGCGAGTCAATTTGTCAAATGTTCCACCATTCGTAAGTGATGAAATTTTAACACAAGCCCTTTATCCTGGTGTGGAAAATTGGTGTATCCGATTAAAAAGATCTCAATCAATAGCGGGTCACCTCTTATAAACACATTGTTTCATTCAGGCGATTTGCTTAAATGTCGAGCTAGACATGACACTCACATTTTTTTATTTATTCATTCGACATTGTCCTGAAAAGGAATGTTGTGAATGAGAATATACTGAAGGTAGTGCGGCTGGTGGTGGTGGTAATTGAGGAGGCATTGCCAGGGACGGCTACAGGTGTTCCCGGTGACAAATGTTGTTGGTCGACCTCATTGCACCATGAGCACTCATAGGAATCAGACAGACTGGCTAAACCGACCGTCTGCTAGCGGCCTCGCATCACCAAAGTCAGATAAATCCCATCACTTTCAGAGCCTCTTTCACCTAGATATTATCATACAGAGACTGTGTCTGTTCCCTGAATTTGGAAATCCAAAAAACGTCAGGTTAAAAATGTAATTGATGTTCAACAAATAAAAAACAGATATAATACAGATGAGCAAATGATAAAGCTTGGGTTACTGAATATTCGATCCCTTACTTCAAAATCACTCATAGTTAATTAAATGATTTCAGATTATAATCTAGATGTGCTGTGTTTGACAGAAACCTGGCTAAAACCAAACGATTAAATTAGTTTAAATGAGTCAACCCTACAAGATTACTGTTATAAACATGAACCTCCTCTGAAAGGCAAAGGGGCAGGTGGTGCTGTGATTTATAGTAATATTTTCAAAACCACTAAGAAATCTAGTTTTAAATATACTTCTTTTGAAGTGTTGGTGCTTAATGTAACAATAGTGTAAACGATAAATCACATAAAGGGCACCATAAAGATTTTTTCAAAGAATTTGTGGTCTTTCTATCAGAGTTAGTATTTGCTTAAATACTAAAAAGCCAAAACAATCTCTGTTACCTTAAATTATATGTCTCTGTATCTCTGTAAAGCTGCTTTGAAACAATCTACATTGTTAACGTAATCATCTAACCTTTGTAAAATACACGACAATGACTTTAGGTAGGCTACATGATATCTTCCTTTATTTCGGAACATTTCTTAATACAACATATTTTATTTAGTTTTAACAAGTGCAATACATCTAAACTCGTTTAACAAACACCAAAAGTTAAACCTTTAAAAGCAATTGAAGTGTAATCAAGCGGTCTCTGTTCTCCCGTTTCCATGGCATAGCGGTGCTGGATCTTTTGCGGGAGCTGGGCTCGTGTTCGGCTGGGAACTTTAAAATGAATTTTTGGAATGTTTTAGCTTGCATCCAAGATGTACAGTAGGTGTCTTTGTTTCCGCAGTAGTTTCAATTTTATATGTCAGTCATATAATGCAGGTCTATGGTCACCACCTCAAAGAGCATGCACAGAGAAGTCCAAATTAAACATGATTTAATGACTCGTAAATGTAAGTAAGATACACATTGATGGCCTAAGACACGAAAGGAGCGGTTTGTGTGAGAAAACGAACAGTAATTATATCGTTTTTACCTCTTGTAACTACAGCCACGTCCAAGTGATCTGAGGGCGCGGGCGCTTCGGTCTGCGCAAGTGCTGGAAGTGATCTCTCGCGTGAGGCGAGCATACGTAATTGTTTCTTTTACGACGATTTAAACATCCCGGATAAGGGCAAACTAGTACCATTTTAATTAGCCGTCTTACCTACAATCTCTGTTCTGTGTAAACAATGAGTGACGTACACGCGCGAGAGATCACTTCAGGAGTTTTCCGCCACGTTAAAAAATAAGTTGCATAATTCTGTAAAAATATCATCACATTCACAGTTTATAATGCTTTCAACACTTTATTTACATGAATGCGAAACGTCAATTTTGATTTCCATCTTATGCAATAAAAATTCACAAAATTAAAGTTGGGAATATAGGACTATTTGTGATTTGATAACGTAATGAATAGTAGGATATATGTAGAATTAATAAATTGTGCTATATATCCACATTTAGATTTTTTAAATTCCATCAGATATTATGAGATTTATTTTGACTTAGCATTTGAACAAAGTGTATCAACTGACCATTAACTTCAAAATTAAGGCTGAACGAATTGATACGTAATACTTTTATGACCTATAAACATACTCTCTCATAATCTGGCCTACACAGGTGCAACACATTTAACACCTGTTATGCAAAAAAAAAAAAATAATGTCAAATGTAAGGTATAGTGTGAGTGATTGGATTTTAAGCCAAATAAAATAAAACACACAGAACTCAAGTTAATCTAAAAATGTAGCATAAAACAGTCAAGGCGTTTATTAAAAAATGGGTTAAAAAATCTCTCTAAATAAAGAAAATGGCAAATTAACTAACACATGTTGATGTCATAAAAATATGAAGAAAAAAAAAACGTTGTTTACATACAATTTAATGTTTTAAGAAAAGCAAAGAAAAATAAGTAAAAATTTACCAAGATCCAGAATTTTCAAGGGGGAAAACATTGATGTAAAGCAACTCAGTTCAAGTTCAACTGTCAATTTGACATTCAATCTGTCGATTGTGGCTGTCAATAACACTGCCAATAACAGATATAAATCAAGAAGATAAATTGCAGGAGCCCATTCCGATACCAGTCATGCGATCCTACGCTTAAAATGTCGCTCCATATTGAACCTTGGGCATAGATGTACGAATCCTATAACAGGTAATCAATAAAATAAACAATTTGGTCTCAAATTGCTTAACGTTATAGCTTTACAGATTTTTTCACATCAAATTCTCAAGACTTTTTTGTGATCTTGACTCATTTCTCCTTACTCTCATTTGCCCATTTCTAAATGGTTATTCGTGCCACTTTTACCGCGTAGCTCTTACAGAGGCAAGGTACAATTTAGTTAAATGACGTTGATTTTAATATTGAGTAACGTCCCGGGTTACGTATGTAACCCTAGTTCCCTGAAGGAACGAGACGCTGCGTGAAAACCAAGTGACAAACCAGAGCAAGTGACCGACTGTGTGAATTAGGGAATAAATTCAGCCGCAAGCACCTGCGCCCCAGGGGTGGAACTAAGGTCTAGGTCATAAAACCTGACGAAAGTATGCGGTGAGGACCAGCCTGCCGCATCACACACGTCATGAAGAGAAACTCCTGACAATAAGGCTTTGGAAGCCGTCATACTCCTGGTAGAGTGAGCTCGGACAGTCAAAGGTGAAGGCTGACCAGCCGACTCATAGGCAAGTGAGATGGCCTCGACCACCCACTTGCTCATCCTCTGCTTAGACACTGGAGACCCCTTCTTAGGTGGTCCAAAACAAACAAACAACTGTTCTGATTTCCTCCACAGGGCAGCTCTGTGGACATAAGTATCTAGAGCCCGGACAGGGCAGAGCAAATTGAGTTTTTCCTGATCAGACGTTGTAAAAGGAGGAGGACAGAAGGCCTGCAGAACAATAGGTCTGGCCACATTGGTAGGGACCTTAGGGACATAACCTGGCCTGGGGTGGAGAAAGGCCTTCACCATCCCAGGTGAAAATTCCAAACACGAAGGAGCAACCGAGAGAGCCTGAATATTTCTGATTCTCTTAAGAGAAGAAATGGCAAGGAGAAAAATAGTCTTTAAAGTAACAAACTTTTCAGAAACTTCTTCAATAGGCTCAAAAGGAGCTAGGGAAAGACCTTCTAGAACGATGGCCAAGTCCCACGCTGGCACCCTCGTGCGGACTACAGGCCTCAGCCTCAAAGTACCACGAAGGAAGCGAGTTATAAACGGGTGTCTCCCCAAAGAGACTGTAAGTCCCCGCTAAATTGATCCAATGGCGGCATACGATCAGCGGCGAAGGTCTCGCGCATGTTCCGTCCTTTCCAGGCTAAAGGGATTTTTGATTAAATGCAATACACTTTCTCATATGTATTAACTCGTTATTTCATCTGACTCCATATATAAAAGGGTTTTAATGATATCTGTGCATCATTAAATGTGAGCGAGTGTCTGACTATTCCTTGTAACCATTAGCTAAATGAACAATGTCAAAGTCAATTAGAATAATCAAATGTAACAATTTATTATGTCGGGTAAAGTATCATGCCAATTTCACAATCAGTTCAAAGATAATCAATACAATAACATCGAATGCTCTAGGATAAGAGAAATGCAAACCCAACATTTTAAGAAATACATGAGGCTGAGTTTTGGACACTCAACCTCATGGGCTCTCAGAATTACAGAGAAGCCTCGAGCTTTTCACTGCAGTCCATTAAATAGCCAGAATCTTTTCACATGGAAAACCTGCTAATTTGCATTAAGAAGTTACACCTCTTTGGGTGAGGGGAAAAAGACCATTTGCCTTTCTTTGTGTGTCAGTTATCTCTAAACTCTTAAAAACCTTAGTACCTTGTGTTTTAACCTTTGGGAATGAGACCATTGTACCAGTCATACTGAGACCTTTAAAATGATACTAAACACAATACTTAATCATTCACATTAAAACCATATATTCTTGTGTGAGTTAAGTGTTACTGAAACAGAGAGAATGCAGATGAAGTGAGACTTGTCCCAAAGGAAGAGGGGGAGGGAGTCGAATGTTAATTTTCCCACAAGGTTCTTTGTTTCATAGATCAGTGGTCATTCTTTAACCAGTTCTTCCAATTTCCAGCCTTACAGATCCCTCCTTGACCCCGTGGGTCACATTCGGACGAAATCTTACGGGGTCACAGTAAGGCGTTTGTTGAAATCTTTGAGGTGTTACTCAAAAATTGTCTTTGGAATGTTAGCATCTGTAGAAGCTCAGAGGGCTGTGTTCACCTGCAGAACACCTGGCCTCACCAGGTGTATAGCTTGAGTCCAGCAGGTGGATGAATGCATTCAGCTTTTCTTTCTGTGATCCGAACGAGGTTCATAGAGTCAATCCGGACCTTTTTGACTTGTTCAGTTGACGTGTCATGGAGAAACTTCTGCTTCTCTGGCACCTTCCCCATGATGATAATCTGACCCTCCTTGACCAATCCTGTCACCTCCAGCGGTGCGGTTGTCTGGGCAGACCTCAGTGGGTGAAGGGGTTCTCCTTGATTCCACACTGCTTTGTGTGAGACACCTGACAAGCATCTTAAATGTCCGCTTCACGATTGAGCACATATGAACTTCAAGTCGTAAAGGAAATGCATAGGAAAACATAATGCAACAAAACAAATCAAGTCATGTTCAATGTAAAATACCATGTTCATGTCAGCAAGTGTGAATGGTACATCTGGTCTCATATGTTCCTCAAGGTCAGGTAAGGTGGTCTCATTTTTAATATCCAATTCTTTCACCACTGATGATATTAAATGGTAGTGGAATTTAAATATTCTTGGTCTGACTTACTCAAAGGAAATGCAGCAAGAAGTCGGTGCATAATCAAATAATAAAATAAATGGTACGCATCAATACATCTTGTAATAACAATAATAATTTAAATACAAAAATATGAAGAATCACTGTTTGTTCAGGAATCTTCCAATGCAAGCCACCTATGCAGATATAAGGAGTGACTTGGAACATGAATAATCATACAAGGATGGAGATTGTTCATTCCTTGTAACAGTTGTGTGTGTGAGTGTGTGTGTGTGTGTGAGAGACAAGAATGGAAATCGTTCATTCCATGCAACAGTTGTGTGTGTGTGTGTGTGTGTGTGTGTGTGTGTGTGTGTGTGTGTGTGTGTGTGAGAGAGAGAGTGTGTGTGTGTGGCTCAGTCACAGTCGATGACAGGTAAATTTTAAATTCTGTAATTTGTTGAAGCGCTCACACTTCAGATCTATTCGTTATTGATGATGTTTCTGTTATTATTGGTTTGTTGAGAAATCAGGGGCCCTCTGACCTTCCAACAACCCTAACAACAATCAGAAAGTTTGAACATTTTGAAACTTGAATAGCAGGTCTGTCTCTGCTTCATAATTTTTCATCATTGATTTGCGACTGTAGCCATTCATATGTATATTACAGTGTTTTCCCATGGGTTGGAAGAGTGTTGTGAACAGTATGTTATGATAAAAGTGATGTTATGTCATGGGATCAGCTTTCCCATCCTATGTGTGTGAAGCTATCCGCATCTGTCCGTGTGAAGATGCACAATAGATCTTTAGTGAAGTGACACTTTTGGACTCTGTCATCTTTATCTTCTTATGTGTCGTGTTCAACCTGGATAGACTTGATCTTTTCCAGGTGATGTTGATGTGAGGGTGTAGTGATGGAGGAGTGTGGGTTCATGTCTAGGAGATGGGTGGAATATAATCTATAACAATTGTGTTGCAAATTTAGTTCCAGTTCTAAACTGGTAGGCCATGCTAATGTAGTGATGTGCTACTGTGAGATGTAAATGGCCTTTGAAGTGTCGTTTCACCCATCTCCCGTGTTTCAGGTTCTGTTCTAACAATCCCGCTGTCCTGGCGATCCAGGTGGAGTCCGGCCCGTCCTGGCATCCGTCCTCCGAGGAATTGCAGAAGTAAACCTGACAAAAGCAAATGCAGAGAGAACCACAGTTAATTCTGATGTTTTCAACAGTTTTAAATTCAGACATGTGGAATTCTTTTGCTTCCTCCATTGCGATTTTAATTCCCGTTGTCACATGAAACCGAGTTTCATTGACCAGGTCTGAATTACTGCCGTTGTTTCAGTGCAGTGTGCGACACCTTAAAGCTGCTCTTGCAGTCGAGCCTTCACAGTCTGCTGTGTCATGAGCATTAGAGATCCCAGTTCTGCTGGGGACATTTTGTCTGGCTTTACCTCAAGTTGCTTTCATTACAGCCAGATCTGTGGGCATAAATTAGTTCACCTGTTTTGGTGTGGTGTCGTTCACACATTTGGTTAGTGCAGATCTCTTGTGACCTGCAAAAGGCTGTGGTACTTTTGTTCAATGTTTAGTTCACACCCTCCTTGTAAATATGCGTCCTTGATCAGTTTGCTATTACCTGTGCCACACTTCTGAGAGTGTTTTTTAAATGCAAAAATAAAAGCACACCTCCGTCCGCCCTTTTGGCACTGGGTAGTAGCTCAAGGGATGAATGTCACACTTCTCCAATTAATGCCCTGCTTGGCGTGGCGATTACAATATAATGTGTATTATAATTCGAGTTATAATACAATTATATTTAAGAATATAAGTGAAATTATATTGTTTTTGGTCTCTGAAGAGTCTCTGCTCGTTCTTGTATCAATACATTTGAATATGAAAAGGCTTTCTGGCTCAGGCTGATAAGATGTACATTTGCTGTTTCTCTTTTCTGTTTGCTAGGTTTCGAATACCTTTTCTTTTCATCTAGTCTTTTTAAAGACTATAAGAAAGCCAAGTGGCCATTTTAACGTTTGTTTATTCTTTTGAACTCTTAGTTTTAGTTTATCCGCTCAGATCAGGAAGCTATATCGCTCTGCAGTCCTTCTCTCAAGGCCGCACGACACACCCCCGTCAGTTCCAATGATCAATTCAGAGGTAATTTGACTAAATATCTGGGATCTGCCGTATTCACACGTACAATCAAAGATATATCTACAAGTCCCTTTGAACGTTAATGATATCCGTGCATCATTAAACGTTAGCGAAGGTTTGTTTATTCTTTAAACTCTGATTATGTTTTATCCGCTCAGATCAGGAAACTATATCACTTCGAGTTCCTCACCAGGTCTCCGGCACAATCTCGTCAGTTTCCGATTATCAAAACAGAGGTAATTGGCTGAATGTCTGGGATTTGCCGTAATTCACACGTACACAATCGAAGACATATACACAGCCCCCTTGAATGCCACCTCAGGAACTAATTCAATAACTTACTTTACCAGCGTGCACTTATCTAAAGTAACATTAAATTAGAACAGAGGTATTTAGACGTACCCAAATCTAGATCAAACAGCATTAGCTGATTCTAGACGGAAACTACCCGTCTCCTCATTCAAGTACACTTGAATCTGATATCAGATATTAGTCGTCACTAAACTCTGACGCAAACTTGTGGAAATATACGAATCCTATAATCTACTCGGGGGAAAACAATTCTCAGAGTCGGTTAGAATAAAATCAAACGTAACCATTTACAAATTTTGTATGCGAAAAACAGCTCCCATAGAGTGGAGAGGTAAAGTGTACGTTCTCTAAAGCTTTGAATATGAAAAGGGTTTTTTTTGTTTCAGGATTAATGAGATGCACGTTCACTGTTTCTGATCTTCAAATTCAAATTGTGAATCACACAATAGCCTAGACACACGTGTTTAATTCAGTTTACACAGGACACATGGCCTAGAATACAACATCTACAGCCTTTACCTAAGTGATACAAACACACTTACAGTAAAGCAATCCTGTGCTTCATGAATAAACTTAAATTTAGCCTATGTGCATGCTGTAGCACAAACAACTAAAGTGTGTTCTATTAGCACAATGTGTTAAGCACAATTCCAAATTTGAAAATTAACAGAATTATTTCATGCTTTTTAATCCCATCGGTGTTAACGTGTAAGCTTTCAAATGCAATATAGAGATTTTAATGTTTTGAATGTGGCTTTGGCCCGCCACCAGTAGGCCGAACAAATAAGGGTTAAGCGTTGGACGCAGCATGGTCATTAGCATTTAGCATTAGCCTTGAGCGTTTTTGAAAGCAGCATGGTCATTAGCATTTAGCATTAGCCTTGAGCGTTTTTGAAAGCAACATGGACAATAGCATTTAGTGTTATCCTTGATATTTGAGTTTTAGCCCTAAATAATATCGTCATGTTTTCCCAAAATTTGCTTTTCATAAACAATGCATCGATTTGCCTTTTTATTTATAAAATCACGTGTTTTCCAATTGTTTACAAACTTAGAATTTTCTTTCTCTTTGCTCATTTCCACCACATGTTGCAAGTTTGTTCAAACAAAGCCAATGCAACAATGGAGAAAACACGCTGATTTCAAAACTTTAGCCTCTAATTTTACAGCTCTTCATCAAGTAAGTTAGGCTACCAGAAAATTATTTGGAAGATGTAATTCCAATTTTAGGTTTCGTTTCTTGTTGCTTAGGCAAACAAATACATCTTTAAAATCGTATTTAGGATTTTTCTTCCTCATCTGCGCTGCCGTTATCACGTCCTCACCTCACGTGTTTTAGTTCAGGACTAACGTTACACAAAGGGCTTTCCGACCGTAACAATGCAAACAACATTTTCTCAACACTTAAAAAGGGCAGAAAAAGTTGACTTACCACAGCGCAGAAGACAGAGAAGATTTTCAAACCTCGTGTTGATTTTAAAATCCCCATACTTTGCTGGAAAGACGTTTCTCAAGAAATCCATTTATTGCGAGATCACGTCGAGGTCACCATTGTAAGTCCCCGCTAAATCGATCCAATGGCGGCATACGATCAGCGGCGAAGGTCTCGCGCATGTTCCGTCCTTTCCAGGCTAAAGGGATTTTTGATTAAATGCAATACACTTTCTCATATGTATTAACTCGTTATTTCATCTGACTCCATATATAAAAGGGTTTTAATGATATCTGTGCATCATTAAATGTGAGCGAGTGTCTGACTATTCCTTGTAACCATTAGCTAAATGAACAATGTCAAAGTCAATTAGAATAATCAAATGTAACAATTTATTATGTCGGGTAAAGTATCATGCCAATTTCACAATCAGTTCAAAGATAATCAATACAATAACATCGAATGCTCTAGGATAAGAGAAATGCAAACCCAACATTTTAAGAAATACATGAGGCTGAGTTTTGGACACTCAACCTCATGGGCTCTCAGAATTACAGAGAAGCCTCGAGCTTTTCACGGCAGTCCATTAAATAGCCAGAATCTTTTCACATGGAAAACCTGCTAATTTGCATTAAGAAGTTACACCTCTTTGGGTGAGGGGAAAAAGACCATTTGCCTTTCTTTGTGTGTCAGTTATCTCTAAACTCTTAAAAACCTTAGTACCTTGTGTTTTACCCTTTGGGAATGAGACCATTGTACCAGTCACACTGAGACCTTTAAAATGATACTAAACACAATACTTAATCATTCACATTAAAACCATATATTCTTGTGTGAGTTAAGTGTTACTGAAACAGAGAGAATGCAGATGAAGTGAGACTTGTCCCAAAGGAAGAGGGGGAGGGAGTCGAATGTTAATTTTCCCACAAGGTTCTTTGTTTCATAGATCAGTGGTCATTCTTTAACCAGTTCTTCCAATTTCCAGCCTTACAAGACTCCACTGAAAGGGACATGGTAAGCAGCAAGTGCCGCCACATACACCTTTAGTGTGGAGGGGGATAAGGAGAACCCTGAGGAGAAACGCTCCTGCAGGAACTCCAGCACTGCACCCACTGGGCAGTTAACTGGGTCCAACAGGTGTTCTCCACACCAAGAAGTGAAGAGCCTCCACTTCAAGGCGTATAACTTCCTCGTGGAAGGAGCTCTAGAGTGAAGGATGGTCTCAACAACCTCGGTTGAGAGACCAGCACCTACGAGCTGGGCCCCCTCAGAGGCCAAGCCCATAGCTTCCACAACTCTGGGCGGGGGTGATGAATCAACCCGCTCGCCTGAGAGAGAAGGTCCCTCCTGATCGGAATCTCCAGAGGAGAGCCGTCTAGGAGAGATATTAGGTCCGCAAACCATACTCGGGCCGGCCAGTACGGGGCGACCAACAGTAGACTGACCCCGTCCCGGCGAACCCTCTCCAGAACTCCTGGGAGCAGAGCAATCAGGGGAAAAGCGTACAGGCGTGACCTCGGCCACGCCTGTACCATAGCATCCAACCCCAGTGGGGCTGGATAACTGAGAGAGAACCACAGTGGACAGTGTGATGTCTCCCTGGACGCAAATAGGTCTACCTCGGCACGACCGTACTGCATCCACAGGAGCTCCACCACCTCGGGGTGGAGTCTCCATTCCCCGGGCCTCGGCCCCTGCCTCGACAGGATGTCCGCTCCCTGATTTAAATACCCTGGAAGATAAATCGCCCTCAATGAAAGGAACTTCCCCTGGGTCCATAGAAGGATCTGGCGAGCCAGATTGTATAACGGGCGAGAGCGCAGACCCCCCTGATGGTTTATGTAAGAGACCACCGATGTATTGTCGGACCGGACAAGAACATGATGACCTCTCAGGTCTGGTAGGAAGTGTTTCAGAGCCTGAAACACAGCCAACATCTCTAGACGATTTATATGCCATAATCGATGATGGTCCTGCCACAGACCCTGGGCTGGGCGACCACTCATGATCGCCCCCCAGCCTGTGAGGGAAGCATCTGTCGTTAGCGTTACACGACGACATAGAGCTCCCAGCACAGGTCCCTGGGACAGAAAACAAGGATCCCTCCACATGACCAGAGCACGTAGGCAGCGCCGCGTAACTTTGATCATGCGGAGGGGGTTTCCCCTCGGGGAGAACCCCTTGGTTCTGAGCCACCACTGTAACGGTCTCATGTACAACAGGCCGCAGGGTATAACATTGGACGCTGCTGCCATCAGACCCAGCAGTCTCTGGAACTGCTTCACAGTGAGCAACTGGCCTAGCTTTACTCGTTTTACAGCTGAGAGAATCGAAGTGATGCGGGCAGGCGACAGGCGAGCCCGCATTGCTACTTAATCCCATAATACCCCCAGAAAAGATGTCTTCTGTGATGGAGATAGAACACTCTTCTTGGCTTTAATTTAATTTAGGGGTTAATAAAACATACGATCGTATCTTGAGACAGTTTTCTTGAGACAGATGGCTGGGAAGTCAAACCCGCCTATACCGCCATATCCGTTATATCCTATTCCAGCTGTAGATGCACCATTTGATCATGTTGTCGTGGATTGTGTGGGTCCGTTGCCCTGTACTAAATCCGGTAACAAATTTTTACTGACCATTATGTGTTCTTCAACGCGTTTCCCTGAAGCTATACCTATGCGTAAAATCACTGCGCCCGCTGTTGTAAAGGCACTAATTAAATTCTTTTCATTGTTTGGACTCCCTAGGGTAATTCAAACTGACCAGGGGACAAATTTTATGTCTCGTGTTTTTGCACAAGTGACCAAGCAGCTGAACGTCACCCACCGATTTTCAAGTGCTTTCCATCCAGAGAGTCAAGGGGTGCTGGAAAGGTTTCATCAAACCCTGAAGTCAATGCTTCGTGCTTACTGTCTTGAATTTGAAAAGGAGTGGGATGATGGGGTACATCTCTTGATGTTTGCCGTTCGAGAAGTTGTGCAGGAGTCTACTGGTTTTAGTCCAGCAGATTTGGTGTTTGCGCATAATGTGCGTGGCCCTTTAAAGTTACTGCAGGAGAATTGGTTGAGTGAGGCCAGGCAAGAAAATTTGCTTGATTATGTCAGCTCTTTTCGTTACAAGTTACACAGGGCTTGTGAGTTGGCTAGCAAAAACCTGACTGCTACTCAGTCCAAAATGAAAGGTTGGTTTGACAAAAAAAAACAAGATCCGACAATTTAAGGTTGGGGACAAAGTTTTAGTATTCTTACCTATCCTTGGTTCTAGTCTTCAAGCACGCTATAGTGGCCCTTATGAAATACAGCAGAAGGTTACTGACAGGGATTATATTGTAGCTACTCCCGACCGTGTCCGTAAAAGCAGACTGTGCCATGTCAATATGATCAAACCATATTTTGATTGTGAGCAGTTGGACAAATCCAATTTAGGGGAGGTAAAGTCGGTTTTGGCTTTGTTTAATGCTGAACAGCCTCAAACTGTGTGTTCTCCTGTTTCTAGTACTTTTCAGGTACCTGATTTCTCTGAGGTAACATCTGGAGCTGAAACTGTCCCTGAGGCCTTGGAGTTGTTGTCCGGTTCTGAAGTTGATTGTGGTATTGAAAGTCCTTCTGTGGCTACAGTTCATGGTCGGTTGAACAACTCTGAAATACTTGCTGACCTTGATTCCTGTTTTTTGCATCTACCTTATTTACAGCGTTCAGATGTTGTAAATTTAATTAATCATTATGTTGTACTCTTTGCAGATGTGCCGTCCCAAACACAAGTATTACAACATGATATCGATGTGGGTGACAACCTGCCAATTAAACAGCATCCGTATCGTGTCAATCCTGAGAAACGTCGGCGTTTACAAAATCAGGTTGACTATATGCTGTTGCATGGTATTGCAGAACGTAGTGCAAGCTCATGGAGTTCACCCTGTATTCTCGCTATTAAGTCTGATGGATCTGACCGTTTTTGTACAGACTTTAGGAAGGTTAATAATGTCACAAAGCCTGATTGTCATCCTCTTCCTCGTATGGAGGATTGTGTTGACCGCGTGGGGTCTGCAACTTTCGTGACAAAATTAGACCTTCTTAAAGGCTATTGGCAGGTGCCGTTAACTTTGCGTGCCAGGGAAATTAGCGCGTTTGTTACTCCTGATGCCTTTTTACAGTATTCTGTAATGCCTTTTGGGGTACGCAACGCGCCCGCTACCTTTCAACGATTAGTTAACTGCATTTTGGGGGGGGTGACGGGTTGCGAGGCATACTTGGATGATATAGTAATTCACTCTGCAACATGGGATGAGCACATCAATCAGCTACAACAAGTGTTTCACAGGTTGGCTGAGGCAAACTTAACGGTTAATTTAGCTAAATGTGAATTTGCAAAAGCAACCGTAACCTATTTAGGGAAAATTGTGGGTGGTGGCAAGGTAAAACCGGTAAATGCCAAAATTGAAGCCATTAGGTTATTTCCAGTTCCTTCTACTCGTCGTGAACTACAACGGTTCTTAGGAATGGCGGGGTATTACCGCAGTTTTTGTAAAAACTTTTCTGCCGTAGCTGCCCCACTGACCGACTTGCTGAGTCCAAAAATAGGGTTTAAATGGTCACCGGAATGTCAGTATGCTTTTGAGTCCCTTAAAACTCTCCTGATGCAGGCACCTGTTCTCGCTGCTCCAGCGTACGATCGTGTTTTTAAACTGGCTGTGGATGCCAGTGATGCGGGAGCAGGTGCTGTTTTGTTGCAGGAGGGGCTTGATGACATCGAACATCCGGTGTGCTACTTTTCAAAAAAATTCCAAAAACATCAAAGGTCATATTCAACGATTGAAAAAGAAGCGCTTGCCTTAATTTTGGCCCTTAAGAATTTTGAGGTTTATATCGGTTCTTCTTCGTGTCCGGTTGCGGTTTATACGGACCATAACCCTCTCGTGTTTATTAATCAAATGCGCAATTCAAATCAGCGCTTAATGAGGTGGGCTTTGTTTGTCCAATCATTTAATTTGGAGATAAGACATATATCCGGGAAGAATAATGTGTTGGCAGACACATTATCGCGTACGGTTATGTGGTGATTGGTGGGTTTAAGTTGTTTTCCCCACCATTCACCATTTGGGGGTGGGGGTGTTACGTGTGTAACGCGTCTTGGCCTGGAGTCCTCTAATGTTTATTATGTTAATTATGTTAATGTTGTCTTGTTTCCGTCCTTCCTAGTTCTGATTGGTGGTGCTGGAAAAGTTCGGGAGATAAAACGGAAGGAGATGTCCTTGGAAGGAAGTTCGTCGCTGTTCGCCATTGTTGGTCGTTTTGAACTTGAGTTAGGAGCGGGGAGTTTCAGCTTTGGGTTGTATTTCCGTCTCCCTTGTTGCTGAGCTCCCCGTCTCTCATTTACTGATTGATTTGTGAGTCGTTTGAGTTATAATAAATATTTATCTTTGAATCACGCACGTTGTTGTCGATCTTTTATGTTATGTGTCCCTGAATCCTAGACTCATATTTTATGGGACCGTAACATTGGCATTCAGCCTCAACCCCAGTTTCTTTATGTGCGCGAGGACGACATCTCGATGCCGAACCGCTTGTTGTTGCGATTGAGCCAGAATCACCCAATCGTCTATGTAGTTAAATATACGAATGCCCTGGAGTCGCAGTGGAACTAGCGCTGTGTCCATGCACTTCGTGAACGTGCGGGGAGATAAAGCTAGACCGAACGGAAGAACACGATATTGGTACGCTTCGCCCCCGAAAGCGAACCTCAGGAACTTCCTGTGTTGCGGAAGGATGGAAATGTGGAAGTATGCGTCCTTCAGATCTATCGTGACAAACCAGTCCTCGGATCTGATTTGTGACACGATTTGCTTTAGCGTGAGCATCTTGAACTTGAGCTTGGCTACAGCACGATTTAGTAGGCGCAGATCTAAAATTGGACGCAACCCCCCATCCTTCTTTGGAACGATGAAATATCGGCTGTAATAACCTGACTCCTTGCTGGGAGGAGGAACCCGTTCTATAGCCTCCTTTTGAAGGAGTGTTTTCACCTCTTGTTCCATTACCAGAGCCTGCTCGGGGCCCACCACGGTGGGCAGGACCCCGTTGAATCGAGGAGGAGGAGATCTGAACTGAATGGCATAACCCCTCTCTATCGAGTGCAGAACCCACTGAGATACTTTTGGAAGACTTTTCCACTCTGCCAGAAATTCTACTAAGGGTACCAGCCTCTCGAGGCTGGCCTCTGGAATATTTTGAGCAGCAGACACAGCGCCCTGTAACGGCGCACCGGCAGGGAACAACTGGTCTAACTGCTCTAAACCCCTCCTCAGAGGGGGCGAGCGTCCCTCGGGAAAACAATTGCTGGGCCCGTCTACGCCCCGACATAAAGGCGGGGTTGGCAGACGGGACCCCTGAGGGCACCGTGAGAGAACGGGCACCGTCTGAAGCGGTGAACACCTCCCTCTCATGAAGGGGACCACCCTCAGCATCCTGACGCCAGTGGTGTCAGGACTTCTTTTTAGACGAAGCCTTCTTAGCCATTATGACCGTCCTCAGATCAGTCTTACCACTAGAAGGCTTCGCCTGAGAGTGTCGCGTCTGTTCCCACTGTTTAGAAGGGGGGCCACGAGACGCGACACTCTGCTTTTGTTGCGCCCTATGTGAGGAGCTTGTCGACGGCTTGGTCTGCCCTCGCCCAGCAGACCCTGGGATATGAACTTTGAGTGGGAGGAACTTTTGAAAAGCCGCAGCTTGTTTCTTTTCTTCCTGAAATTTATCTATGACCGTATTTACTGCGTCACCAAATAAACCAGATGGAGAAAGTGGAGCATCCAAAAGAAAAGCTTTCTCTTTATCCTTCATATCAGAAAGATTTAACCACAAGTGCCTCTCTGCGGCCACCAGGGCTGCCATAGTACGGCCCATTAATTTGGCCGACTCCTTGGTGGCACGCAGAGATAAATCTGCAGCCTGACGCAGTTCGCGAACCACGTCAGTGCTGACCTCCTCACTCTCACTCATATCTTTTAAAAGATAAGCTTGGTATGCCTGCAATATAGACATCGTATGCAGACATGCCGAAGCCTGATAAGCCTTGCCCACCAAAGCCGAAGTATTTCTGAGAGGCTTGGTGGGCAAAGCTGGTGCCTTAATAGACGAGGAAGACTCAGCAGAAAGATGGCTAGCTAAAGTCTCCTCCGCCTTGGGCATCGCCCCATAACCATACAACTTAGCCCCCGATATATTAGAATAAGTAGATGTCTGGGGGCTAAACACGATAAGAGGCGGGTCTCTTCCACGACTTCGACACCTCAGTGTGGAGGTCGGGAAGAGACGGAAGGCACCGCCGTGGAGGCTGAGTGCGGGAAGGCAAAAATCGTTCGTCAAGCTTGCTTTTAGAAACATACTCCTGCCTAACAGCTGGCCACTCAATGCTTAGTTTCGAAACCGCACGAGTGAGCACCTCCCTAAGCTCCTCATGTTCAGGGGAATGAGATGACGAGTCCTCAATATCCCCTGTCTCAATACTGACAACATCCAGCTCCTCGGAACTGGATAGTTGCAGCATTGGTGTCTCAGCCCGGGGGGAAGAAACCGCAATGCGTGCTTCCACACCCGAAACTGAGGCACTGGAACTGGCAGGTAAAGGCTGAGATAGGGCAGAGCCCGTCTCAAACCCCGCTGACAGATCCATTTGCGATCCCCACGACAAACGCCGCCGCTCTGCCTCGACAGAAGCAGGACCCGAGCCGCGGGGAGCGCGAACCGAACCACTCTCCTCGAAGAGTGATCGGCGGGAGCGGAGCGTTCTGATAGGAAACCGTACTGACTCCATACTAAGCTTCAAGACGCACAACGCTAGAAGCGTTCCCGCAGCGTTTTCACGCAGCTCGACGTTCCTGATAGGGAACTTCAATTTTAGATACAACATTGCCGTAATTTGTATATTTTTGCACTGCCAACGAAATTGTTTCCAACAAAGGAACAAAAAAGAAAAGCATTTCCGAACAAGAGGCAGTGGTGTTTCTTTCCGTAAGTAATCTGTATGTTTGAGAGAATCGGATGACAGAATGATTCAGAGATAAAATAAGTTTTAGTTACTTATACAATACCACAATACGACATGTAATGTAGAACAGCGGCAGAAGAGTTTTCCAGCCTGTTTTCCAACACGGTGCAGATATAGAACAGGCTGCACAAAACCAGCCAGTACATAACAAAGTTAAGCAGGAAAGCAAAAGTCAGTAATATTCTGTTGAGTTAGAATGACAAAGAATCCTGTGATAATAAGTGGAACATATAGGATAATCATGTTCGTTGTTGTTATCAGAATAAGATAAAACTCTCTTCTCATCATGTGGTTTTCCTCCTCTCTCTCTCTCTCCCTCTCTCTCCTGGTCCTGACTGCTTCCGAGCTCTGAGAACAGCCACAAGATGAAACAACTGGATGGAAAGGAAAAACCATGCATATGGTTCTGTGCTGAGTGATGCTACAATAAAGGTGCAGAATAAACAAGAAAGACCCGGGTTACTTGACTGTAACCCTGTTCCCTGAAAAAGCGGAGCGAGATGCTGCGCTGCTTAGCACATTGGGAACGTCTTTAATCGTGACCAGCTGTGAATATTGTGTGTAACACGACAATAGAATTGACCCGGATGTATTATAGCCTCGGTCTGTGACGTCACCAGCGCCACAAGGCTATAAATAGATGAGCCACAGCTACATCGTCAGGATATTTTGTCTGAAGAGCAGTCCTGGGACATCTTCAGCATGGCAATGCAGCGCAGCATCTCATTCCGCTTTTTCAGGGAACAGGGTTACAGTCAAGTAACCCAGGTCGTTCCCTTTCAAAAGCTACAATCCATGCTGCGCTGCTTAGCACATTGGGAACGAGAATACCCACGCCGCTGTGCTTGAAGGTGTCTGGACCCCTAACGGTTGTGTAAGTGTGCTCACAAGAACGCAAAAAGGCCTCAGACATTAGCTTGTGATGTCAACTCGTGAGAGGGACGTGAGAGCCCAGAGTAGCATGAACATCCAAACTATAAAATCTTATGAATGTGTGTGGAGAGGATTAGAATGCTGCATTACAAACAAGTTGTAAGGAGGCACCCTTGCCAGAGCGTTTGAAGAGTTGGTACCCATCAGGGGCCAAAAATAAAGGTTCCACAAGTCGGGCACAAGGTCGAGACAGAAGGTCCCTCCTCTCCGGAATCGTCCAGTGCGAGCCGTCGAGGAGAGATATTATTTACGAGAACCAAACTCTGTTCAGCCAACAAGGCGCTATGTGTAAGAGGCAAGGACCCTTGATCACGAACCTTGGCCAGGACTCCTAAGGGTGTAAATCATCCTAAGGGACAGGAAATGGAAGCTTTAGCGTAAGTTCTGCCGGGAAGACTCAATTGTTACGTCACACATTACCTTCTCATCTATCCAATCGCGTTCTAATACTTGTTGTATAAAAGATAGGTTCTTTGTAAAAGAAAGACGTTTTCAGTCACCCCCATTCTCCCCACCACCTCCAAGATGGTTTCTTCCCCTCCATCCTCCCCACCACCACCAGGATGGTCCCTTCCCATACCTCACAGGGGGTCGGCTGCGCCCCTGCCTTCGTCTTCAGGCAGGAAATGCAGAGTCCGGACCCTCGGATTGCGAGCTACGGACGGGGCCTACTCCAAAGAAGTTTATATTATAATATTGCTTGCTGGGCTATTAATAAATGGTTAATTGTTACAGTTTTATTCTCCCGAGTCTTTCTGGTAAAACTTGTCCTGACCCTAAAGCAGAGCCTGAATCAAAGAACGTATATTTACAAGAAGTGAAAGCCAATAGAACGTTCCATTGCAACACCAGCGCCCAGCAGCAGCGCTGTGCTTCCGCCATTTTGGGGTGAAAGCGACTCGGCAGTCATATATTATACGTATATTTAGTCCAGTGCAGAGGTCATTTTTAGGTTGAAATAATTAGGTAAAAAGAAAAAGAAGTTGCTAACCAGGGGTGCGTTTCCCGAAAGCATCGTTAGCCAACTATGGTCGCAAGTTCCGTCGTTATCTGCATAGTTCAACGAGTCAGTGTTTCCTGAAACCATCGTTCCAACGAACAGTCGCAAACAGCATCGCAAAGTTGTGTGGTTTCAACGACACCTGTGGTTAGAAGCATAGTTTCTATATTGCATGACATTTGGACGTAATAAATCCTTATCTTGAGCAAAATAAGCAAGCTGACATTCAGTACAACCTGTGCCTTTTATTTAGAATACATAGAAATGTAATTTACGTATTTTAGTTTGTCAAAAGATTTAAAGTACCTTGTTTGAAGACTGCGCATGTGCGAACATGCTCTACTATGTAAGAACGAGCCAAATATTGAGTCTGGTAATAAAGCAAAATAACTGAGAAAAATTAGAAATAGTCCTCAGATGACATGTCTGTAATTTATATTAAAAATCTAGCGTTATTTCGACCTTAAACAGTTTAATTAAAAGAAGTTATTACTCCACCACGTGCGTGCCGTTCACTTTTCATAATCAACATGGGGAAAAAACAAATATGAAACTAAATGCGCTTATTTAATGGCTACAACACGTATACAGTAGGCCTAAAGACTCTCTATTTGTACAAAATTGCTGCACATTCATTTAATTCTGAATTTTGCACGTTGAAAGGCATTTTTTGTGCACAGTAAAACATATCTGCAACATTTATAAAGTTCACGGATAATTGTGCATGCATTTATTAATCATTATGATACTAAAATCAAAATAAAGTAGGTTAAAAAAATCAGATGAGCAGAATATAAACGCAACGTGTTTAATTAGCTTACACATTAAGCATTTTCCTCCCATAGAAAACCATTATAAGAACACTTGGCTTAATGCAGATTAGAATGTCCCAGCATATGTTGAAATAACGAGATATGTTCAAAAATAAGTTATCAATGAAATACATGAATTCAGCAAATAAATATAACTGTAGCCTACTAAAATGTAAATGTTGGACAACAAATATATAACAGCAATAGAATAGCTTTGCAGTAAACTTCTTATATCGTATATTAATGACCGTTAAAGCAAGACTATGTAAACAAAAACACTGTACAAAAGTGGCAATTATCGGAAAACGGACACATGTAATGCATCATGTTCTATAAGATTATCGTGTTTGTAGCATGATCCAGGGGATTAAAACGTACAAAATATATTTCAGGCCTAGTGGAGTTGGTAACTAATAATAGTAGTAAATGTGTAAAGTTGCATAAAATGGAAACACTCAATAATGCAAGAAAAAACTACCTAAAAAAACTGTTATCTGTGCTGTTGTCCATTAACTTCAGTTGGAATCTTCACTCCAAAATGGCGGCCGCGCTACCGAGGCGCCACCTAGTGGCTGTTACCAAAAAAGCATCAGAGTTTCGCCTCTTGTGCTTCTATACTCTTTGCCTGAATACAGCCCGATTTTTGTAGGCGAATACCATATTTTTTTTCCACCTGCACTAGGACATGATAGCCCATAAACTGCTGGAGGAAGTATTTCAGGGCCAAAAATACAGCCATCCATTCGAGGCAATTGATGTGCCAATCAAGATGATGCCTCCCCAGATCCCTTGGGCTGAGCGACCACTTAAGACCGCTACCCAGCTTGACAGGGAGGTGTCTGTCGTTAGCATTCTGCAATGGCACGACACACCTAGATTACTCCGTACCATAATTTTAAGATCGACAAGCAACATTTGAATAACATTTATCAACAGACAATTGACATCAATACAAAGGCTAACACACACACACAATGATTGTTATATAATCTTATTTTATTAAACACATAATCAGTCTACTCAAACAGTATTCATAAATCTAAAAATGCAAAAACAGATGCAACACATTTAACAACTGCAACACTTTTTTTGGGGGGGGGTTAAATGGGCAATGCTGCTTTATCAATGTTTATTGGCTATATTTACTATACTATGCTAAAACTTCTAAATAATATGTCAAACAATAGAGTTAATGGAGAATCTCTAATACTAAAATACATATGCATTAACATGTTTTGAGGTCAAGGAAGAACAGGAAAAGTTATTTAAAAATGTTTGAATGTAACTTTTAACTGTAACTTTGTAACTCCAGTCAAAGGTATTAAAAAAAAAAAAAAAAATGTTTTATGGAGAGAAAAGACAGGAGAGTTTTCCAACACGGTGCAGATAAAGAACAGGCTGAACAAATCCAACCAGTACATTACAAATAAAACTAAAACTAAAAAGTTCAGTAATATACTTATGTGTTAAAATGAAAGAAAATCCTGAGATTGTAAATGGCACATAGAAAATAATCATGCCTACAGTAGTTATTAGAATGAGATAAAATGCTTTTCTTTTCATGTGGTTTTCCTCTCTCTCTCCCCCTCTCTCTCTCCATCTCTCTCCTGGTCCTGACTGCTTCAGAGCTCTGAGAACAGCCACACAGCAGAACAACTGGATGGAGAGAAAGAGGAGGAACTGAATGGAGTAGAAGCATACAAAAATAGAAAACAAGCTTATAGTATACATGCAGCACAAACAGCATCCAAGAGTGATCATCCAGGCCACAGTGCAGCAGATCACTCTATATCTGAGAGGTTTATACTTCAGAAAGGTTACAGGATGAACCACTGCCAGGTAACGCTCAACACACATCAGACACTGAAACAGAGGACGACCAGTGATGCCTAGTCCTAACAAAAACTCTGATAATGTTGTCAGATGTGAAAACCCAGTACAATATTTAAATATACTGATAAAAGAGATCAGACCATTACCAATCTCACAAACAGACAGATTGAGGTTAAATAATCCTGATGCAACTCTTGATCCAGTGATGATGAGCCATATAACATAGGAGTGTGTAGGAATACCAAACAGGAAATTGATGCTGTACATACAAATGTTCAGACTTCCCACAAGCCCAATGGACTGAATTGTGGAGTTTGTAGATGTTTCAGGTGCAGTGAAGTTCACTGTAGAATTATTCATCTCTTCTGTTCTTTTCTTTTCAGCTCAAAAACTCAAGAAAAATATAACTAGCTGTGATCAGTAGGAAAAGAGAAAATGTAATTCAGACTGTATGAAACAAGACAATGTTATGTGTTCAACGATACAACTAGAAGGTTTTCAAACAGTGTGCAATTCCATACAATTACAATTCATATTTCAACTTTAAATGTCTAACATTTACTGACAGGTACTTTTAAGGCATATCACTTTGATACACTCACATAACATAAGATAAATTCAATCCAATATGACATTGCTATTATTTCAAATCCTTACATAGTCTATGGGTTTGCATGACAATTCTAATCAGTTCTACTTTTTACTGTCTTTCACATTCTTTTTTACATATTTTAGGTATCAGTCTTATTTTAGTTAATTAAACCATCTCACAAAAATGGTGTATATTATTTAGCTATAAACAAGAAAATGCATCAAAAGTTCATTACCTGAAGAGGGAATGTTCAGTCTCTCTGGATGTGTATAAATCTCTGTGCTGTGTTTTGTAGGCTGACTTCACAGCTGTCACAAGAATGTATGTGGAATTATCCATAGGCAACAAATCACCAAACATTAGATATGCAAATCTGAAGTCCTATTATGGCCCCTTTTGCAAGATGTAATATAAGTCTTAGGTGAACCCAGAATGTATGTGTGAAGTCTCATCTCAAAATACCCAACAGATGATTTATTATACCACGTTGTAAATGCCCATTTTTGAGTAGAAGCAAAAAAATACTGTTTTCATGCATGTATCTTTAAATGCAAATGAGCTGCTGCTCCCTCCCCTCTCCGGAATAGTATGTGCCTGTTCAGCTTGTGCTTCGGATACTCTGCCAAAAACTAACTAAACAAGAAACACATCTATTTGGTTTTGATTATCATCTCTATCGCGGTCTCGATAGAGCTCTATCGGCTCTAATTTCTATTTTCTATCTAATTTCTCTTCTGCCAAAAACACAAGGCTAGCAAATTCCGCTAAGTAAATAGCAACCCGCCATGGCATGAGCGCAACTGGCTTTTGAAGGGAATGGGAGATGAGACTTGGGACAACCCTTTTAGACCATGCGTCGGCCATTTTTCCCTTCCTTAAACTAGCAAAAGTGGATTTGGACAATTATTATGTTATAGTTACAATGGCAGTACGAGCGGAAACCAGGGATAACGCGGCTATTACAGGCGACAATGACCACGAGCCATTATTTAAAATAGGAATTTCTCTGAAATAAAAAATCTTTGGGAACTTTTGGGATATTGTAAGTACAAAACTGCAGGAAATATACACTCACCGGCCACTTTATTAGGTACCCCATGCTAGTAACGGGTTGGACCCCCTTTTGCCTTCAGAACTGCCTCAATTCTTCGTGGCATAGATTCAACAAGGTGCTGGAAGCATTCCTCAGGGAGTTTGGTCCATATTGACATGATGGCATCACACAGTTGCCGCAGATTTGTCGGCTGCACATCCATGATGCGAATCTCCCGTTCCACCACATCCCAAAGATGCTCTATTGGATTGAGATCTGGTGACTGTGGAGGCCATTTGAGTACAGCGAACTCATTGTCATGTTCAAGAAACCAGTCTGAGATGATTCCAGCTTTATGACATGGCGCATTATCCTGCTGAAAGTAGCCATCAGAAGTTGGGTACATTGTGGTCATAAAGGGATGGACATGGTCAGCAACAATACTCAGGTAGGCTGTGGCGTTGCAACGATGCTCAATTGGTACCAAGGGGCCCAAAGAGTGCCAAGAAAATATTCCCCACACCATGACACCACCACCACCAGCCTGAACCGTTGATACAAGGCAGGATGGATCCATGCTTTCATGTTGTAGACGCCAAATTCTGACCCTACCATCCGAATGTCACAGCAGAAATCGAGACTCATCAGACCAGGCAACGTTTTTCCAATCTTCTATTGTCCAATTTCGATGAGCTTGTGCAAATTGTAGCCTCAGTTTCCTGTTCTTAGCTGAAAGGAGTGGCACCCGGTGTGGTCTTCTGCTGCTGTAGCCCATCTGCCTCAAAGTTCGACGTACTGTGCGTTCAGAGATGCTCTTCTCCCCACCTTGGTTGTAACGGGTGGTTATTTGAGTCACTGTTGCCCTTCTATCAGCTCGAACCAGTCTGGCCATTCTCCTCTGACCTCTGGCATCAACAAGGCATTTCCGCCCACAGAACTGCCGCTCACTGGATGTTTTTTCTTTTTCGGACCATTCTCTGTAAACCCTAGAGATGGTTGTGCGTGAAAATCCCAGTAGATTAGCAGTTTCTGAAATACTCAGACCAGCCCTTCTGGCACCAACAATCATGCCACGTTCAAAGTCACTCAAATCACCTTTCTTCCCCATACTGATGCTCGGTTTGAACTGCAGGAGATTGTCTTGACCATGTCTACATGCCTAAATGCACTGAGTTGCCGCCATGTGATTGGCTGCTTAGAAATTAAGTGTTAAGGAGCAGTTGGACAGGTGTACCTAATAAAGTGGCCGGTGAGTGTATCACACTATGCAAGTGATTTTGGGATATTTTATTACAAAAATCGTACATATTGTAGGCTACCCTTAAATACAATCTCCTAAATTGTGGAGGAAAAACTTCCATTGACCTCTCTCTCTTTCCCTCTCTCTGCATGTCAATTGCCATGTCATGCTTGTTTTTATTTTTTTATTTTTTTATTTTTTATCAATTGATTAGATGACAAAAAACAATGTAAATATTAAGAATTTCCATTAAAATTTACTTAGGCTATTACGCTATGTATTTCATCACAATCATTACAAAGAAACGACAAGTAACACACTGAATTAAAAGACATTTTGAAGTAGAAAGATTGAAATAGTATTTTCTTGTAAAACAGACTCATGTAGTCATTCTCAGGAAAGGGCCCCATTATATCGGTTGTTTTAACATTGTAAAGTGAACATACGCCATTTAATTAATTTCAGAATGTGAAACAAAGTCAAAAGTTAAAAAAAGAAGCCTGATTTAAATTATATAAAGGTGATTTCAGTCCAACTAACCTAAAAAATTGCCTCACAATCAGATATGACTCTATTATTAATAACAATCTAGATTATATAAATTATCTAGTTTATAAGAGTTTACAGGGCTCTCAAGTTTTGAAGACAGGCAAGAGTGACATCTAACAAGAGTGGCAGGCTCGACTAAAGCATTTCAGGGGAGACGCGTGTCACGCGCTTGATTCCTGCTGGTTCTAGTGAGTGCGGCATATTAAATAAATTATAAATAGTTTTTCCGCGTGAGAAATACAATGTGTGGCGGGAGGGCGTGAATAAAGACCAAAATGAGTGACTGTCACGCTCAATGCGTGACACTTGAGAGCCCTGAGTTTATCACCAGAATAGTGAATGTCCAGTCTCTATGGATGTGTATAAATCTCTGTGCTGTGTTTTTTAGACTGACTTCACAGCTGTTACAAGAATATATGTGCATGAGTTTATTTGCTAAAAGTTTATTTGCTAAACACAAAAAATATGCAAATATTGAAAGCAAACACATATATAAGACTCAGATGAACAGATAAATAATATAAATTTGTTCAGAAAACATTTACGTTTTTTTAGGAGTACAGGGACACCGAAATGAAAATGAGCAAACTACAGCTCCCTAGTCACAGGGTGGTCTGGATGTTCGCAATAATATGGCGCTTTTCCACTGCATGGTATGGCTCGGTACGGCTCGGTACGGCTCGCTTCGCTTTTCCACTGCGTGGTACGACTCGGCACGGCATGGTTCGCTTTAGCTCGGTTGCTTTTCCACTGCAGTTAGTTCCACTTCAAATTGGGTGGGATTATATAGATTGATCGTTTAGTGTCAAAGCGTTCCGTACCGAACCGTGCCGTACTGTACCATGCAGTGAAAAAGCACCATTAGATTGTATCAGGTGACGTGTCAGCTTCGTTTTGCGGATTGGTTGAAGAATGATCCAGGTTCCATTTGGCTTGATCTTGAAGCCTCACAATCTCGGTTCCCTCTTCAAAATCTTTTATTTGTTAGCAATCCTTAAAAGTTAAAAGTTTTATATGATAGCCCAATCGTACAGAACACTCTTAAAGGTGGTCCCATTTGTTTACCCATTTGTTTTTGTGTGCAGATTTCAGAGCCTAGGCTGCCTACAGAGACGCGTTTTTTTGATAGCCTGCTTATGGGGCGGACAGCTAGCAGATCGTTAGGAAAGATTAGATGAATGTGATCATTTATTTTGGGCCTGAAATCACTGATACAACCTTTAAAGCCATGGTTCCATTTGACATCAGCTCTTACACCAATTCAAAATAATCCAGATTTTCCTCCTGGTACTGATGACTCTGGGTTTAATCTCTGGAATTATTTAGATATTGTGGGACACAGCAAATCTTAGACAGATGTGGGAAAATTAGTTTGCTGTTAATATCTCCAGAGATTATTGGGATTTAGTCTGGGATCATGCTAAAAGAATATCAGTGTTTAACAGAGCACGTGATATTCAATTCAAAAGAATACTTCGGCTACAAATCACCCCTCATATCAGAAATAAAATGGACCCAACACTTTCCCCCAACTGCTCAAAATGCAACACATCAGTTGGTAATTATATTCACTGTAAGTTCTACCAGAAAGACTCAGGAAAATAATATTGTAACAATAAACCATTTATTAACAGCCCAGCAAGCAATATAATAGAGTTCTTTGGCGTAGGCCCCGTCCGTAACTCGCAATCCGAGGGTACGGATTCTGCATTTCCTGCCTGAAGACGAAGGCAGGGGCGCAGCCGACCCCCCGTGAGGTGTGGGAAGGGACCATCCTGGTGGTGGTGGGGAGGATGGATGGAAAGGACCCATCTTGGTGGTGGGGAGGGTGGAGGAGGTGAATGTAAGCGTCAGCATCTGCGAACTCAGACATGTGTAAGTACCCATCTTTTATACCACAAATATTAGAACGCAATTGGATAGATGAGAAGGTAATGAATGACGTAACAATTGAGTCTTCCCGGCAGAACTTGCGCTAAAGTCCCATTGTCTGAACTTGTCACGGGATTTCAGTTGTTTTGGAAGAAAATTGCAGACCACATTGGCAATATTCTTGGAATTATAATTGATGTTGATCCTTGTTCATTTATTCTAGGTTTGCCGGCTGGTATTATTTTGAATAAATATCACAAGAGACTATTTTGAATAAATATCACAAGAGACTTTTTAGTATTTTAACTTTTGCTGCAAGAAAGAACATTTTGATGGATCAGTGAGAAGACTCCCTCAATCAAAAAATGGCATAACCTTGTGATGAAAGTGCATATCTATACCACGAATGTTATTTCTCGTGCCATTTATACGGCAAAAAATTGTTTTTGTTTGTTTTGATGTCTTGTTTTC
This sequence comes from Semotilus atromaculatus, assembly GCA_031834385.1. NCBI lineage: Eukaryota > Metazoa > Chordata > Actinopteri > Cypriniformes > Leuciscidae > Semotilus > Semotilus atromaculatus. The sequence continues at coordinate 5,536,361 of JAULUF010000053.1, forward strand.
GAAATAATTAAAATATAGCACACAATAGGCACAGCAAGTTTATTTATATAGCACATTTCATACACAATGGCAATTCAAAGTGCTCATATGCATTGCATATCTGCAATGTATTGAGGTATTAGGCCATTGAATGATTTATATACCAGTAATGATATTTTAAAATCAATCCTAAATGTAACTGGGAGCCAGTGTAAAGACCTGAGGACTGGTGTGATGTGTTCATATTTTCTGGTTCTGCTCAGAATCCTGGCGGCAGCGTTCTGTGTGAGCTGACACTGTCTTATGGTCTTTTTGGGAAGACCAGTGAGGAGTCCATTACAGGAATCCACCCTGCTGGTGATGAAAGCTTGACTGGAAACAAAGCATCTTGCAATAATTTTTCAGATGGTAGTATGCTGATTTAGTTATTGCTTTGACAAGACTACTGAAGCTAAGGTCTGACACCAGAGTCACACCAAGATTCCTGACTTGATTTTTTGTTGTTTGACCCCTATAGTGAAGGTATGCATTTACCTTGAGAACAATTTGGTTCTTTTTCATTATTTGGCTCAGTGGGAGCATGTACAGGTTGAATAGGAGTGGCGCAAGAATTGAACCTTGAGGGACTCTTCATGTCATGGATGTCCATTCAGGCTTTCGGTCTCCAATACTCACATAATAACCTCTCCCTTCTAAGTATGACCTGAACCATTTTAGGACTATCCCTGAAACCAGCTTTTCAGCCTGTCAAGTATGTTGTGATCGACAGTGTCAAATGCAGCACTGAGGTCGAGTAGTACCAGCACTGATAATTTGCCTGTATCAGTTTTTAAGCGAATATCGTTTATTATCTTTATGAGTGCTTTCTCTGTGTTGTGATGTGTTCAGAAACCAGATTGAAAATTGTCTAACAATTCATTCTAGCTTAAGAATTTGTTCAGCTGATTTGAAGACAACTTTTTCAATGATCTTGCCTATGAAAGGAAGATTTGAGATCGGTTTAGTTGCTTAATGGTTTATCCAGATTGCTTCTTTTCAATACAGAACATCTTACATAAAACAGGGTATTATTATATATGTTGCATTAGATTTGAGAGTGAAATTTGAAGAAGTTGTCATATGATGAGAGAAAGCTCAGCAGTTTAAGGCAACCCTTGCTACCCTCGATATGGAAAAGGTCAGACTTGGTCATTTATTTGGCCTATGTGTTTTATTGGATACTATATTTCTATGGAAAGGGTTTGAAAACATTTACATTGAAAGTTTTTAAAATGTGCACTTTTCAACATGTAATCCACATTCTCAATTTCAAATAAAAGAACCACTTCAATATTGAATGGCTTGAGAATAATACATTATAGTGTTAATTCAAACATGGTTTACATTCACAGCCTTTTTGTTGAAAGCAATAGTTTAATCAAAACTGTATACAATATTGTCTCTGGATGTGTATAACTATCTCTGATCTGTTTTGGAGAGTGACTTCACAGTTGCCACAAGACAATATACATGACTCCAAACATGTCACAAAAAAACATATGCAAATATTGAAAGTAAAAAGTGGTTCATAATGACAGAGAATGTTAACTGTGTAAACACAAACTGAAAAATAAATTTAAGAAAACAGTACTTTATTTACAATATTGAATAAATTACAATTTTGATATTTATGTGAAATAATAAATAGAATAAAAATCAAGAAAAGGGAGGGGGGGGGGGAACGTTTGATCACATTATGGTATTATATTTCTTTTGGCTCACTTATCTTGATACTGCAGTTGTTCACCAATTTACCTGTGATAATGAAAATGGTTCAAAAGTGGTTGAAATGTTCATAGATTTATGTGAATGCACAAGAAAGAAATTAAATATTTCAGATAATAATACCTTTCCAGCATATTTATCAGCTGACTCTCAACTTCAAAATTGAGGCTGAAAAAAATTGTTACAACAATGTTTTATTTTGACAAGCTAAAACATAATCAATCTGCCAAAACTATCTTTATAAATCCAAAGACTTTCACAGGTGGAATATTTTGCTATACATAATTGTTTGCTATGTAAATGTTGTAAACAAAATAATAAAGAAAACATTTATAAAGCTTTATATATATATATATATTAGGGCTGTCAAATGATTAATCACGTTAATCAGCTATAAACAAGAAATTGTGTACAATTTTTTTGTATATAAGTACACACACGTGCATTTATATATTTAAGAAAAATGTGTTATTTATATATAAAATATTTATATTTATATAATATAAATTATATATAAATCTATATATAGTATATACATGCAAATATTTCAAATATATACAAGCATGTGTATGTATTTATATAGGCCTACATAAAATAATTATACACAGTACAAACACATTTATTATGTAAACACAAACTTTTGTTTTGGATGTGATTAATCGTGATTAATCATTTGACAGCCCTAATATATATATATACAGTACTGTGCAAAAGTTTTAGATCGGTAAGATTTTTTATATTTTTAAAAGAAGTCTCTTCTGCTTATTTGATAAAAAATAGAAGAAAAAAAAAACAGTAATATTGTGAAATATTATTACAATTTAAAACAGCGGTTTTCTATGTGAATATACAGTGAAGTGTAATTTATTCCTATGATCAAAGCTGAATTTTCATCATCATTACTCCAGTCTTCAGTGTCACATGATCCTTCAGAAATCATTCTAATATGATGATTTGATGCTCAAAAAACATTTATTATTATTTTCAATGTTGAAAACAGTTGTGTACAATTTTTTTTCAAAATTCTTTGATGAATGGAAAGTTCAAAAGAACAGCGTTTATTTAAAATAGAATATTTTCTAACATTATAAATGTCTTTACTGTAACTTTTGATCAGTTTAACTCATCCTTGATTAATAAAAGTATTGATTTATTATATTTCTTTCCCCCAAAAATAAAATTTAAATTCTTACTGACCCCAAACTTTTGAAGGGTAGAGTTTAATGTTACAAAAGCTTTAGATTTAGTTTCTATTCATCATAGCATCATGAAATAAAAATGTAAAAAACAGTTTTCAACACTGATAATAACCATAAATGTTTCTTGAGCATCAAATCATCATATTAGAATGATTTTTGAAGGATCATGTGACACTGAAGACTGAAGTAATGATGATGAAAATTCAGCTTTCATCACAGGAATAAATTACACTTCACTTATTCCCCGCTTTTTTAAATTGTAATAATATTTCACAATATTACTGGGTTTTTTCTATTTTTTATCAAATAATTGCAGCCTTGGTGAGCAGAAGAGACTTATTTTAAAAACATAAAAAATCTTACCGATCTAAAACTTTTGCACAGTACTATATATATATATATATATATATATAAATATTGGTTCTTTCATTGGACAGTCCAAAAATGTGTATGTGGTAGCAGGGGTTTAGATATATATATATATATTATATATATATATATATATATATATATATATATATATATATATATATCTCTCTCTCTCTCTCTCTCTCTCTCTCTCTCTCTATATATATATATATATACATACGTATATATACACATATACACTCACCGGCCACTTTATTAGGTACACCTGTCCAACTGCTCGTTAACACTTAATTTCTAAGCAGCCAATCACATGGCGGCAACTCAGTGCATTTAGGCATGTAGACATGGTCAAGACAATCTCCTGCAGTTCAAACCGAGCATCAGTATGGGGAAGAAAGGTGATTTGAGTGACTTTGAACGTGGCATGATTGTTGGTGCCAGAAGGGCTGGTCTGAGTATTTCAGAAACTGCTAATCTACTGGGATTTTCACGCACAACCATCTCTAGGGTTTACAGAGAATGGTCCGAAAAAGAAAAAACATCCAGTGAGCGGCAGTTCTGTGGGCGGAAATGCCTTGTTGATGCCAGAGGTCAGAGGAGAATGGCCAGACTGGTTCGAGCTGATAGAAGGGCAACAGTGACTCAAATAACCACCCGTTACAACCAAGGTGGGCAGAAGAGCATCTCTGAACGCACAGTACGTCGAACTTTGAGGCAGATGGGCTACAGCAGCAGAAGACCACACCGGGTGCCACTCCTTTCAGCTAAGAACAGGAAACTGAGGCTACAATTTGCACAAGCTCATCGAAATTGGACAATAGAAGATTGGAAAAACGTTGCCTGGTCTGATGAGTCTCGATTTCTGCTGCGACATTCGGATGGTAGGGTCAGAATTTGGCGTCTACAACATGAAAGCATGGATCCATCCTGCCTTGTATCAACGGTTCAGGCTGGTGGTGGTGGTGTCATGGTGTGGGGAATATTTTCTTGGCACTCTTTGGGCCCCTTGGTACCAATTGAGCATCGTTGCAACGCCACAGCCTACCTGAGTATTGTTGCTGACCATGTCCATCCCTTTATGACCACAATGTACCCAACTTCTGATGGCTACTTTCAGCAGGATAATGCGCCATGTCATAAAGCTGGAATCATCTCAGACTGGTTTCTTGAACATGACAATGAGTTCGCTGTACTCAAATGGCCTCCACAGTCACCAGATCTCAATCCAATAGAGCATCTTTGGGATGTGGTGGAACGGGAGATTCGCATCATGGATGTGCAGCCGACAAATCTGCGGCAACTGTGTGATGCCATCATGTCAATATGGACCAAACTCCCTGAGGAATGCTTCCAGCACCTTGTTGAATCTATGCCACGAAGAATTGAGGCAGTTCTGAAGGCAAAAGGGGGTCCAACCCGTTACTAGCATGGGGTACCTAATAAAGTGGCCGGTGAGTGTACATATACATAGAGTATGTCTCATTTGTCTCTATCATTCCTTTATTGTTCTGTGTTCCAAGAAAATGTATTTCAACTCTTCCAATTTAATCTGACCGTAAACTACCGTAAACTATCGTAAAGGAAAACTATCTTCAAGTCATTGACAATCTCTCAGAATACATAGAGCATTGCATTACATGTTCTGGCATAAACACTAATATAAAGAAATAAGACGTTTCATTTGAAATGAAAATAAATGGTGACTTACAAATTCACATCCATTAATAAACATGATCTGGGTGACAGGTTTGAAAATTAGACCTATTGACTTTTTTTTGTGATCTTCCATTGAGAATTTGTCTCAATCAAACAGTAACTAAAAGCATTTTAAATTTTTTTTTTTTTTTTTTTTTTACATTTTACACAAGATAAAAACTCCAGGCCATCTCTAAATTTGTTTCCCAATTTTTTTTCTGATCAAATGCTTCTTAATAGGTTTAAATTTCACCTGTTCGGTCCAGAACAGCTCCAAACCGTGAAGTTTTCCTTCATTAAATTAGCATTTTAAGTCAAATTCTCAAAATGTGTTTCGACCAACGTCAACGAATAGCAAGAAAAGGAAAAGAATGCTTTTGGAATATAGAGCCCCTAATTATTATTTATTGGTTGAACTCAATAAATGCTTACACTTCCACACGCTACCATCGCGGCGTCACCAGTTTTAATGAGAGTAGGACTATTTTCCTTTTCTTACTATCCAAATTCAAATTCAACATAAAAGGCAACTTAATCTTATAAATTTTAAGACTAAAAACGTCACGTAATTTAGACTAGAAGTGAATCAAAATAAAAACACGTCAACAAAGGAACATTTTGAAAGCAGGTTTTCAATACACATCTGTCCAAGTAAAAATAACACAAACAAATATTGAGATTATATTAAAACAACAACCTTCACATTCATATAGAGAATCTGAGTTAAATCTTTATCACCTGAAGAGTGAATGTCCAGTCTCTCTGAATGTGTGTAAATCTCTGTGTTGTGTTTTGTAGACTGACGTCACACCTGTCACAGAATATGTGACTATATATGCAAATATATAAAGTAAACAAAAATAAGGTTCAAAAAGACACTATTTGACTAAACTGGACAGGTTTCAACTGACTCGAATTGTTCAACATTTAACTAACTGACACTTATCTTCAGTACTAAGGATGACAACAACAATCTTATTTCTAATAGGGTAGAAACAGTTGGGGGTGCTTCTCAATACTCAAATGAATGCATCTTCATTTCCTTGTTCCTCTGTCCTCAAGCCTGTGACCCAGAAACCGATCCAAGTTAGCCACCTTGGACATCTCAATTCTCTAATTGCACCCCGAGGAATGAGGAGTGAGGGAACTTCCAGAGAATCTACAGTATGAGTGAGGATGCACAGGTATATCCTATGCATATGCATTTATAAATTCTACTCCCCTTTCACATGGGAATCGAGAACCGGTTCTTCTTCAGAACCGGTGCCCAGTGAACCAATTCCTTGGAACCGTTGGCACGCCTGCTTAACGATTCCGCTTATCGGTTCCGCTCGTTGCAAATGTGTCATGACGTCACACACGCGCTGTGTTGTTTTGGTTCAGAACGCAGCAAACATGGCATCGAGGCAGAAGCGCACTAAAGTTTGGTTATATTTCACGCGAAAAGACGACAATACGGTCACTTGCAACACTTGTAAAATGTCCATTTCGTGAAAGGGGGGAACTACCTCCAATATGCAGAAACACACAGCATGCAATTCATTTGAGGCGAGTGTGAGTAATTAAAAATGCTCCAACTACTTTAAAAGCCTACTGTACATCTGGGCACATTTCGGCGGCTTTTATGAACAACCTGGTAAGCAAGACCTGGAGAAAACACCCGCTGTGTGCGCTCATGTCACGCACAAATAGAATATGCATGCAGGAGATAATACCTTGATAAACCACGTTAGCCATTTTACCCGAGCTGTTAACGCCTTTGACTGCTTTCGGTAAAGCGAATGAGCTCCAGCGTCACCCGGATCCGCAGCCAAAAAAATCATCCACCCGACCCAATCATTTTCTCTGATTTAAGTATCCGCACCTGATGGTCAAATTACAATTATTCTGTGTTGTTACGCTTGATTATAAATGGATGATCGTCACCTTCAACAGCGAATGAGCGCTGCTTTTAAATGGACATTTCTTTAAAAATAAAAACAAAAACAAAATTGATTTAACAGAATTTCATTTTCTTAATGGCATAAACAGGCTTCCCAGATAGCCACTGGACGCTGTAACGGAACAGGGCCGCAACCGCAAAACGATAGAGCCAGGTCTGGCCCTCATCCGCCTCACGGACTCGTTCCTCAGTCGAAACGCACATCGGGCCGAATCAGTTTCTGGTCTGTTTTTAGGGGTTGTTGCGGATATGTGCCAGCGCGGATCCAGCACCGCCTGATCATCCCGTTACAGATGCGTAACGGGTGCGTGAAACGATTCCGCCTACCGGTGCTGTGCCGGATGTGTTACGATTCCGCTTAAATCACCACTGGATTGTCCTTTTGCCTTATTTTCGGCATTTTTGTCAGTTATATAGTAACCTATGGGCATAGGCCTACATTTTTCACAGTATGTGGAATGTCTAGAAAAACATTTTCACTACAAGGCCTTGGCTATAAATAAAAATCTTGACTTGATTTGATAAAGGCTAGTTGGAGGAATGCATAGGCCTATAGGCTATAGCTGAAATAAATCGTTTTAATGATTAAAACGCATACTAAAACAACATGAACAAAGTTGACAAACACAGAATTAATGACCACGAATTCATAGATTTAATTATAAAAAACGAACAACAAAGTCATGAACAAAGTCAACAATTAACACAGAAAACAGTCAACAACAAACACAGAATTAATGGATAAAAAAAACGCACAGGCTATTAACACAACGTAAAAAAAACAAAAAACAAAACATGCACTTAAACAAAATCACTGGCAGCTGTTGCTGCTCCTGCTGCTGACGCGCCAGTCTCTCCTGGCGCCCTCGCCCTCCTCTCCTGGCTCCTCTGAAAGGAGTCCAGACATTAGAAAAATATCAGTCTACACATGTGTTTTATATGTAATATTAGGGAAATAGACAGTCATGCGTGACAAAAAAAAAACGTTAACTTTTAGGAGGCAACCATTTTTGTTGTTGTAATTCTATGAATCACACTGCGCAAATCGGATGAAGAAGGGTTGGCTCCCCACAAAACATAAAATATTCATTTTATTTTATTTTTCGTGTTCGCATTTATGAGGAAAAAACAATGTTACAGACGTGACAATTGATTCCCTTGAAACTTAAACTGGACTGTCACTGTTTCTGTCACTGCGACATCCCGAACAGGCAAACACGCACACATCACTTTTGAAGTAAAATTGAAAATTGAGGATGCAGTGCATCATAATGCACCGTGATATCGAATTGAACTGAATCGATGACATGATATTCGTAACGAACCGAACCGTGAGACCAGTGTAGGTTCACATCACAAAGTATTAGGGGTGTGCTGTGTCTTCTGATCAGATATTAAGGCAAGGCAAGTTTATTTATACAGCACATTTCATTCACAATGGTAATTCAAAGTGCTTTATATAGAAGAAATAAAAATAATCAATTTCAGTTTATCAGGTTAGAATAAAGAAACTAAAATAATCAAAGAAATAAGAATAATTAAACCAGTTTAGGATAAATAAATAAATAAATAAAATACAGTACAAACTACGGTGGCCCAGTAGTGCACAACACAACGAAATTTAAAAAGCAAACATAAGTTCACAACACAACGAAATGAAGCCACAACACAACGAAATAAATCCACAACACAACGGAAATGAGCCACAACACAACAGAAAATGTACAACACAACGGAAATAAACCACAACACAACGGAAAATGTACAACACAACGAAATAAAGCCGCAACACAACGGAAATTAGCCACAACACAACGGAAATAAGCCACAACACAACGAAATAAAGCCGCAACACAACGGAAAATGTACAACACAACGAAATAAAGCCACAACACAACGGAAATGCTCCTCACCAGAGGGCTCTCGGAGCGCGATAAAGTTAGTTTCCCTTGCCACTGTTCTAGAGTCAGCAGTCTAAAAACTATATCAACACCACGATTAGTTTTAAAAGTATAGCTAATCAATGTAACTACATTTATTAATTCAAAATCACCTACGTGCATTATAGCTGCAAACTCTATAATGCTTTGACGCGCTACCACAGCGTAACCCTAAGGGAACATCTGCCAATTCCTTCAAGTTATTTAAACGTATCAATTAAAATTACTTTTAACATTCAAAAATATACATGTTCAAAATCCAAAGCTTGATTGAATTGTTAGTAGACTGACTTACTACAGCTGACTTTTTGTCCAATACCTCCCTTCATATAGCCTACAGTAAATATTTTTAGGACATTTCAGTAAAAGTTATTTTTTCTTTTATCAGGTTTCAAAGGTTGTAGTTCCTATTAACCAGACTGACTTAAAACAGGTGAAATTGTGCCAATAGCTCCCTGCATGCACAGTACACAAATTAGTTTTTTATAGAAACATTAGGCCTACTGTAATGTCCCAAAGTGTTAAGTTCCTAGTGACCTGACTGACTTATTACTGGTGAAATTGTGCCAATGCCTTCCTGTAATTCTGCAATTCACCAAATGTTTTTTTATTTTTAATTCATCATAAAATTATATTATAATAAATTATACGTTTTAACCACTTGATGGAATTGCCAGACGTTCCCTTAAGGATGCGCTGTGGTAGCGCGTCTAAGCATTCTCGAGTATACGCTTAATGTAGGTGATTTTGAAGTATATTTTATGTCGATTTACAATGGTTACATACTGTTAAAACTAATTATGGTATTGATATATTAAGACCGCTAACTCTATAACAATGGCAAGGAAAACTAGCTTTATCGCGCTCCGAGAGCCCAGTGGTCGGGAGCATTTCCGTTGTGTTGCGGCTTTATTTCGTTGTGTTGTACATTTTCCGTTGTGTTGTGGCTTATTTCCGTTGTGTTGTACAATTTCCGTTGTGTTGTGGCTTATTTCCGTTGTGTTGTACATTTTCCGTTGTGTTGTGGCTTAATTTCGTTGTGTTGTGGCTTAATTTCGTTGTGTTGTGAACTTATGTTTGCTTTTTAAATTCCGTTGTGTTGTGCACTACTGGGCCACCGTAACAAACAGTCGGACGAACAGTGGCACAGTGCTCATTCAGTAAATGCACAGCTAAAAGTGTGCATTAAAGCGAGTTGACACAAACATACCCTCAAGATACCCTTCTATTTAGACGAAGCCTTCTTGGCCATAATGACTGTCCTCATGTCACTAGAGGACTTCGCCTGAGACTGCCGCGTCTATTCCCATTGTTTAGGGGGAGCACGAGATACGACACTCTGCTTTTGTTGCGCCCGATGTGAGGAGCTTGTCGACGGCTTGGTCTGCCCCCCGCCCAGCAGACCCTGGGACGTGAATTTTAAGAGTGAGGAATTTCTGAAAAGCCGCAGCTTGTTTTTTCTCTTCTTGGAATTTGTCAATAACAGTATTAACCGCGATTTTGTTCAAGTATTAAACACTCTATATAAGACCGGTCTTTTCCACGACCTCGACACCTCGGTGTGGAGATCGGGAAAGAACGGTAGGCACCGTCGTGGAGGTTAAATATGTGAGAGCAGAAATCGTTCATCGAGTTTACTTTTAGAAACAGACTCCTGCCTAACAGCTGGCCACTCAATGCTTAATTTAGATACAGCACGAGTAAGCACCTCCACAAGCTCCTCATGTTCAGGGGAATGAGGTGACGAGTCCTCAGTTTCCCCTGTCTCAATGCTGACAACATCCAGCTCCTCAGAACTGGATAGCTGCAGTATTGGTGCCTCAGCCTGGGGGGAAGAAACCGCAATGCGTGCATCCGAGCCCTGGACAGAGGCACTGGAACTGGGAGGTAAAGGCTGACATAAGACAGAGCCCGTCTCAAACCCCGCTGTCAGATCCATTTGCAATCCTTGACCGAAGCAGGACCCGAGCCGCGGGGAGCGCGAACCGAACAATTCTCCTCGAAGAGTGATTGGCGGCAGCGGAGCGTTATAGGGGAAAGCACTCGCAATGCTCACAATCAGCCCCCTCGAGAGCTGACTGGGCATGCTGCACTCCCAAACAAACAACACACAGATCGTGTGTATCCCCACCCATGAGATAACGAGTACAGGGGGGAACACACCGGAGATAAGGAATGCAGTGGAAGATGATAGAATGAAGAAAACTGTAAAGCTGGATACGGGTGTCACACAGGAGGCTCAAAGACATGACAAGGCAGGAGACAAAACACACGGGGAAACATCCACGACGACCTGACAAAGACAAGACGAAAACTGTGAGATTAAACAGGGGATCGGTGATTAGATACAGCTGGCATGCTGACCAGTGGTCGTGATCAAAGACCACACACACAACAACACAATATGAGAAAAGAGACAGTGAATTCATGAACCGTGACTAAATATCTATTTTTTCAAAGTTCATAGATTTATATGAAGGCATTAGAAAAAGTTCTATATCTCAGATAATAATGCCTTTCCAGCATGTCAACATATATAGGCGACCATGAGATTTATCATCTGACTTTCAACTTTAGTTTTGAGGCAAAAAAAATGTAGTTATAATATTTGATTTTGACAGCCTAAAACATAATCAATCTGCCACAACTAGGCTATCTTTATAAATCCAAAGACTTAGGTGTAACATTTTGCTGTATATAGGCCTACATGTAAATGTTCATGTGTCAGAGAATACATTGATAAAAGTTTTTTTCATCTTTTTTAAAAATAAATATTAGCTCTTTCATTGGACATTTCAGCGGTTAGTCCAAAAAATTGCATGTGGATGCAGGGGTTTAGATAGAGACATTTTTTTTTAACAAAATTTTTATTGTTGAGTGTTCAAAAAAGATACTCAAACACTGGAAAAACGAGACACTAAATCACTGATAATGTTGTATAGAAAAAACAAAACATTACAAAATTGTTGCAATCAATTATCTAAAGAACATTCTCTACCAACTAAAAGAAATACTAAAATCTCAATGACTAAATTTGGCATTCAATTAAACAGATAATTAGTAACATTTTAAATTAAAGTGATCTAATTTACACACATTTAGAAAGTAAAGTAACTGGATTTAGTGAAAATGTACAATTGCAGGTCTTATGAGGAACAGAGGCAGTTTTCCAGTGCGGTGAAGATAAAGAACAGGCTGAACGAAACCAGCCAGCACATAACATACCAAACCAGGGATCCAATATGCAGGTTTATTCTGTGTAAGAATAATATAGATTCCTGTGATAGTATATGGGACATATGTAAAAGCCATGCTCACAGTAGTTATTAGAATGAGATGAAACGCTCTTCTCTTCATGTGGTTTTCCTCCTCTCTCTCTCTCCCTCTCTCTCCTGGTCCTGACTGCTTCAGAGCTCTGAGAACAGCCACAAGACAAAACAACTGGATGGAGAAGAAGAGGAGGAACTGCAGTGAGAAGAACCATTCATGTACAGTCAGTGTAAATAACAAAGATATGATCAGGCAGCACAAACAGGATCCAACAATAATGATCCAGGCCGCAGTGCAGCAGATCACTCTATATCTGAGAGGTTTGTACTTCAGAAAGGTTACAGGATGAACCACTGCCAGGTAACGCTCAACACACATCAGACACTGAAACAGAGGACGGCCAGTCATCCCAAATCCTTGTGATACAAGTGCTACTGGCAAGAGACTTGAAATATATTCTGACAATGTAAAGAAAATAAAATTCACACAGATATAAATCTCACAACAAGAGAGATTGAGCTGGAAGAACTCTGATGCAACTCCACGTCCTGATCCTGTGATGATGATCCATATAACATAGGAGTGTGTAGGAAGACCAAACAAGAGACTGATGCAGAAAATCCAAATTTCTATGTTGTCCGCTTCCCAGATTCCATCTGTTCCAGATCCAGAGTTGTTGCAAGCTCCCGTTGTGGTGGAGTTCATTTCCTTCTTGTTTGTCTGAGCAGCACAGGATCTTACAAAACGTAACTGATAGAGGAGAGAATTATGAATGTACCGTTTTATTTAGACTGCAATTCAACATGAGCATGATAAGAAAGTATACTAAATATATGCAATATGTGATTCTTCATTCAGAAGAACAAATCATTTAAAATCATAAGGTTGCTCTTCAAATAATCCTCATCCTATAACTAATTACATAATAAATAAATAATCCTATAACTTTTGTGTAATTCATGGGTCTGGATAACATAGGCCCACCACCGTATGCATGGAAATATATAAAAATGTTACTGCAAGTATTTTGGCCATTTTATCATCTTTTATTTGCCGTATCCTTCTGATCCTTGATGGTCGTCAGATGAGGAAAATGTCACTTCGTTATGTAGAAATGTATTACAAATTTTTTAGTGGATAATGCATTAGTCAGCTCATTTGAAATTGATTGTTTACAGTTTGATGGAAGGTACTCCCACATCATTGAGGAAAAAAGTCAAATGTGGATATTAGCAGCAAAAAATGCAGAACACAGAATAAATGCAGGACAGCAGTAGGGTTAAAAGCGTATAGGTTAAAACATATATCTTTTTTTGGTTCATAATTAAAAAAATATAGCCTAAAGGGCTTGTGTTTATTACAGAAGAAACATAAGCAAAGTTTTATAATAATTACTAATGTTCATTATTTTATTTTGAGTTGACAACTAAGCCATATAACATGACCATAAACCCTTTTAATATGACTTAAAAACCACAGTGACAAATGGTTCAGCATATAAAATAAAAAGAATCTGATTTAAAAGATGAGTTTATCACCTGAAGAGCGAATGTCCAGTCTCTCTGTATGTAGGCTATATAAAATCTTTGTGCTGTGTTTTGTAGACTGACTTCACAGCTGTCACAAGAATAGCTTGTATGTATGACTTCATCTGGTACATGTCATGTACAACAAATGCAAATATTTAGAGAGGTCAATTTATAAACCCAAAGGACAGATGGAATAGGCCTATTTGGAACATGTTTGTTTAAATTTTTGGGATTCTTATATTTTGGCCTATAAATATAATAAAAAGGTTAATCTATGTGGTATGATGCACACAAATAAAATGAGTTAAATAAACTTTTAGGAAGAAGACAACAACCTTTTAGAGGTAGCCTTGCATATAGTGATATTGGCACTGATTTTAATTTGTAGTCTTATATGTTTTAATTTGTAGTCTTATATGTTTTAATTTCACAAAACGTGACTTAACTTTGAAATTGTGCCCCAAAAAGCCACATTTTATTCAACGGCTATGAACTGGCTGTGAACTTTAAAATGAGGCTCCATAAGACAGGCTGTCAATCTGTGTATTATAAGTGGGCACTGATCACCCTTTCTACACATGATATCGTTGAGCCAGTAGGTGGCGACAAGTGACTATTCTTATGAGTGAATCATTCACTCAACTGATTATTCAAAACACTGATTAACGAAACACACACTACTGTGTTGCTCAGAGAAAAAGCAGATGCTTTGACTTTGTTTGGAACCTTTTTTGATGGTGGAGAACAAAAGAAAAAATTAAACTGGAAAATGTTTTATAATATGTCATTTACTGTATGTTTAAGGTCTGGGGTGTTTTCTGGGTCCTGGAGGTGTTCTGACATGCTCTGACATTTGTGCTTATTTCTGATATGTGTGACATTTTCATGGCTAAAGTCTGATTACACTGTATTCAGCACAAACTCTGCTACAGTAATATGTCAGGAGCATGTTGCTATATTGCATACATATGCATATGTTCCACAAAAATGTAGGCCTACTCTATACTTAAAAACAACTTCATGTGAGAGTGGAGTGTATTTACAGAGGAATCACACTGAATCACACACAAGTATATAACATTTAAAACACAAAAACCTGTGTTAATTCTTGGACACAGCAAAAGAAAACTGTAACTGCTTTACCTTGCAAGTGTAATGTTCATTCTGGTAAGAAACCCCTATAGAGTTTTCCAACCCGGTGCAGATAAAGAAAAGGTTGAACAAATCCACCCACACTGTAAAAAATAAACCGTAATTTTTACGGAAAAAAAATGGCAGTTGAGTTTTACAGTCAAAAATACGGTAGCAACGTCATTGGTTTTACAGACTTTACTTAAATTTACAATAATAAACCGTATTTCTTTATCTGATATAAAGGTAATTTACTGACTTATTGATGTATTAGTATCTGTTTTGTACTAGTGTAATACGCTGACAACCAACACCCACAGTGGTGATGAGAGTCACATGATCAATCACAGCTCATGAGCAGCTCTTCCACAAGAAAGTTAATACTAATATATTGAAGGTGCAAAGTGTCATTCGCACAAACATTAAACACCATCATGGTAACACACATGACATTTAAAAAATGCAATAGACATTCATTTAACAACATTAAATGTTACATAAATCCCTAATGTACATAACTCATTAGAAAAAAACTAAGTAAACTATGAAGAAATGTTATTTCAACAAAAATACATCAAATGTGAAGTGTCACACAGGGAATTGTGGGAATGTCAATTTACATTTTTTCACTGTAAATTATATAATGAGTTGTTCTTTTTCACTTTCAAAAACTGTAATTTTAACGGTATTTTACTGTAAAATTACATTAAATGTACCATTAGATCTATCACAGTTATTTACCGCATATAAGGAAACGTTCTGTTAAACAATTAACAGTTTTTCACTGTAGCATTTTTACAGTGTTTTACTGTTAAAATCACAATAATTTTTTATAGTGCAGCAGATAACAAATAAAACCAAAGGACCAAAGTGCATTAATAACCTGTTGTTTCAGAATGGTAACAAGTACTATGACTATATATGGGACATATATTATAATCATGCTCTCAGTAGTTATTAAAATGAGATGAAACGCTCTTTTCTTCGTGTGGTTTTCCTCCTTTCTTTCTCTCCCTCTCTCTCCTGGTCCTGACTGCTTCAGAGCTCTGAGAACAGCCACAAGACAAAACAACTGGATGGAAAGGAAGAGGAGGAACTGCACCAACAACAATATTCAATTCAATTCAATTCAAATTTATTTGTATAGCGCTTTTCACAATACACATTTTTTCAAAGCAGCTTTACAGAAAGTGCATTAGAAATGTACATAGAAAAATACAGTTAGTTAATCATGTATTAATTTAGGGCATAACATATTGCCGGCGTTGAGTCGTCTCTTCACAGGCGTTTAGTCGTATCATCACAGGCGTTTTGTCGTCTCATCACAGGTGTTGGGGCATCTGAAGTCTCCGTGAGAGGCTGGATACAAACTGGAGCTGACGAACGCTATTTACCTCGGGACTTGCGTCCCGAGATAACAGCAGAAAGGTAGATGAGAAATAATTAGCATAGCTGATGTTCATAATATTAATGCATTCGATCTGATTCGGCAGTAGTATAAAAGGTAAGCATTATGTGAATGCTTGGTTAAAGAGATGCCTCTTAATCTAGTTTTAAACTGGGACAGCGAGTCTGAGCCTCGAACAATATCAGGAAGGCTATTCCAGAGTTTAGGAGCTAAATGTGAGAACGCCCTCCCTCCTTTAGTGGACTTAGATATCCTAGGAATGACCAGAAGCCTCGAATTTAGAGATCTTAAAGAGCGTGACGGATTGTAGGGCGATAGAAGATCCGTTAAATAGACTGGAGCTAAACCATTTAGGGCTTTATAGGTCAGTAGCAATACCTTGTAATTGATACGGAACTTAATAGGTAACCAATGTAGAGATGATAAAATTGGTGTTATATGATCATATTTTCTTGACCTAGTAAGAACTCTAGCGGCTGCATTTTGCACTAACTGTAGCTTGTTTATTGAGGATACAGGACAACCAGCTAATAAAGCATTACAGTAATCTAGTCTCGATGTGATGAATGCATGAACTAACTTTTATGCATCAGAAACGGATTGCATGTTACGTAGCTTTAGCAATGTTTCTAAGGTGCAAAAAGGCTGTTCTTGTAACATATGAAATATGATTTTCGAAAGTCAAGTTGCGGTCAAGTATGACACCCAGGTCTTTTACTGTAGTGGATAAAGTAACAGGACATCCTTCTAAATTAAAGTTGTATTGTAAGGGATTTTGTGGGTAGTTCTTTGGACCAATAAGTAATACCTCTGTTTTATCTGAATTTAATAGCAGGAAATTACACGTCATCCAGCATTTTATATCTTTAAGACATTCTGTCAAGTTGGATAAGTTAGTGTTTTCATCTGGCCATGATTGAGTGTCATAATTGAGTGTCATCAGCATAACAGTGGAAATTAATTCCATGTTTTCTTATAATATTACCAAGTGGCAGCATATATATTGAGAATAGTAGAGGACGTAACACAGATCCTTGCGGCACTCTATAGTCTACTGACGTTATCTTCGATTTTTCCCCATTTAAACAGACAAAGTGGTAACGGTCTGATAAGTACGATCTAAACCAGCTTAATGCCTGTCCCTGAACACCAGTGTAGTTTTTTAGTCGATCCAGGAGTATTTTATGATCTATAGTATCAAATGCAGCGCTCAGATCGAGTAGAACTAGTATTGAGATGCAGCCTTGATCAGAAGCTAAAAGTAAATCATTTGTAATATTAACTAGCGCGGTTCTGTGCTATGATACGGTCTGAATCCTGACTGAAATTTTTCATAGATATCATTTTCTTGCAAGAAAGAGCACAATTGAGCGGACACAACTTTTTCTAGTATTTTAGACAGAAATGGAAGATTTGAAATGGGTCTGTAATTTGCTAGGTTATTTGGATCTAATTGTGGTTTCTTAATAAGAGGTTTTATTACTGCTAGCTTGAATATTCTTGGAACGTGACCTAAAAATAAAGATGAATTAATAATATTGAGAAGAGGCTCTTCCACTACAGGTAACACTTCTTTAAGTAGTTTAGTGGGTATTGGATCTAAAAAACATGTTGGTTTAGATGCAATAATACGTTTATTTAGCTCTTCCTGTCCTACACTGTAAAAAGAATACTGTGAAAAATACAGAAACTTGCTGGCAGCAATTAGCAAGTAAGTTGCTGTATTTCATTTCACAGTATTCTTACTGTAAATGTAATCGCAGTAACTTTAAAATTACTGTAAACTCTTTTACAGTAATAATCACAGTACTGTATTTCATCACTACTACTGTAATAGGGATTACTGCATTCATTTTGTGTACTGTAAAATGAAGACACTGTCACAAAAATGCCATTTATTTTCTCACTTTAAATAAAAAAAAATCATAAAATAAAAATAGTATTGCATACAATTTTTTAATTTTAACAGTTTTCTGTGAACATTTCATTTCAAAACTTTTCTGAACATAATTTTTTTTTTCAATATGTTAAACTTTTTCTGTGAACATTTCATTTCATTTCAACACTTTTCTGAACATGCAAAAACACTTTTCTGTGCAACAAAACAATCCAGTTCAATATTTATTAAAATGTTTGGGTAAAATTACAAATGTATAAAAATTTTATGATTTAAAAACAGCAGGATTTTAAACCAGAATATTGTTTTTCTCCAATAAGTTTTTTTTTTCTTTTTTCAGAACTACTATTCTTTTAAAACTGGACCTGAACTAGTTGACTTCCTGGGCTGGAGTCTTCTACCCTGTAGTGGAAGAAATTAATTATTAATGTAAAAGTTTATAAGCAAGACAGATGGGTTGATGACATATACATAAAAGTTTACTTCACAATGTTTTAAATAAATATTTGTATTTTTTATATTTTATATGCTCTGTTGGTGGTTTGTGGAGTAGCATCCCCCGGGGTGATATTTTTTTATAGCTTGAGAAAATTTTTATTTCGTTATCTGTAAAATTAACAACCTATTTTTTAAAATATACAATTTTAATATTCTTATGGAGTTGCAACTCTACTCTTATTAGACAGTATTGGTTTCTGTCATTTGCCATTAATTTAATATTTAATAACTATCTACATTAATAATATTATAAAATTGTACATGAATATCCCACATTTCTGCCACAATACCATGTTTACAGTTAGTGATACAACAGTAAAATTTATGGTAAATGTTTGTGATTTGTGAATGGAAAAGCCGGCGGGCCTAAAGGGATAGTTCATTTTAAAATGAAAATGCTATCATCATATACTTACCCTCAAGTTGTTTCAAACCTGTATGAATTTCTTTCTTCTGCTGAACACAAAAGAGGATATTTTGAAGAATGTCAGTAACCAAACCATTAACTGGAGCCATTGACTTCCATAGTATATATTTTTTCCTACTATGGAAGTCAATGGCTCCAGTTAACTGTTTGGTTGCCGACATTCTTCAAAATATCCTCTTTTGTGTTCAGCAGAAGAAAGAAATTCATATAGGTTTGAAACAATTTGAGAGTAAATGATGACAGAATTTTCATTTTAAAGTGAACTATCCCTTTAATAGACAAGCTGCGGGCCACCCCTGACTTCCAACCACCAACTACCCATCCAAACGGGCTTCCAGTTATTCCAAGGTATTCAAGGTAACTATTAAAAGTCTCACCTGGTATTAGTTGTTCTGCCAGTCATAATCAATGAAGTCCCTGATGAACGATGCCACGTGTGGATTGATGCACTCGTTTTTCCTTTGGACCACCATCCCAGTTCTTCTGCTAACCTGGACTTTTGAATTGCACTTGCTGTGCTCTGGGTTAATTCTGACGAAGAATCTGTAAATAAAAACATTATGCATTACCCTATCCAAGAAAAAACTAATAAAAATCGAACCCATTGTTACAAACTGCTCTGAGACACCTCCGTGTCTCGCATATACATGGATGTCCTGCTGCATGGGAGTGTACTACAATTTCAGTGAGCATATTATTGGAAGTGTGAAGAGTAGAGATAGGAATTGAGTAGTTCATTTATCTCAAGAACAAGTGAAGTACTCTAAATAAAGCAAGTATTTTAGTATTAAAGTGAAGAAAAGAAAAATGTAATGTGCATGACATTTAGACTTTAGACTAGCTGTGCTTGCTTTTCTACCTTTGCATGGTGAGTTAAAATAAAAGTTTGATGTTTAACAATTGCACAACAGTCCATTTTAAAAAAATAAACACTTTGAGAAGTATTTTACTATTCGGGTAGTTGGTTAAAGAATGAGTACTCAAATATTTGTTCCCAATCCCTAGTCAAATATATATAAAAAACAAATAAGTGCTTACCTCTGGATAAATTCCAATGTAGAGGCTGCCTCCTCAGGATATTCTATGTTAAATACATAGAATGACGCAAAAAGGACAGCCAGAGCAGAAGTGAAATCACAACGGTCACTCAGTTGGAGGACAACTCTGCCCTCGATGGAAAGCATCCATTTTTTTGCCCCCAGAATGGACTCTCCTAAAAAAATAAAAGTTGACATTGCACAGTATTCAATCTGATATGGTTTACTATTTTACATAAGCAAAATGTATTGAAAACACTAGCCCTACAAAACGACCTCTTTTTTTCTATTGGATCAGTAACAACTAGAGATTTTTGGAATGTAAGTGCAAGATGACGTAAAACTTTGTTCACACACAGTGACTCGATACAAATATGCTTTATAGGTGAATTAACCCTTAAAATTGGCATCTATTGTGTATGTCGAGTGCTGGGATCTTACCGAGCATGATGAGCCTTGGAGTGCTTGGCAGGGAAATCTGGGCCTCAGCGTCTGCTTGGGTGGAAGTTTCCTGTAACACAAAATAAACAGAAAAAAAACACTTTTAGAAATCACAAGTGCAATATTCATAAGAGAAAGTGTGTGTGGCAATACTGTACAAAAATTACTTGCATCAGCCAAGAGGAAAACAGCTTCTTCCTGTTCTTTGAAGTAAGCAATCATGACTAAGATTGCAGCAAGTCCGGGATCTATGTCTTCCATCTGTCTCTCAATGCCATGAAGGACTGCCTTCACTTCCTTGTTCCATTTGAAAAGTTGACAATTGAAATATTGTAGAACTCTTTTCCCCTTGTCAGCAAGTGCTTCTCGTAGTCTTGATTCCAGCTCAATTCCTGCCAATGTGCAGAAGTGCTGGAGTAAAAAGTTCTGCATGAAGAGGAATGGCCACTCGTTCTGTAACTCTGACAAGGTAGGTGAAGGAGTTGCATTAATGTCACGACGCTGTTGCTCATATAGTAATGTCATGAGGTCATTAACTCACTTCTGGTTTGCACCTCTTTGTCCCTCCTTGGAATAAACAGTCATCAGCTCTATTTTCTTCTCATAGAGAGACTCTCTATTTTCTCCTTCAGGCATTTGTGATGGTTGCCATTTGACACAGCCGTAGCTATCAGTTTTGGCACACTTTCTTGATGGTCCAGGCAAGTCTTCGTCCACAGCAGGGACCATTCGTTTTGGTTTTCAAAGTCGTGTTAGGGTATTGTCTCTGTTTAAAAAATCTATCCTTATCCTCAGTTGTTTGCTTAAAGTGTAATATCCATTGCCCAGCTGTTCACCCTCTTCTGTTCGGTCTTCAAAAGACTCAGGATATTTAACTACAATGCTCTTAGCCAGTTCAGCACACTGCCTGAATGGAGGGTTCAAGCAAACCTGTCTTATTGCTTCTGCAATGACTCTCACCATATGCCGTCTATTTGTAGCTGTTGGCCGTTTCCTCTGTGCAAGACACCTTCTCAAACTTTCATGTGTTTTCTCCCACGGCACAGAAAATGTTGATAGCCAAGTGCTATTCTGCACAGGAACATGGCTTGAAGGTTCCAATGCAAGCTCTGAATTGGGTGAGGTTTCAGGATAAGGCACAAGTGTAAGAGTCAAAACAATGTCAGGTTCAGAAGTTTCCATGGTACAGTCATGTTGCGGAGTGTTGTGCTGTGTACCTAAAAAAGAAAAAGCATGGAGTAGCTACCACAATAGTTCAAAGCTTTTAAGAAAACATATACTGTCAGGGAATAATTAACAGAAGATTCAATTGCAAGTAAAACAAGCCTGGTCTTTATTAGCACAGAGAAGGATGCACAAATGTCCGTGGGACGGCCGTATGGCAGCACAGGGACGCTGTGGGGACACGCAGAACTGCAGCGCTGAATAATCCGAGAGTGGGGGTAAAAGTCCAATCCAGTGGTGCGCGTGCAAGTGATCCGATGAGACAGACGGCGATCCACAACAACGAAGAAGAATCAAACAGGACTGGAACAGCAGGAAACACAGCGAACACGGACAGGTAGAAACCCGGGATCCCACAACGATCTGACAAAGACATGGAGAAACAGAGGGACTAAATAGGGTTCACTGATCAGCCACAGCTGACGCGCCGATAGAGCGCAGCTGTAACAATCAGCTGCGGTGATCAGCGACCCCGCCCATGCACAATTAACACGAGACAAGAGGAGACAGCGAATTCATGAAACGTGACATATACATAATTGTCAAAAACATTTTACATAGCTGTATCTAATAAATGTGTATAGTCAACATTTTATGAGTGCTGGAATTCATTTGGATTGTACTTTTTAAAATGGATTTAATTATTTAACCGAAATTATTTAAGTGTTAGTTCACCCAAAAATTAAACATTCTTGTCATAAATTACTCACCCAACAGGTTGTTTCAAACCCCTAATGACTATTTTTTATCTTTGAAACATGAATGAATAAGTTTTTTTAATGAAATCTGTGAGATATGTCCCTCCACTGAAAGCATGTTTACCCAAAACTTTCATAAAAAGATAATAAAATAAATTAGTGGTTTAATCCAAGTCTTCTGAAGAGACAATAACTTTATATGTACAACAGCTTTAATTTAGGCTTTCATTCACACAAAAACATTGATCACTAAACATGGAGCACTCAAATTTGGTAAACAGAAGCTCAGGCATGCTTGGTTGATGCAAGTCTTTATCTTGGTGAATAAAAGTCTAAAAAAATAAATCTGTTAATCTAATAAAGCCATTGTGTCTTCTCAGAAGACCCCATTATGTGGATTTATTTTAAGTTTTGAGGCATGAAGCTTTATGAGTTTTAAACAGACTTTCAATGAAGGAACAGAAAATGAACACTGGAAGTGGGTAATAATCAGCAAGGGTGTCCACACTAACACAAACATAATGTGTCTGTGTGTCATGCTGCAAGATGTGACCACCAAGTTCCAAGGCTGGCACTGATTGAGACTTTTCACAAACAAAATAAACCTTCTCCTCACTGACCAGAAGAACAACAATCCTACCAATCACATGACCCCTGTCATTAACATTGAGAAGCACAGCCATTCCTTTCCTGTAGGTAGTTCCCTTGTATGTAGCAGAAACTGTTTCTACTGTGTTTTGTTTCTTAATACCACATAGTCAAACAGCTTCTTGAATGGCACCATTGTACATTTGATCATCAAATTCATTGGCTTGGCCTACTTGAAGAATGCCTGGAAAAAAGCTCCCTGAGTGTAAATAGGCCTGCAGTAATTGGTGCCTTTCTGCCAAAGTGCTACACAGGTTTTTGAAATTATGGAGCTTCCGTGCACACTGCTTAAAATATGTGTGCTTACTTTCGAAGCGGAGAGTCCAGAGGCGAATGAGAGGGCCAAATTTAATTATAAGGTCTGGATAGTGGAGGAGGAAGTGGTGTTTTGGCTTTAATGGTTGGTCTGAAAAAAATAGCTGCTCTAGACTCCAAATATTCCTCAACAAGTAGCTTCAGATAGGCTACCTGATTGGTATGGATTTTGGGAGCACAGACAAGTACTACCATCTCCCTCAACTTGAGGCACAACTGCCAAACTTGATCTTCAAGTGGATTCTTGATACGTTTACCAACAAGGATAGGGAGAAGACGTAACAAGCACCAGTTCTGTGCTGCACTTCCTCCCAATTTCTCTCCATCAGCTCTAATCACACAAGGTCGGTTATTAGCATCACTACCTTTGAGCTTTAGTTGAGAGACCATCCTATTCAACTGCAAAAATGCGAAGTGCTTCCCAATGGCCACAGGGTGTTTAAGATACAGTTGAAGATCCACAGATACAATCCCTTCGAAAAGATCATGACCAAGACATGGAGGAAGTCCTGGTTGGCATACATGGAAATGCTGTAAAGAATTGAAAATTGAGTCTTTTTTTACTCCATCTACACAGTTTTCAGATCCCATAGACAACATCACCACACTGCTCCTGTAGTTTTCTACTGTCCTTGCTGGGCCTAGCTTAGTAGGTTCGTTTACAAATCTGTGTCTGTCTATAAGTATCTACAAACGTTTTTGCTCTTGCTGAAATTCTCAGTGAAACCTCCAAGTGAATATGACCCCAGTCATTTTTGATACATCATATTGCTCTTTTACTGATGGCAGGTTCAACAGGGCTTTTAGAGTGTCTTTCACTGGGACATACTGGCAAAACTGCTCTTTACCAGAAGCATCAAAACCAAGATGAACCTGTATGGGCTCAACATAACAGAAATTGTTCTTAAAATATGTATTTCGGGTTGTATCTGATCTGAACATGCCCTCATTATACAGCTTTAATAAGTTATCTTTTGACAGTCCATCTTTGATATTAAAAATCCTTTCATCAGGAATGTCAAGGTTTGACAGTTCTTCACGAAGTCGAACAAACATCTGTGACATTGCATTTGTGCATAGTTCTTGAAACTCTTCTATCAGAGTGGAAATTGTGGAAGCAGGTAAAAGCATCTTTGCTTGCATTCTCAAGTAAAAAAGGGCCAAATTGGTAAGAAAAACATTTCTGTCTGTCTCAACATCTCCTGAATAATTACCAACTTCAGGAAATTCTACAGTCTCACTCATGTCATCATTTCCCATATCAACAGCATCATCATGCACAGCTGCATCATTGTTCACACCTCCATCTCTACATGCTACCAAATCTTTTGGATGTTTCCTGCTTAAATGTGAGGTGAATGAAGATCTGACACTGAAGAGCTTCTGACAAGTGCTGATAGGACAAACAATCTTTTCCCCATCCCTAATATGCATATATAAATGCTCACAGAGACTTGACAAATTTGAAGATTTGAAGTGCATTCCTCGGCCTGACAATTCAAATCCACACACCTTTGAGATCTAGCTGGTTTAGGTTTTGAGTGATTTCTGTACATGTGTGTCTGTAATGCACTAAATGTCTTGAAAATACAAGGACATTTGGAAATCCCACATGGATACCTAAAGTTTGCACGGTTTCTGTGCACTTTAATGTGTTTGAAATATTTGGTTATTGTGTCCGAAGAGAAACAACATTGTTTGCTCTTGAAAGACATCATGCATGCCAGTTCATGTAACTTATGTAGGCTACCTGGAACGATTGTCGATGTCTCTTTCCTGCAGTCTGAAAGAAAAAAGAAAAAAAGGTAAATAAAAGAACAAGTAAGATCTCGAAAAATCTTGAATATTAGAATATTATTATGCTTCCACGAGTCGTGAATAAAACTCCTACATACTTAAATTAGGCAAAAATCTAGTGTCACGAATTTGAGAAATTGTGTGTTTTTAAAGTTCTGTGGCTGCGTTTTCATTCGACTTGGCCCGCTTAAATGTCTAATTCCTCAGGCGGCAAATTTAGCAAGCAAGAGAATAACGAGTGAAATTATTCAAACGGCTACCGCCAACATATAACGTTACATCATGCACATACACAATTTCAAATTATTTTGTATTCAACAATGCTAACGTTAGCTACTCTTTAATCAAATAAAAGACGTTATAAATGTAATGTCGTCAGAGAAGACACATATTTACAATATATGCTCCCACAAGTTGGGAATGGCACTTCAAATTAAGCTATTAACAATCTAACGTTAGTTTCTGCAGTTTGACCAGCAATGAAGTTCAGAAAAATCATGAAATATGAAAAATGTGTTAAGTAACGTTAGCCTAACAGTTACCTCTAGCTATGTTCTCTTTCAAATCGGAAAAAAATTTCGGAAAAAACTTTTCTTTCAAAACTTTAATGTCTGATTCCTCAGGCGGCAAGCAAGAGAAAAAACGAGAGATTATTAACCGGCTATACCGCGCCAAAAAATACACTATTTTAAATTAATTTTATTCCACAATGCTAACGTTACTCTTTAATCAAATTAAAGACGTTATAAATGTAACGTTAATGTTGCCGGATAAGACTAATCTTAATACAGTGAGTATAGCCTAGCCCATGCCATGCTCCCACAAGTTGAATGGCACTTCAAATTAGGCTTTCAACAATCTCGTTTCTGCGGTTTGACGTTAAAAAAAATCACGATACTATGAAAATATGTTAAGTCTTACCTCAGCTGCATTTACTTTCAGCTCGAGACTGTCGAGAGTAGACTGGCTTGGCTCACTGCCTCACGCGCAAGTGGTAACATTAACGTTAGCTGGCAAGAAAAAAAATCCAAGTGATATGTGACGTATCTGCACCAACAGAGATCACATACACAATTCCAATTTAATTTTTATTCAACAATGCTATCCTTCTCTAAACTAATGACGTTATCAAATGTTGCCAGAATAGAAAATATATCGAAATCATGCAGAAATATATTTGTGGAAATAAAATTATAAAATGCACACACAACACCAGACGAGTTTACTAGGAAGTGTGCCGCTCGTTACTCTTCTCTCTCTCAGTGCACTCTTAAAGTTGAACAAACAGGTGACTTTACAAGAGTAAACTTTGGAAATAAATGAGCAAAGTTACCTTTCTGAAGAAAAAATTCAGATGAAATTGTGGAATCTTGTAGCTTTCCTTGGCTGAAAAAAAAAATCCTCTAGAAATTGCTGTATTGTGATTCACAGGAAAAATATTTTTACTGTAGAATTTACCCGCCGTTGAAAAAAGACCATGATGCTTTGCAGATCTACAGCAACATGCTGTATACAGGTTCTACAGTAAGCATTTGCTCATTTTACAGTAATAATGCTGTGAAAACTACATTTACAATTGTGTGTTTCTGATGTTTTCTATTTTCTCAGTGAAGAAATTCATAAAATCATTACTACTACATTGTAACAGAATAAATGCTCAGGTGATGCCTGTTTATTTGTTAGTCTAGCCACTGTGTTAAATAAGAACCTTGGATTATTTTGGTTATTTTCTATTAGTCTGCGGAGATGCTCAGCCCTGGCTGATTTAAGAGCCTTTTTGTAACGTGACATACTATCTTTCCACGCGATTCTAAAGACCTCTAAATTTGTTTGTTTCCATTTATGCTCTAAGTTACGAGTTTCTCTCTTGATAGCATGCGTAGCATTGTTGCACCATGGTGCTCTAGTTTTCTCTCTAACCTTTTTTAATCTAATTGGTGCAACAATTTCTAATGTACTAGAGAAAATGGTGCTCAAACTGCAAGTAATTTCCTCTTGTTCATCTGATTGTTTGGGTTCACTGAGCAGATGAGATAGATCAGGTAAGCTATTTGAGAATCTATCTATTGTATTTGGAAGGATTGTTCTGCCTGGTCGATAACGTGGCGCAACATGACAAATTTCAGCAGTACGTAACATGCAAGTTACCATGTAATAATCAGTTACATCATCGCTTTGCGGTATAATATCTATATCGGTTGGATTGGTCCCATATGATATAATTAAATCTAGTGTATGATTTAGACGATGAGTTGGACCACTGACGTTTTGCGTGACCCCGAAGGAGTTTAATAAATCTGTAAACGCAGCCCCTAACGCATCATGACATGTTATCTACGTGTATGTTAAAATCTCCAACAATTATTGCTTTATTGACATTGACCAATAGATTTGATAGAAAGTCTGCAAACTCTTTTAGGAAATCAGCATAGGGCCCTGGAGGTCTATATACAGTAGCCAAGGCTAGAGATAATAGGGATTTCTTTCTTAAATCTAAGAGCGTAACATTTAGCACAAGTACTTCAAACGAATTAAACCTGTGACCTGTTTTCTGAGTAACATTAAGAATATCTCTATAGATTGTTGCAACACTGCCGCCACGACCGATCAGACGGGCCTCATGCTTATAACAGTATCCTGGCGGAGTAGACTCATTTATACCGAAATAATCATTTGGTTTAAGCCAGGTTTCAGTAAGGCAAAGTACATCGAAACTATTATCTGTGACCATTTCATTTACAATAACCGCCTTAGGTGTGAGCGATCTAATGTTTAGAAGACCTAGCTTTAGAAATTGTTTATCACTGATATTGAGATTTTCTGGTTTAATTACAATTAAATTTTTCCTAGGTCCTACATTATATAAGTATATATAAGTTGTACTTCATCAAAAACTAACAGGAACAAAAAACAGGAGCCAAGAACAATGAACCAGGCCGCAGTGCAGATCACTCTATATCTGAGAGGTTTGTACTTCAGAAAGTACAACACACATCCAAACAGAGGATGACCAGTTATGGCAAGTCCTTGCAAAAAATATGATAAGGTTAAAAGACTTGAAAAGCAAACTCGCAGTACAGAGATCAAACCCTTTAGAGAGCTGGCAATCTCACAAACAGAAAGATTGAGGTTGAAAAACTCTGAAGCAACTCCACTTCCAGTTCCTGTGATGATGAGCCATATGTGAAATAAGAAACCGATGCTGTACAAAAAGATATCCAGACTATCCAGTGATGCAATGGACTGAGTTTTGGAGTTTGTAGATGTTTCAGGTGTGGTGAAGTTCACTGTAGAGTTATTCATCTCCTCTGTGTTTGTATTCTCAGTTCAGGACCTCACTATTATTTTTTATTATTTAATTACTATTATTTAAAATTTGCACTTTTCAACATGTAATCAACATTCTCAATTTCAAATAAAAGAACCACTTCAATATTAAATGGGTTGAGAATATTAAATTATTGTGTTAATTCAAACATGGTTTACATTCACAACCTTTTTGTTGAAAGCAATAGTTTAATCAAAACTGTATACAATATATATTGTCTTTGGATGTGTATAAATATCTCTGATCTGTTTTGAAGAGTGACACACAGTGACATCACAGTTGCCACCAGATAATATATACATGACTCAAAACAATGACTTATAATGTTAACTGTGTTGTAAACACAAACTGAAAAATAAATTTAAGAAAACAGTACATTATTTACAATATTGAATAAATGAAAATTTTTGATATTTATGTAACATAATAAATAGAATAAAAATCAAGAAAGGAAAAAAAAAAGTCTTTGACCACATTATGGTATTATATTTCAATTTATTTTGGCTCACTTATCTTGATACTGCAGTTGTTCACAAATAAACAGTACCTGTAATAATGAAATTCAAAAGTGGTTAAAAAGTGAATAGATCTATATGAATGCATAAGAAAAAAAAAATATATATATCTTAGATACTAATGCCTTTCCAACATATTTATCAGCTGACTCTCAACTTCAAAAATGAGGCAGAAAAAAATTGTTACAACAATGTTCCCCTTCAGGGACTACCACTGCGTGTAATCGCAGTGGAAACGCCCCCAAGCGTTGCGCGTCTGAATAATGAATGAAATCAGTCAATGGAGAGAATGAGCGTACGGTGAGTGACGTCATCGACCAGGAAGCTATAAATATCCCCTGAATACACAAGCCGCCAGCTTTTGTTACTTCAGCAGCGCTCTGTGTGTGTCTGGAATCTTTCAATTGTGTTTGTCTGTCTTAGTCAGGAGTTTATCTCTATATATATATATTTATATATAAAAAAAACAATATGAGCGAGCAGTATAGAAAGTGTGCTCCCCCTGTACTCGATACATCACGGGTGGGGATTCACACGAGTTATGTGTTGCTTGTTTAGGAATGCAGCATGCCCAGTCGGCTCTCGAGGGGGTCGATTGTGTGCATTGCGAGAGTTTTCCTATTAGAACTCTGCGCTCGCGGCGATCGCTCTTCGAGGAGAGCGGTATGCTGCAAGCTCCCCAAGGCTCGGGTCCCGCTTCTGTTGAGGCAGGGCGGCGGCGCTTGTCTTGGGGTTCGCAGATGGATCTCACCGGCGACGCTGAGACGGGCCCCGCCCTATCTCAGCCATCTCCGGCGGGATCCAGTGCCTCTCACCCGGCTCTGGAAGCACGCGCTGCGGCGGTTACTTCTGCCCGGGTGGAGGCACATGATGATGTTGAATTGAGATTATCCAGTTCCGAGGAGCTGGATGTCGATAGTGTTGCATCAGAAGAAACGAGTTTTTCACATTATACTGCCAATGAGGAAGGGCTGATGGATGTGTTATCTCGGGCTGTTGAAAAGCTCAGCATCGAGTGGCCAGCTGATAGGCAGGAGTCTAAAAGTAAAAGCAAACTAGACGATAGATTTCTGTCTGCACGACCTCAGCCCGCTCGTCAGTGCCTACCATTTTTCCCAGATCTCCACGCTGAGGTTTCAAAAACCTGGGTTAGACCTGTTTCTAGCAGAATTTACACTAACCAGTCTAATGCTTATAGTAACATTGTTAGTGCTAAATCTGCAGGGTATGTGACGATGCCGAAGGCGGAGGAGACGCTCCCTAGCTATCTCTCTCCTGCTTCGTCATCCTCACTTAAAGCACCGACTCTTCCATCCAGACCTTTAAAAAATACATCTGTGCTCGTAGGGAAGGCTTACTCGGCTGCTGGTCAGGCGGCTGCATGTATGCATACTATGGCCATTTTGCAGGCTTATCAAGCCGACCTGCTTAAAGACGCTTGTGAGGGGGGGGAAATTTCTGCTGATATGATCAATGAGCTGAGGCAGACCGCTGATCTCACTCTTCGGGCCACCAGGGAGACGGCTAAATCTATTGGTCGGTCTATGGCAGCCATGGTGGCCACAGAAAGACATTTATGGTTGAGTCAAACTTCTATGAAAGAAAAAGATAAATCTCTTCTTTTAAATGCTCCAGTTTCGCCTGCGGGTCTCTTTGGTGACGCTCTTCTTTCTGTCACTGAGAGGTTCCAGGAAGAGAAAAAACAGGCGGCTGCTTTTCATAAATTTTTCCCCTCAAAGTACGTGTCGCTGGGGCTGCTGAACGAAAAGGGCAGTCCCAGCCGCCGAGTTCCTTCTCTAGTAGAGCGCAGCAGAAGCAGAGTGTCGCGTCTCGTGCCCCCCCGCAGAGAAACTGGAGGGACGAGGCGGGGCGCTCTCCGGCACGGCCTTCTCGGGGCAGGGCTGATCTGAGGACAGTCATTGTGGCCAAGAAGGCCGCGTCGAAAAAATCCTGACGTGCTGAACGTCAGGACTCTGAGGGTGGTCCCCACCGGGAAAGACTTGAGTTCACCACACAAGAACATGGTGCCCTGTCTTTCTCGATGCCCTCAGGGGTCTGTTCTACTAACCCTGCCTATACAGGGCGTAGAGAGACTCGGCGAGTGCTTTCCCGAAGGGACGCTCGGCCCCTCCGAGGAGGGTTGTGGAGTGCTCAGACCAGTTGTTTCCTGCCAGTATGTTACAGGACGCTGTGTCTGTCACTCGGGATGTTCATCCAGAGGCCTGCCTCGAGAGGCTGGTTCCCTTAGTAGAGTTCCTGGCGGAATGGGAAATGCTTCCCAATGTTTCTCAGTGGGTCCTGAATATTATAAAGAACGGGTACGCTATTCAGTTCAGAACGCGTCCACCTCGTTTCAGAGGGGTTCTGCCTACACTGGTGGGCCCCGAGCAGGCTCTGGTTTTAGAACAGGAGGTAAAAACTCTGCTACTAAAGGGAGCTATAGAACGAGTTCCTCCACCCAGCAGGGAGTTAGGATACTACAGCCGGTACTTCATCGTTCCGAAAAAAGATGGAGGGTTGCGTCCCATTTTAGATCTGCGTCTTTTAAATCGCACTGTAGGGAAGCTCAAGTTCAAGATGCTCACTCTCAAACAGATCGTGTCACAAATCAGATCCGAGGACTGGTTTGTCACGATAGATCTAAAGGACGCTTACTTCCATGTATCTATCCTCCCTCAACACAGGAAGTTCCTGAGGTTCGCTTTCGGGGGCGAAGCATACCAATATCGGGTTCTTCCGTTCGGCCTAGCATTATCACCCCGCACGTTCACGAAGTGTATGGATGCAGCCATAGCCCCGCTGAGGCTGCAGGGCATCCGTATTCTGAACTATATAGACGATTGGTTAATTCTAGCTCAATCGGAACATCAGGCGGTTCGGCATCGAGATGTCGTTCTTGCTCACATCAAGAGTTTGGGGTTGAGGCTCAACGCCAAGAAGAGTGTCCTTTCTCCATTACAGAGAACCACTTTTCTCGGTGTAGTGTGGGATTCGACGACGATGCAGGCACAATTGTCACCTGCTCGTATTGCTTCGATTCTCGCCGCAGTAGGACAGGTCAAGCTAGGCCAGTCACTCACTGTAAAACAGTTCCAGAGGCTGTTAGGTCTCATGGCAGCTGCGTCCAACGTGATACCTTTTGGCCTCTTGCACATGAGACCGTTACAGTGGTGGCTCAGAACCAAGGGATTCTCCCCGAGGGGAAATCCGCTTCGCAGGATCGTGAGTTCGCGACGGTGTCATCGCGCCCTGATCATGTGGAAAGATCCTTGGTTTCTGTCCCAAGGTCCTGTGTTGGGGGCTCCTTGTCGTCGCGTCATGCTAATGATGCCTCTCTCACGGGTTGGGGGGCGATCATGAGTGGTCGCCCAGCTCAGGGTCTGTGGGGGGACCATCACCGTCTATGGCACATAAATTGTCTAGAGATGTTGGCAGTGTTTCAGGCCCTGAAACATTTCCTCCCAGACCTAAGGGGCCACCATGTTCTTGTCCGGACAGACAACACATCGGTGGTCTCTTATATCAACCATCAGGGGGGTCTGCGCCATCTGGCACGTCAGATCCTTCTATGGTCCTAGGGGAAAGTTCTCTCTCTCAGAGCTATTTATCTCCCGGGGTATTTGAATCAGGGGGCAGACATCCTGTCGAGGCAGGGGCCGAGGCCCGGGGAGTGGAGTCTTCACCCCGAGGTGGTGGAGCTCCTATGGGAACATTTCGGTCGTGCCGAGGTAGACCTATTTGCGTCCCGAGAGACATCACACTGTCCACTGTGGTTCTCTCTCAGCCAGCCAGCCCCACTGGGGTTGGACGCGATGGTACATCCGTGGCCGAGGTCACGTCTGTACGCTTTTCCCCCGATTGCTCTGCTCCCGGGAGTTCTGGAGAGGGTTCGCCGGACTCTAAAAAGAATTGGAGATATTCAAGCACTTTCGGTGGCTCCCTCGTGCCTGGAATTTGCGCCTGGTATGGTTAAGGCCTTTCTCTGTCCGAGACCAGGTTATGTCCCTAAGGTACCAACTACTTTTGTTAGACCTATAGTTCTGCAGGCTTTCTGTCCTCCGCCTTTTTTGACGTCAGACCAGGAGAAACTTAATTTGCTGTGCCCCGTTAGGGCTTTAGATGCGTATGTCCACAGAGCTGCCCTGTGGAGGAAATCGGAACAACTGTTCGTTTGCTTTGGGTCACCTAGGAAAGGGTGTCCTGCATCTAAGCAAAGGATGAGCAAGTGGGTGGTTGAGGCCATCTCGCTCGCTTATGGTTCGGCCCATCAGCCTTCACCTTTGGCTGTAAGGGCTCATTCCACTAGGAGTATGGCTGCCTCTACAGCTCTTCTTTCAGGAGCTTCTCTTCAGGACGTTTGTGATGCGGCAGGCTGGTCCTCACCGCACACTTTCGTCAGGTTTTATTCCCTTGACCTTAGCTCCACTCCCGGGGCTCAGGTTCTCTCGTCGGTTTGTGTCTCCTAATGACACACGACGGGGATTTGGTCGTATGGGGATGTGGGTATTGCGTTCCCACTGCGATTACACGCAGCGGTAGTCCCTGAAGGGGAACGTCCCGGGTTACGTATGTAACCCTAGTTCCCCGAAGGGACGGACGCGGCGTGTCCTGCCATACTCTCGGCATCCCCTTGGGTCGCTTGCTTCAGTAACATTAGAAGCTGGCGGCTTGTGTATTCAGGGGATATTTATAGCTTCCTGGTCGATGACGTCACTCGCCGTACGCTCATTCTCTCCATTGACTGATTTCATTAATTATTCAGACGCGCTACGCTGGGGGGCGTTCCCACTGCGATTACACGCAGCGTCCGTCCCTTCGGGGAACTAGGGTTACATACGTAACCCGGGACGTTTTATTTTGACAAGCTAAAACATAATCAATCTGCCAAAACTATCTTTATAAATCCAAATACTTTCACAGGTGGAATATTTTGCTATACGTAGTTGTTTGCTATGCAAATGTTGTAAACAAAACAATAAAGAAAAAATGTATAAAGCTTTTATATATATATATATATATATATATATATATATACATCATTGGACAGTCCAAAAATGTGTATGTGGTTTCAGGGGTAGATAGATAGATAGAGACGTGTGTGTGTGTGTATATATGTACAGTATATCTCTATTTGTCTCTATATCATTACTTTATTGTTTTGTGTTCCAAGAAAATGTAGGCCTATTTCAACTCTTCCAATTTAATCTGACCGTAAAAAAAAAAAAAAAAAAAAAAGGAAAACTATCTTCAAGTCATTGACAATCTCTCAGAATACATAGAGCATTGCATTACATCTGGCATAAACACTATGAAGAAATAAGACGTTTAATTTGAAATTAAAAGAAATGCTGACTTACAAATTCACATCCATTAATAAAAATGATCAAATATAAATATAAGTCGTTTGTAATTTATCACAATTGCAGGTTTTATGAGGAACAGAGACAGGAGAGTTTTCCAGCCCGGTTCAGATAAAGAACAGGCTGCACAAAACCACCCAGAATAAAACAAATAATAGCAACAGATAAAGGTGCATCAGCATTTAGTGTCAGCACGTACAAAAATCCTGAGAGAGTAAATGGCATATATGTAATAACCATGCTCACGGAAGTTATTAGAATTAAATGTAATGCTCTTTTCTTCATGTGGTTTTCCTCCTCTCTCTCTCTCCTTCTCTCTCCTGGTCCTGACTGCTTCAGAGCTCTGAGAACAGCCACAAGACAAAACAACTGGATGATGAAGAAGAGGAGGAACTCAAACGAGTTAATGCATGCATAAATATAAAAGTGAAGTAAGACTAAAGTAAGCACGCAGACCAAACAGGATCCAAGAGTGGTTATCCAGGCCACAGTGCAGCAGATCACTCTATATCTGAGAGGTTTGTACTTCAGAAAGGTTACAGGATGAACCACTGCCAGGTAACGCTCAACACAGATCAGACACTGAAACAGAGGACGACCAGTGATGGCAAATCCTATTAAAAAATATGTTACGTTTGTTAGACTTGAAAGCCAAGGAAAATAAGTAAGTGCAGAGAACAAAGAGTTCAGACAGCAAACAATCTCACAAACAGAGAGATTGAGGTTGAAGAATCCTGATGCGACTCCATTTTCGGTTCCTGTGATGATGAGCCATATAATATATGAGTGTGTAGGAAGACCAAACAGGAAATTGATGCTGTGTATAACATGCCTCACACTGGCCAGTGTCCCACTGGACAGGAGGATGGAGTTTGTAGAAACAGCAGATGTGAAGTTCACTGTGAAGTTATTCATTTTCTCTCTGTCTGACTTCTCTCCGCAGAAGATCAACAAACAAATGTTTAATTTCCAGATCAAGATCTATAGGGACAAAAAGAAAGGGGGTGTTATGTAAAATAAACCATTTGGTTCAGGGCCAACCAGTTGAGGAGAATATGTGTTGTTTATTATATGGGGATGCAGGGCCATGATCTGGGTGACAGTTTTGAGAATTAGACCTATTGACTTTTTTTGTGATCTTCCATTGAGAATTTGTCTCAATCAAACAGTAATCAAAAGCAGTTGAATTTTTTTTTTTTTTTTTTTTTTTACATTTTACACAAGAGAAAAACTCCCTTGTTTCACAAATTATTATTGTTTTTTCTGATCAAATGCATCTTAATAGACTTAAGGACCTGTTCGGTCCAGAACAGCGCCAAACCGTGAAGTTTTCCTTAGCATTTTAAGTCAAATTCTCAAAATGTGTTTAGACCAACGTCAACGAATAGCAAGAAAAGGAAAAGAATGCTTTTGGAATATAGAGCCCCTAATTATTATTTATTGGTTGAACTCAATAAATGCTTACACTTCCACACGCTACCATCGCGGCGTCACCAGTTTTAATGAGAGTAGGACTATTTTCCTTTTCTTACTATCCAAATTCAAATTCAACATAAAAGGCAACTTAATCTTATACATTTTTTTAACTAAAAATGTCACATAATTTAGACTAGAAGTGAATAAAAATAAAAACAAGTCAACAAAGGAACATTTTGAAAGCAGGTTTTCAATACACATCTGTCCAAGTAAAAACAACACAAACAAATGTTGAGATTATATTAAAACAACAACCTTCACATTTATATAAAATCTGAGTTAAATCCTTATCACCTGAAGAGTGAATGTCCAGTCTCTCTGAATGTGTGTAAATCTCTGTGTTGTGTTTTGTAGACTGACTTCACACCTGTCACAGAATATATGACTATATATGCAAATATATAAAGTAAACAAATATAAGGTTCAAAAAGACACTATTTGACTAAACTGGACAGGTTTCAACTGACTCGAATTATTCAACATTTAACTAGCTGACACTTATATTCAGTACTAAGGATGACCACAACAATCTTATTTCTAATAGGGTAGAAACAGTTGGGGGTGCTTCTCAATACTCAAATGAATGCATCTTCATTTCCTTGTTCCTCTGTCCTCAAGCTTGTGACCCAGAAACCGATCCAAGTTAGCCACCTTGGACATCTCAATTCTCTAATTGCACCCCGAGGAATGAGGAGTAAGGGAACTTCCAGAGTATCTATGAGTGAGGATGCACAGGTATATCCAATGTGGATGCATGTATAAATTCTACTCCCCTTTCACATCTATCACAATAATTTTAACTTAAGTTTTACCTCTGCAGTTTCAATTAACCATACATCTCAAATATTTCAACACAGCATCTTGTTTTATTAATATTAATTTCATAAAAAAATAAAAAAACTTTAACAACAGCTCAGCTGATGACGCTTTGAAGTGACGCTCGAATGACCAAAAATATTCCAATGTACAAATAAGATTTCCTTCGATTTCCCTGTCCTACTTTTCTTTCCTTGCATCCAAAGGAGGGTGGAGCTGAGACAGAGGAAAAGAAACAAGGATGCACAAATAAGAAATGACGAGCAGCTTAGCTGGGTGGATCTCAATCAGCCCCCTAGTTCAGAAGTCAGTGCACTAATCAGGGAGTCGGCTAACAAGGGCTGTCTCAATCGCAAAATCCTTCCAGTGCACTGGAACGTTCCCTACCTAAAACTATTCTTACAGGTATCCTTTACCCAAAATTACGTCACAATTCTGGAGCACGAAACATAAATGTACGAGCCAACTCAATAAATATAATGACTCGCAATAGAAGATTTGAAAAGACAAAGTGCATTTTTATTATATGTCAGCATAAACACATCACTAAAAAGGCAGTGAAAACATCTAGTTTATAATTAATACTCGGCTTAGGGCTGCACAATTAATCGCAATGAATCCAAACACGATTTCCCCTTACCAGTAGTGATAGTGTAACTGTTAGAGCAAGTGAAGCAGCGCTGCGTTACCTCACAAGTTTAATTTGTCTAACTGACCTGTGTGAGTGTTAATACAGCACTTTTGTGTAGTTCGTACAATGAAATGTCCATATTCCTTTATATGTTATATAGCTTGATTAGTTGTATGTACATTTGCTCACCTGTCTAATGAAGTACATTGTTGCAACTAATCAATGTTATTTAGTGATGAAAACATGATGAAATGTTAGAATATGATCTGTATGTTATTTTAATGTTGATCCAGCTTACTGCTAGTCTCATATAGCCAACAAACAACCTAACTAACAACATTCAACATCCGTATCCATGTACACGATATATTGATTTACAAGCTCTGGAGTTAGGGAGCTGATTGAGATGCGTAGCCTATGCTAAGTCTCATTTCGAAGACTCTGGAAGTTGCATTTGTCATTAAGGATGTCTCATTTCAGAAAAGTAACATTAAAAAACCGACCATTATTTCTTGTGAAACTGTAACTTCTTTAAGACTTTGGAATGCTATGGTTACTTTACTGAAATAAAGCAGCCTCAATGACGTATGTGACCCCTGGAGGACGCAGCCTACGAAATGAGAAACAGCTATAGCTATAAGTATAGTATTAGGTTCACAGCAGATATAGTACATTATTGAGTTATAGTATTAGCATTAGATAAAAATAAAGATATTATCATAACTTGTGATGTCAAGTTTATGCAACATAAAATGATACAGAATCCTGTGATAGTATTTGGGACATATATAAAAGCCATGCTCACAGTAGTTATTAGAATGAGATGAAACGCTCTTCTCTTCATGTGGTTTTCCTCCTTTTTCTCTCTCCTTCTCTCTCCTGGTCCTGACTGCTTCAGAGCTCTGAGAACAGCCACAAGACAAAACAACTGGATGGAGAGGAGGAAGAGGCACTGTGTTGAGAAGAACCATATGTGTACATACATGTTTTGTGAGATTATAATAAATAAATTATAGAAACAGGAGCCAAGAATAATGATCCAGACAACAGTACAGCAGATCACTCTATATCTGAGAGGTTTGTACTTCAGAAAGGTTACAGGATGAACCACTGCCAGGTAACGCTCAACACACATCAGACACTGAAACAGAGGACGACCGGTGTCTACAAGACCTTGTAGAAACATTGGTAACAACGAGAGACTGGAAAAGTACATTGGCAGTATAGAGAGCAAATCATTCAGACAGGATCCAATCTCACAAACAGAGAGATTGAGGTTGAAGAACTCTGATGCAACTCCTGTTCCTGTTCCTGTGATGATGAGCCATATAACATATATGTTTATAGGAGCACCAAACAGGAAACTCATGCTGTGTATGCAGATTTCCACAAAGTCCATTGGCCCTATAGACTGAGTTGTGGAGTTTGTAGATGTTTCAGGTGTGATGAAGATCACTGAAGAGTCATTCATCTCGTCTGTATTTGTCTTTTCAGTTCAGCAGCTCACAAACCAAACTGCATGCAATATTACAAATGTAATCTTTTTTAAGGAGAAATATAATGAACCAGTTAATTCAATGAGGTAAACAACATTTAAATACATTAATCCAGTTTACAACATAATAGGATTATAAAATAGGATTTTGTAATACAAGGAATTTAATTTAAACTCAAACAACAAACACATAATTATATTATATGACTTCAAAATATGGTTGTGTATATATATATATATATTCAGTAGTATTTATGCTTAGCCTAAATTATTAAACATGTAATTTTTAATCTGTACATAAATTATTTACTTCTGTTCAGAAAATATCTCAGTCCAATTTGACCAATTCTAGCTAAAACATTAAACGCATCACAAAACATTATTTGACAAACACAATGACACAGTTGGTTGATAGCACTGAGGTTAAAACAAGAAATAAAAGTTTTTAATCACCTGAAGAGTGAAGGTCCTGTCTCTCTGGATGTTTATAGATTTCTGTGCTATGTTTTGGAGACAAGAAGAATTTCATCTGCTACACGTCACATAAAACACAAGATATGTAAATGTTTTGACTGAAATTTTAAGGTGTGAAAAATACAAATAAAAGTGTGTTGTCAATTGTACAGCAATAATTGATTTGGACAACTGTTTATTTTTAAGACACAGCACTAAGTATACTTAACATGCATGGGACAAATATGTTACGGTAATAATCAGAAGATTCAATTGCAAGTAAAAAGTCGTATTTATTGTAACCAGGACAGAGCATGTGTGCTAGTGTCTGGAATATCGCTCTTGGTAGAGCAGGGACGATAGGGAACAACCCAGTCTCCAGGGGCCAGTTGAACTTAGCCACTATGTTAAGACTGTGTCTTAAGAACTAATTTGGCCAACTAGAAATTAGTCAAGAGGTAATCACTCTTACTTTTCTGATTAAAATTAGACTGATCTACCTTTTTATGTAACTGACTTTAAAAAGTTAGCACCAGTCTTGCAAGAAAAAAATTAGATTGACTAACTTTTAAGACTAGTCTAAGCAGTTTATACAACCGGTCCCAGGTGTTTGAGATGGAAGTCCAGTGAAAGCAGAGTAGACTCGGGGACCGGAGATCAGGAATGCAGTGGAAGATGATAGAATGAAGAAAACTATAAAGCTGGATACGGGTGTCACACAGGAGGCTCAAAGACAAGACAAGGCAGGAGACAAAACACACGGGGAAACATCCATGACGACCTGACAAGACGAAAACTGTGAGATTAAACAGGGGATCGGTGATTAGATACAGCTGGCATGCTGACCAGTGGTCGTGATCAAATACCACACACACACACAACAACACAATATGAGAAAAGAGACAGTGAATTCATGAACCGTGACTAAATATCTATTTTTTCAAAGATCATAGATTTATATGAAGGCATTAGAAAAAGTGTTTTATCTCAGATAATAATGTCTTTCCAGCATGTCAACATACAGGCGACCATGAGATTTATCATCTGACATTCAACTTTAGTTGTGAGGCTAAAAAAATGTAGTTATAATATTTGATTTTGACAGCCTAAAACAAAATCAATCTGCCACGACTATCTTTATAAATCCAAAGACTTAGGTGGAACATTTTGCTGTATATACATGTTATGTACATGTTATGTAAAAGTTAATGTGTCAGAGAATACATTGACAAAAAATTTTTTCATCTTTTTAAAAAATAAATATTAGCTCTTTCATTGGACCTTTCAGCGGTTAGTCCAAAAGAATTGTGGATGCAGGGGTTTAGATAGAGACATTTTTATTGTTGAGTGTTCAAAAAAAGGTACTCAAACACTGGAAAAACGAGACACTAAATCACTGATAAAGTTGTATAGAAAAAACAAAACATTACAAAATTGTTGCAATCAATTCTCTAAAGAACACTAAAAAAAATACTAAAATCTCAAATGACTAAATTTGGTATTAAATTAAACAGATAATTAGTCAAGTCAAGTCAAGTCAAGTCAAATATATTTATATAGCGCTTTTCACAATACAAATTGTATCTAAGCAGCTTCACAGTATCAATTAAAACAACATAACAATGTTTGTTTATTACTGGAAAAAAGACATCCACGTTTGGTAGGGCTGATCAATGGTATTAATGATTGGTTATTTAATTTGAATATCCCCAACTGAGCAAGCCAAAAGCAACAGTGGCAAGGAACCGAAAAACTCCATCAAGTGACCTAATGGTGTCCTAAATCTCCATCAGGTGACCCAATGGAGAGAAAAAAAAAACCTTGGGAGAACCCAGGCTCAGTCGGGGGCCAGTTCTCCTCTGGCGTTTATGAACGAGGCCGGATTTACAGTAACTGTAATATAAAAAATTTATATAAATGCCTGGCTGAATTAATAACATTTTAAATTAAAGTTATCTAATTTACACACATTTAGAAAGTAACTGGATTTAGTG
Organism: Semotilus atromaculatus; assembly: GCA_031834385.1. Taxonomy (NCBI): domain Eukaryota; kingdom Metazoa; phylum Chordata; class Actinopteri; order Cypriniformes; family Leuciscidae; genus Semotilus; species Semotilus atromaculatus. The sequence continues at coordinate 5,577,637 of JAULUF010000053.1, forward strand.
AAAATGTCAAATTGCAGGTCTTTTGAGGAACAGAGGCAGTTTTCCAGTGCGGTGAAGATAAAGAACAGGCTGAACGAAACCAGCCAGCACATAACATACCAAACCAGGGATCCAATACGCAGGATTATTCTGTTGTGTAAGAATAATATAGAATCCTGTGATAGTATATGGGACATATATAAAAGCCATGCTCACAGTAGTTATTAGAATGAGATGAAACGCTCTTCTCTTCATGTGGTTTTCCTCTTTTTTCTCTCTCCCTCTCTCTCCTGGTCCTGACTGCTTCAGAGCTCTGAGAACAGCCACAAGACAAAACAACTGGATGGAGAGAAAGAGGAGGAACTGCAGTGAAAAGAACCACGTTTGCACATTATTGTTTTGTGAGATTGCAATAAATAAACTATAGAAACAGGAGCCAATAATAATGATCCAGACAACAGTGGAGCAGATCACTCTATATCTGAGAGGTTTGTACTTCAAAAAGGTTACAGGATGAACCACTGCCAGGTAACGCTCAACACACATCAGACACTGAAACAGAGGACGACCAGTGAGAATAAGTCCTTGTAGAAACACCATTAAAAGTGAGAGACTTGACAAGTAAATAGTCAGTGTAGAGACTAAACCATTCAGACAGTTACCAATCTCACACATGGAGAGATTGAGGTTGAAGAACTCTGAAGCAACTCCTGTTCCTTTGATGATGAGCCATATAACATAGAAGTTTGTAGGAAGACCAAAGAGGAAACTCATGCTGTGTATGCAGGTTTCCACAAATTCCATTGGCCCAATAGACTGAGTTGTGGAGTTTGTAGATGTTTCAGGTGTGGTGAAGTTCACTGTAGAGTTATTCCTCTCCTCTGTGTTCATCTTCTTATTTCAGCAGCTCACAAACCAAATATAATATGGCAACTGTGATTTGTTATATGGAGACCTGTAAATGAACCAGTCAGTTGAGACTGACTCAGTAAGGTAAACCAGCCTATTCTCACGTAAATACGTGTCTATATCACGTAGTGTGTTCATCGTGTTATTTATACGCGAAAATGAGTTTTTACGTGCATATGATACGCAGTTTTCGCGTGCATTTGATACGCACTTTATTGCGTGTAATACACACGCACCCAACACCACTAATTCTACCCAAACGTAAAATACCCCACACCACTCCTAAACCTATACCCTTAACAACCCATGCGTATCATATGCACGTAAAAACTCATTTTCGCGTATAAATAACACGATAAACACACTACGTGATATGGACACGTATTTAGTGTGATCGGGTTGGGTAAACATACAACATAATATACACTTACATTGTAAAACAAAATTCCTATTTATAACTCGTAGCCAGACCACACCATTATTAAATAACTTCACAATATACTTGTATGTATATTCAGTATTTATGCTTAGCCTAAATAATATAAGCATGTCATTTTTCTTTCATATATTTCCTTTAATTGTTTCATTTTAGTCATAGCTCAGTATAATCAAGTAATGTATAAATCAGTATAAAATATCTCAGTCCCATTTTACTAAATAACTAAAGTAGAAAAAACATTATTGGGACACTGTTGATATTATTGAGGTTAAAACAACTGAATCAAAAGTTTTTTTTTCACCTGAAGAGTGAATGTCCAGTTTCTCTGATGTCTATACATATCTGTGCTGTGCTTTAGAGACAAGAATAATATCTGACCTTGACTCCATCTGCTAAAACACAACATATGCAAATATTTAGACTGAACTTTATGATTTATAACAAATTTGAAAAATGTCTTATGACAGGATGTCAAGTGTAAAGCAATTCATCAATAACTACTATTTGTTTATGCTTCGATAACTACTGAAAAAGTTTAATAATTCATGCTGCAAAAATAATCAATAACTAATGCAGGACAAATGACTAACTGTAAAACAACAGAAGGTTGTTTACATTATCAATATGTTATAGCATAGCAGACTTATGATTTGGGAAAGCTTTTAATAATTAGCCTATGCCATCTCCTAGAGAACTATTTACACTGCGTGCATGCATGCGTGCGTGCGTGCGTGCGTGCGTGCGTGCGTGCGTGTGTGCGTGTGTGTGTGTGTGTGTGTGTGTGTGTGTGTGTGTGAATATCTTGTGATTAGAAAATTCTATACTTTAGGATTGGGTTTTCACTACTACATCATGGTAACTAGCATGGTAACATGATAAGTGTTACTATACTTCCAAAGGAATTACTAAATATTTGGATCCGTATTCTAAAGGGAAGATCATGGTAACTAGCTAGTAATGTATGTAGTAACACTTGTATGTAGTGTTATAGTGTATGTATGTAAGTTAATAATATTTATTAATAGTTATTAATATTTTCTAAAGGGATTTTTCTTTTTTAAATTGTAAAACTACCTAAAATTTTAAGTTGCCATTATTATTTTATTTCATGTGTTACATGCGTTACACTACATTTAATTATTTTTTATTTTTTTTTAGGATTCTCTGGTCAGTATATAATTGCACTAATTGTTAACTGCTTTTAAAAGCTTGTTTACTAAAACAAATACCTTTCCAAAAGATCTGTCTAAAAGTGTGTTTTTAAGCTTCATCACTAACTCATTGTGTGTTCTTCAAATGGATAATTTATTAATAATGTATCATATACACAATACACTCATCTTAATAAGACACTGTTCCCACTTTATTTTAGATAGCTGCAAAGGTGCATTGTTAATGGTTAATAAGTGCATAATAAAGGAGTTATTAATTTAAATAAGACACTGTTCTGTTGTAAACTTATTTCTTCTCAAGTGTTGAAAACTTAGAAGCTAAAAACCAGGAGACTTGGTTGTATCTTTTGCAGGTTCTTTATTGCAGATGAGCTGGATTTGCTGTACTCTTCCAAGCGTCATCACAAGTCTAACTAAAACATAATACATTTTTAGCTTATATTCCTTTCAAAGGGGTGGAGTTACATCGAGGGGGGATACATTCTAAAACAAAGCATGCAAATGTAGGCATTACCAATCCAATGGAATCAGCATAAACTATTCAAATGCTGATAGTGGCCAGGAACTCTGGAGCCAAAAGCCATCCCAGAGCCATTAAAGAAAGTCTCCCCTACAGTTAATCCAATCAACCTAACGATTCAACATCTAGGCTGAAAGGTGAGAATCTCAGTGATCTGAGAAAACAGGAAAACAGGCCTAGTAGCAGGACAGGAAATTCTTGAAATCAGTCTACTAAACTTTATCAGTTTATACTATGGAGTGGAAACCTAAATTAAACATTTGATACATTTGTAACACGTCAGTTCCCACTTTATTTTAGGTAGCCGCGAAGGTGCATTGTTAATGGTTAATAAGTGCATAATAAAGGATTTATTCACTTAAATAAACACTGTTCCCACTTTATTTTAGGTAGCTGCAAAGTAGCATTGTTAATGGTTAATAAGTGCATAATAAAGGGTTTATTAGCCATAATAAGGCATTAATGTAAACCTCTTACAGTCTAATTACTGTCATTAAACATCCTATTAACATTGATAAGTGGTCTATAAACTTTTAACAAGTTTCTAATAAGTGTTCATAAATATCTTACAAGCAATAATACATGTGTTTCAGGACATTACTAACACTCATTAAGTCTAATTAATGTTAATAAACATCTTATTAAGGTTCATGCGGTATTTAGCTTGTTAACAAGTTTCTAATAAGGGCTTATAATTGTCTTATAAGCAATAATAAATGTGTTAATTGTGCTTTAACTAACCCTTATATGAAGTAATTAATGCTTATATGCATTTTATAAGGTCTTAAAAGTGTCTTATTAACTGTTAATTACTGCTTATTACAAGCACCTTAAAATAAAGTGTTACGGTCAGGGTGCACAGATTTTTACCATCCTCTGGGAAATAAAGTTGTATTCGAAATATATCAGGATTATATAATGAGCACTTTTAAGGAACAATACAGGGATTTGCAAGTGTTTGGGTGTGTGATTGTGATTCAGCAGTGCAAACACTATAATGAACCATCATTTAGAGGACAGAGACAATTCAGCTGAAAGAAAGAAAAAAAATGATCCCATTAATAAATAAAAGTTATCAAAAAAAAAAAAAAAAACAACAACTAGGTGTTACATTTCTACAGGTTTTATGGAGAACAAAGACAGGAGATTTTTCCAACCTGGTGCAGATAATGAAGAGGCTGAACAAAACTGCCTAAAATATTAAAAAGCAGAGAAGGAGGCCAAAATGACAAACTGTAATGCTGTGTCAGAATGGTTAAGATTCCAGTGAAAGTATATGTGATAACCAAAGTTGTAATGAATAAAATGAGATGAAATGCTCCTTTCTTCATATGGTTTTCCTCCTCTCTCTCTCTCTCTCTCCCTCTCTCTAAATAACAAATATGTGATCATGCAACACAAACAAGAGCCAAGAGTGATTATCCAGGCCGCAGTGCAGCAGATCACTCTATATCTGAGAGGTTTGTACTTCAGAAAGGTTACAGGATGAACCACTGCCAGGTAACGCTCAACACAGATCAGACACTGAAACAGAGGACGGCCAGTCATCACAAATCCTTGTAATACAAGTGCTAATGGCAAGAGACTTGAAATATATTTTGACAATATAAAGAAAAGAAAATCCACACAGATATAAATCTCACAACAAGAGAGATTGAGCTGGAAGAACTCTGATGCAACTCCACGTCCTGATCCTGTGATGATGAGCCATATAATATAGGAGTGTGTAGGAAGACCAAACAAGAGACTGATGCAGAAAATCCAAATTTCTATGTTGTCCGCTTCCCAGATTGCATCTGTTCCAGATCCCAGTTGGTGCAAGCTCCCGTTGTGGTGGAGTTCATTTCCTTCTTGTTTGTCTGAGCAGCACAGGATCTTACAAAACGCAACTGATAGAGGAGAGAATTATGAATGTACCGTTTTATTTAGACTGCAATTCAACATGATCATGATAAGAAAGTACACTAAATATGTGCAATATGTGATTCTTCATTCAGAAGAACAAATCATAAGGTTGCTCTACACATAATCCTTATCCTATAACTAATTACATAATAAATAAATAATCATATAACTTTTGTGTAATTCATGGTTCTGGACAACATAGGCCCACCACCGTATGCATGGAAATATATTAAAATGTTACTGCAAGTATTTTGGCCATTTTATCATCTTTTATTTGCCGTTTCCTTCTGATCCTTGATGGTGGTCGGATGAGGAAAATGTCATTTCGTTATGTAGAAATGTATTAAAATTTTTTTAGTGCATAATGCATTAGTCAGCTCATTTGAAATTGATTGTTTACAGTTTGATGGAAGGTACTCCCACATCATTGAGGAAAAAAGTCAAATGTGGATATTAGCAGCAAAAAATGCAGAACACAGAATAAATGCAGGACACTAGTAGGGTTAAAAGCGTATAGGTTAAAACATATCTTTTTTTGGTTCATAATTTAAAAAATATAGCCCAATGGGCTTGTATTTATTACAGAAGAAAGCAAAAAGCAAAGTTTTATAATAATTACTAATGTTCATTATTTTATTTTGAGTTGACAACTAAGCCATATAACATAGTGACAAATGGTTCAGCATATAAAATAAAAATAATCTAATTTAAAAGATGAGTTTATCACCTGAAGAGCGAATGTCCAGTCTCTCTGTATGTAGGCTATATAAAATCTTTGTGCTGTGTTTTGTAGACTGACTTCACAGCTGTCACAAGAATAGCTTATATGTTTGACTTCATCTGGTACATGTCATGTACAACATATGCAAATGTTTAGAGAGGTCAATTTATAAACCCAAAGGACAGATGGAATAGGCCTATTTGGAACATGTTTGTTTAAATGTTTGGTATTTTTATATGTTGGCCTATAAATATAATAAAAAGGTTCAACTATGTGGTATGATCCACACAAATAAAATGAGTTCAACTTTTAGGAAGAAGACAACAACCTTTTAAAGGTAGCCTGGCATATAGTGATATTGGCACTGATTTTAATTTGTAGTCTTATATGTTTTAATTTCACAAAACGTGACTTAACTTTGAAATTGTGCCCCAAGAAGCCACATTTTATTCAATGGTTAGAACTGGCTGTGAACTTTAAAATGAGGCTCCATAAGACAGGCTGTCAATCTGTGGAAATTGGTTATTATTAGTGGGCACTGATCACCCTTTCTACAAATGATATCGTTGAGCCAGTAGGTGGCGACAAGTGACTGTTCTTATGAGTGAATCATTCACTCAACTGATTATTCAAAACACTGATTAACGAAACACGAACTACTGTGTTGCTCAGAGAAAAAGCAGATGCTTTGACTTTGTTTGGAACTCTTTTTGATGGTAGAGAACAAAAGAAAAAATTAAACTGGAAAATGTTGTATAAAATGTAATTTACTGTATGTTTAACCATGGGGTGTCTGTATGTTTAAGGTCTGGGGTGTTTTCTGGGTCCTGGAGGTGTTCTGACATGCTCTGACATTTGTGCTTATTTACGTGTGACATTTTCATGGCTAAAGTCTGATTACACTGTATTCAGCACAAACTCTGCTACAGTAATATGTCAGGAGCATGTTGCTATATTGCATACATATGCATATGTTCCACAAAAATGTACTTTTTTACTCTATATTTACAAACAACTTCATGTGAGAGTGGAATGTATGTAACATTTAAAACACAAAAACCTGTGTTAATTCTTGGACACAGCAAAAGAAAAATTTGGAGGCGTCATTAAACAGCTTTACCTTGCAAGTGTAATGTTCATTCTGGTAAGAAACCCCCTGTAGAGTTTTCCAGCCCGGTGCAGATAAAGAAAAGGTTGAACAAAACCACCCAGCACATAACAAATAAAACCAAAGGACCAAAGTGCATTAATAACCTGTTGTTTCAGAATTGTAAAAAGTACTATGACTATATATGGGACATATATAATAATCATGCTCTCAGTAGTTATTAGAATGAGATGAAACGCTCTTCTCTTCGTGTGGTTTTCCTCCTTTCTTTCTCTCCCTCTCTCTCCTGGTCCTGACTGCTTCAGAGCTCTGAGAACAGCCACAAGACAAAACAACTGGATGGAAAGGAAGAGGAGCAACTGCACCAACAACAATAGAAGTTGTACTTCATCAAAAACTAACAGGAACAAAAAACAGGAGCCAAGAACAATGAACCAGGCCGCAGTGCAGCAGATCACTCTATATCTGAGAGGTTTGAACTTCAGAAAGGTTACAGGATGAACCACTGCCAGGTAACGCTCAACACAGATCAGACACTGAAACAGAGGACGACCGGTGATGGAGAGTCCTCCTAAGAACTTTTTAAATCTTGAGAGACTTGTAAACCACATTGACAGTACATAGACCAAACAATTCAGACAGATACCAAGCTCACAAACAGAGAGATTGAGCATGAAGAACTCTGATGCAACTCCTGTTCCTGTTATGATGAGCCATAGAATAAAGGAGTGTGTAGGAAGACCGAATAACAAACAGATAGCGTAACCACAGATTTCCAGACCGTCCATTAACTTAAAATACTGAGTTGTGGAGTTTGTAGTTGCTTCAGTTGTGGTGAAGTTCACTGTAGCGTTTTTCATCTTTTCTGTGTTTGTCTTCCTTAGTTCAGCACCCAACAAACATAATAATGTAACTCTGATTTATAGGAAAAGAGAAATGCAAAATAAGTTTACATCTAATCTGTAAATCCACATATTTTTCAATTTAAACTCAAACAACCAGAGTACATCATTGTATAACCACATTTTGCAGATTGAATAAAGGCAGAAGCTATAGCCTAAAAACAATCACTTTCTATTTTATTTATCTTGAACTTTAATTAAATTGTTTTTTCCTTTCCGTAAAATACTCATTAAACTTGCCATACAACAAAACCGAAAAAAAAAAACAGAGTGGCAAATGTTTATGCTTATTAATTGTAAAAAACATGTAATTGAATGAAAAATTTGAGTTTGTCACCTGAAGAATGAATGTTCAGTCTCTGTGGATGTGTATACATCTCAGTGCTGTGCTTTGTAGACTGTGTGCATGACTTCATCTGCTCCACGTCACATAAAACATCAGCTATGCAAAACATGACATTTATAATCATTAAACGTGGCGTCAGTTCTGGAAGATCATGTTAGTCAAGCCCGCATCAGCTGACTCTCAGCTGACCCACGTCTACTATAGGAATATGGCGCCTATCACTGTATACATACGTTAAACTCCTTCACTATTATCAGCCAACGTGATCTCATGAGAATACGTATGTATTTTTACGTAAAGTGTAGTTCTGTCACACGTACATTTAGTTACGTTTTTTACACGCAGAAACGTATAATACTGACGTATTTACAACACTAAAACGTAAAATATTTACGTATTGACAGCACAAAAACGTAATTATACTTACGTAATTGTATACAATAGTATCAACAAATCTACCGACGTAGACATTTGTGCGTATTACTATTATGCATATTAAAATCATGGCAAGTTTTGACTCTATTGCAGCAGTCTTATCAATTAAGTTTTCAGTCACATTTATTAATATAATAGGCCTAACGTTAACGTAACGTTACTCATAAATAACATTTCGCTCTGTTCGTGCCTTCTGCTGCAAACTCGTTTCGGAGGATTAGCCTTCATGGTGTTAAACAAGAATACACTTTAATAACTTATATCCGTATATATAAATATCCGTTATTTACCGTGAGACACAAAAGGCGTTTTCTCCAATAAAACACAATATTTCTCCAATATTAATTCACAAAAGACATACATTTTATTAGCTTGATGTAATCCAAATCTTTACAATCCATACGTTGTTTGCAAGAAACAGATCAAATTCAGCCCTTTATCCAGTGATCTTCATCTCCATCTCTCAACAGCGACCGCAAACGTCAAATCCCGCGCTGGTGATGAATTCAAATAAAAAAAATGCGTCTCCAAGAAGCGTTACGACTATGGTTACGACATGTTTTACGGCTGTGATAACAAACGCTCATTGGCTCTCGCCTGGTTCGTCACAGATTGCGACATACCGTGTTTCAGTCGGTGTATATTTGAAATGGGGAAGCGCGCGCGCCTTCACAGAGCGAACCGAAAACGGATTAACATTTTCATGGATTAATAACTTAAATTCTGATCTGTACCTCTTACACAACTATTATAATACTGCCAGAGAGGACTGCGAGTGCAACGCATCATCATGTGAACGATTTTTGGTACCGGTTTTGACATTTTCGCAATAAATAAATTATTGTGAAATGTATTCTTGTCTGTCTGTTATGTTTTTTTTCTTCATAATTGTAGCTTAACGTTATGTAGTTTTAAGGAATGGTTATGGGTAGGTTTAGGGGTAGGAGTAGGATTAGTTTCTTCATAATTGTAGCCTACGTAGTTTTAAGGAAATGTTTATGGGTAGGTTTCGGGGTAGGAGTAGGATTAGTGGCTCAAAATATTTTTATATTCTGTATAAAATGGATATGTTAAGGGTTGGGAGTAAGGTTAAAGGATATTGTTGCATTTATCTTTAAAATGGTAAAAGTGAAGGTATGATATCTTTATGATATGAAATTTACGTAAATAGTTTACGTTTTGTTGCTGTAAAAACGTAATAATGTTACGTTTATATGTTGCAGATACGTCCATATTATACGTGTCAGAATCTATCCAAACGTACAAATACGTACGTTTTCTATCTTTGAAAATAACGTGTTATACATACGTATTAACAATGAGACCAGGCTGTATCAGCAGCTATCGCGTTTTCCAGGAGCTAATTAAAAATAGCGAAATTCGATGGTCGGCAAACCACATCTCACAAGCAGCTTCTCACAAGGAATCATGCAACCGGGAATTAAGCGAGAGGAATTCGTTCCTCACGATAATTTCACCTCAGATTCCTTCAAGTTCGTGATTTGCCGCATTGATCGTAAGCTGCCTGATTTGAAACCGACCTCAGTCTGCATTGCTGACATCGCTGTATTAACATCCTAATGTTATGATCAGGGCCTGAAATTAACACCTGACCACATGCAAAATGCAGGTGAATTTTGCAATTGGCGGGTAACACTCACTGTAAATGATTTCTGTTGTTTTCACAGTATTATTGCTGTATTATCAGTGAAAGTTTACTGTAGAAACAGTTTACAGTAAGTTGCTGTCAATTTTATAGCTTTTACAGTATTGTTGCTGTATTTCCAGCTTTGTCTTACTGTAGAAACTATTTACAGGAAAGTTGCTGTCAATTTATGCTATTCTTTGACAAAAACAACAGAGTGGGAAAATAATAACAGTAATACTTATATTACTGTTAAATTGATGACAGTAATATTTCAGACAAGCCGACAGAGGATTTATTTTTTATTTTTTTTGTGGTAATTTCAGCTTAGGAATTTTATAATACATTGTTTTATAAGGTAACCCATATATTAAGGCATTTAGTATATAGTTTAAGAAAAAGTTAAATGTTTTATGTGAGTGTTTTTTAATTGCGTCTTTATGGTTGCCAGATTTTGTCACAGACCCAACTAATCTAATAGGTATATATATAGCCTACATTTTTTTGGGTGGGAGATGTGATTCCCATCCAATGATCAATGCGTGGGTCAATGTATAAACAACCCGCACCTGACCGATGTTTTCAACTAACCCGCCCGCAACTCGGACCGCAAAAAATACGTATATTGTACCCGACCCGCAATTTTTAAAAGTAGTAAGTGCTCATCGTAGCGTCATTGGGCCATAGACGTAGGAACTAGGGGTGCGGCCGGCTCTCAGAAAATACATAAAACTTACATTACTGAGCTAAATGCATTTAAAAGTAGCCTATTAAAATGGTACTATGGCATTGCTCAGTTCAACGTGTTGGGAAATTTTGTCCCGCTTCAGCACTTATTCAAAAGTTAATAACGCTCAACATTCAAAAGGTAAATAAGGATTCCCACTTGTAGGCTTAGGCTATTTCGCCACGTGAATGCCCAATTGAAGCTCTCACAAGCACAAAATGCAGGCATAGAATATGTTAATAAAGTCTTTATTAACGCATTTTAGATTAACAAAAACAGGTAGGCTGCCAAAGACTGAGGCTACAATATCCATAAATAAATGTTCACAAATACCGCCATCAGTTTATTGCCGCCAACCACTTGTTTTGTTTCTTTTGGGATACGGTATAGATATTCCTTTTTGTATGATCACGTATCTGATCGCATCCAACTGTACAGCATCGCTCGGGCATGATAGGAATACTTCGCGACGAGCTGTATTGTCACCGGCGGTTTAGCACTCTCTATTCCGCCAAGATGGCTGCTCCAAATGGCGTGACGTCACGCGGGCCGTCCCTATACCTGGCAACCAATAATCTAAACCGTCAGCCTTCACTCGAATTTTCCATTTCATCATGAGCCTTTGAGGACGGGGGCACGCACAATACACTACCAGCAAGAACCAGCCAGGTGAAATGTAAAATTGTATTTCTATTCAATATTTTAAAGATGTGTATTTCTAAATTTTTCACCCCAAATGTGAAGATATGCGTTTTACCATTAAATAATCGGTGGTGAGTTTGATGTAAAGATAACGTTAGCTTTGTAACGCAAACATCAAGGTTTGCTGTTAATGTTAGTTAATAATGTCAAGTTTAGAGCAAAGTAAATCGAAATGTTCTTGTTTCTGAACATTTGTGTGTAACGTTACGTTAACTTACACCGTGTGCGTGTGGCCTGTCGCAATCGAGGCCTTATACGCGCCTAATGTTAGTTACCCCTACAAGGCTATGTTCGAAATCGACTTATGTTATCCACGACTTGAAGGGACAACCACATTGTTTTCAGTCATATTATACATTTTATAACGTATAACATATACAACCGATGTACACTTAAAGTGAATTACTCAGTCAGTGAAAGTCGCGCCAGCACACCGTATCGTCACAGCGTGCACACAGTTCCAGGAGACACCCCCCGAAGCAAAACAGAAGCGAAGCAAAACAGCAACGTAGTCCCACTCAAACGTTCCCCGAGTTAGATTTGTCGCTCGATTCCATTAAATACACCGGGAGAGCCCTCAGATATGCCAATAACCCTGCCGAGCATAACGACAATATGTTAATGAAAGTAATATAACTAAAGTCGACAAATATAATTATACATACCGGCAGAGGTAATCGGCCCATTCATGGCCACGTGGGGATACCGCCGCTCAGTCGGAAAGATGCCGCTGTAAATGACATACTATAAATATCTCGCTGAGAGCAGCAAGGCATAATTCACACGTAAACAAACTACCTGATACGAATCGGCTGTACGCGCCCAGGAGACAGGGCAACGCATTCTCATCCCAAGGCGTCATATTCTGTCACTTTGACAAAGCGTCTAAATCCAACGCCCATGGAACCCTTTAGCGTCAATATAACACGCAGAGAGATGGGTAGGTTTAGGTATGGTGTAGGGTTAGGGTTAGACCGCTAGGAGGCGCCTTCTGACCCATATATATCGGCGTCTCATATTGACGCTAAAGGGTACCATGCGCGTTCGATATAGACGCTTTGGCAAAAGCGTCATTATATTACGCCTTGGGATGAGAACGGGCTGGACAGGGAGACCAGACCAGGGTTAACCCTTAGGCGGCCACGGATGAAAGTGACATCCGACGCCGCCAAGACGCACATCCGGTCGCCCAAATCCCCTTATTTTATATGCCATACCACGGCGCCCAATCAACTACTCGCATGTGCACAATCTCTCAGTAGGTGGAGTTAGTCCACCCTGCTACAACTGCAACAATTTTTATTCAGTCCTCCCAAATATTCTTCAATTGCCTGACACGAGATGACACAGGTGCCACTTATTCAACACCTTAAATGCAAATTCTTAGACTAAGCATTTGAAAAATAGAAACGGAATAAATACTTTAGACATTTGTGTCGACAGGAAGTCAAGTGTATTGTTTTATTGGATAAACAATCTACAAAGAGTACATCAGTAAACCAGTTTGTAATAATCTGTGAACACTTACATATTCTGAACCACTTTACATCTCAAAGACACAGAATCGGACTCAGACTCTTCGACCCGAAACTCAGTGCATTTACAGAGGAATCACAATGCAACTTACGTGATACATTTATTACAAAATGTTGCTATGTTAAATCTGGCAAAAATGATCGTAAAAAGGATCAATCCCAGGACGTGTTTGCGTTCACACAGATGGCACTCTAGCAATTCTATGCAAATTTCTTGGATCAATGCTCTGTGTGTGAAATGGTTTCAATGGGTGTTGTGTTCATAAGTGAAATTGTGTTGTAGACTACTATTTTGAAAAAGAAGCCTGAACTGTTGTGTAATGAAATAAGGTGTGAGAACGGAAGTGAAGATAGTTTAAGTTCGCAACCGCTGTCTCGTGTGCTTCATTACAAAACCAGAATTTGGAAGTGACATTGAGCTGCTTTAAAGGGTGACTAAACCCTAAACCAACTTTTTAAAGTTAATGATCTGTAAGAATGGGGCTTTATTAATGCGGTTCATTTATTTGAGTAACTGTTTTGACATTTGGGTATAAAGTGTTTTAATTCTACAATATATGGTGTAAAAACGTCTGAGTGCTGCCCTCTTCAGGTTGAACGGTGGCTATTGCAGTTGAATTTTCCTATTGGATGTTTGCGGTTGTTCGTGATGTAAGCGGTTGATGGTGACGTGAGCAGGTTTCAGCTCACCACGCCCTTGGTACGAGCTACCACGCTCTTGGCAGTATAAAAACATCTTGTTTCGTCAAAACCACTGTAGCGAGTCAGGATTTGGAATTGCGAGTATTGAAAACGATCAGGTTAGAGTATTTATTTTCATAAGTGGGGTCTGCCCACTTTTCCAGCATTTTTCAAATATTGCCAGTGGGTGGAGTCAGGCTCTGACCAGGGGTTTAGTAACCCTTTAATCTATGATTGAGGTGATTGAGTAATGTAATGATGATTGAGGTGTCAAAGTTTAATTTAGAGTAATTAGTGTAATTTAGAATTTTCACAAAGCAATGAACATTACAGATAAGTAAAGATCACCATCTTAATCTATAATCTAAAATGTCACAGTTGCAAATATTATGGCAAACAGAGGCAGGAGAGTTTACCTGTGCGTCGCAAGAAAAGAACAGGCTGCACAAAACCAGCCAGCGCAAAACAAACCACTGAAGGAGTCCAAACTTCCTCAATGTAGCGTTTTGTCAGATTGGTAAATAATGCTGAAATAGTAATCGGCACATATATGATGACCATGTTCACTGTTGTTATTAGAATGAGATAAAACGCTCTTCTCTTCGTGTGGTTTTCCTCCTTTCTCTCTCTCCCTCTCTCTCCTGGTCCTGACTGCTTCAGAGCTCTGAGAACAGCCACAAGACAAAACAACTGGATGGAGAAGAAGAGGAGGAACTGCAGTGAGATAAACCATGTATGTGCATTAATGTTGAGTGAAGCTAAAATTAACATGGAGCACAAACAAGAACCTAGAGTGATTATCCAGGCCGCAGTGCAGCAGATCACTCTATATCTGAGAGGTTTGTACTTCAGAAAGGTTACAGGATGAACCACTGCCAGGTAACGCTCAACACACATCAGACACTGAAACAGAGGACGACCAGTGACAGCTAGTCCTGTTATTAACACTTTTAGTGTCAAGAGACTTGAAAACCAATTTGAAAGTACAAGGAACACACAATTCAAACAGTTTCCAATCTCACAAATGGAGAAATTGAGTACGAAGAACTCTGATGCAACTCCACTTCCAGCTCCTGTGATGATGAGCCATATAATATATGAGTGTGTAGGAAGACCAACCAGGAAATTGATGCTGTACACACAGATTTCCAGACTTTTCAGTGGCCCAATGGATTGAGTTGTGGAGTTTGTAGATGCTTCGGGTGCGGTGATGTTCACTGAGTTATTCATCTCTAGGTTTGTCTTTTAATTTTAATGGTTCATAAAAACTTATTTTGTTATTGAACCAGATCTGTAAAAAAAAAAAAAAAAAATTTCATATATCCAGATTATACATTTCAGTCTGTAAATGTTCCCAGTTTAAATCTGAATAGAGCAACATCATTAAATGGTGAAAAATTAGCAGGCTACATTCACCTGCAAAATCACATTTTTATAATATGAATTTAATTAATTAATTAATTTAATTGTGAATGAATGAATTTAAACTGTTAGTTCTCTCCAATGAAACAAAGCTCAGTCCTATTTTACTCAGTGGATAAAGCATTGGCTCCATCCCAAATCTTTGGACATCATCAGATAAACACAGTGACACTGTTGCTTATTATTAAGGGTATAAACAAGAAGAATCAAAAAGAGAAGTTAACCACCTGAAGATTGAATGTCCAGTCTCTCTGGATGTGTATAAATCTCTGTGCTGTGTTTTAAGCTGCCACAAGAATATACTGTATGTGCATGACTGCATCTGCTACACGTCACATTAAACATCATATGTACGCAAATATTTAGAGTAAAAAAAATGAACAAAATTGAAGTCACTTTTTACACATTTATCAATTGACCCTGAACTTCAAAATATAATTTTCATATGATACAAAATACAATGGAAAAGTGTGTGATAAAAAAAAAAAAAAGTGATTTATTGGAAAAACAAACTAATAGCAACCACTCATTTTATTAATAGGATATTAGGTTTCATGCATTCATGCTGTGACTATCTGAACGACCTTAAATAAATAATGAGATGGAAAATTGAGGCTTGGTAATTGACAAAGTGATTTATTGGAAAAACAAACTAATAGCAACCACTCAATTTATTAATAGGATATGAGGTTTCATGCATTCATGCTGTGACTATCTGAACAACCTTAAATAAGTAAAAATAGCACAGAACTTTTTTTAGAAGTCAAAGTTCACATGTTTTTTTTTCAGTCCTCTGAGAAGTGAAGTTGTGCTTGAAAGGTATCAAGTTGATATACTGTAAGTACATTTGAGTACAAAATAATCCATAGATTTGAAGAGAAAATAATATACTAAGCAGGTTTTATGGACAAAAGAGGCAGGAGAGTTTTCCAGTCCGGTGCAGATAAAGAACAGGTTGAACAAAACCAGTCAGAACTTAACAACTCACAGATGGAGACCACACTTCCTGAATAATCAGTTTTGTCAGTGTAGGGACCCCTAAAATAAATATGCCTTTTGTTTTGAAGTATTTTAAAATATTGAAACTTGTGCTTTTCATTTTTTTGTTTATCTCAATGTGATAGTTACATGTTTTTGTTTCATATCCAATGAGGTAGTGTGGAATGTAAATGTACTATTGCTGGCCAGTGACTGTTGAGCATGATTGGTTTCCGTCATAACGTGAGTTACGTGAAGGGGGAGGAGCATCGCACATGGCATGAGAAGACGGAAAGAACATTTGACTGCTCGTGTTTGAAGTGCGTCATTTTTGGAGACTGTATATATTCTTTGTGATATAAGGCCCAAAAGTGTAGAGAAACGACCTTTAGTTTATTTTTTATTTTTTTATTGCTATTTGAAGTGTTTTATTTCTGTTATCCTCTCCGTGATTTTGAGCCAACGCAACTGCATTCATCGCGTGTCCAGGACTGCTAGTGTGAAACTGTGTGTTGGTATGGTGAGTGACTTCACCATTGCTTGCTTCTTTCGTCGGATGGACGTACGTGAAATCATTTTCGGGACTGTTGAATATGAGTAGGCCTACATTGAAGTCGTCAGCTGTAAATGTGCACCAATGAACTGGGCCCCAACGATAACGGTCGACCGTATATTTGACTGTGTCAGTATATTTGACTGTGTCAGTACTGACTTCCCAGACAGCAAAATGTATTTGGGCCAGATTTGGGCCAGGTCTTCATTAGCATTTGGCGCAGATCCGCTAAACGGACCTGGGCCGGGCTCATTCTTTCCAACGGCCCAATACCGGAACAGGTTGGAATTACGGATCAGAGATGGATCTGGGCCAGCACTGGCCCAGTACAGTTATTAATGCCATGACATGTGGTGCAGATCTGGCCCAGATCCGTGACTCATATTTTACATCTGGGGCTCATCTGGCCCTGGTCTGTGATTCATATTTAGGCTATCAGACAATTAAGGCACAAACACCCAGACAATTTGTAATTTTCAAACAACGTTTTTATTTTAAAAAGGCAATACAAACCAATATAAAATAAAATAAGATAAAAAAAAAAACTAATGTGAACACTGCACTCTCATGTCATTTATTGTTCATTAGTTGGGCGTGACCGGGCACGATGGTGTACTGGTTTATCTCAGTGTCGGTGGCTTTGTCAGACATGCGATTCTTCCTCACACTGCTCCTGTAAGACGTACAAAAAACACACAAAGCAAAGAAACAGAGTAAATATTAGATTCAATATTCAAAGTCTTTATTACATGACATTATAGGAAAATGCTTGCACAAAATAATAAATGTGACTAAAGTGGTGTGGAGTGAGAAGTATTAGGTAAAAGAGTATCAAGACTCGAGAGCACCTATGTGAATTTGAGAACTTGTACAATAAATATTCATACTTGTACGTGAACATTTACACTCACAGCTCCAATGTGAAAACGGGATTTGTAAATATATTATTCCTAGTCTGATAACATTTTATTCCCAAAAACATGGCGAAAAAAACTTTAAGGTTTTTGACAGGCCTATATTCTGATTTAGCTACAGGATAATAAGATATCCATAAATCCCTCTGTAATTATTTCTCCATCTAATATGTGAACGCAATGCCATGGAAAAATAATTTTGAACCTATTGAGAAGAAAAATATTTTTTTTACGATGTTTTTGCCTGCCGTGTCTTGATCGCCGTGTCGAGGATTTAGCATTTCCAATTTATGTAGGCTATTAAATTATGACTGTATTACTACTATTATTGTTATTATTAATAGGGAAGGCCTTCTTTTATTGTTAAATTGATAGGCTATTATAATTAATTTGCCACGCAATAATTTAACTGCGCATAACAGACACGCTGCGAGTATAATAATATTAGGCTAAGCTTGCTTAGGCTGAAAATTATCTTAAAACATTTAGGTCGATTATACAATGAAGTATAGGCCTAATTAAGTTATTAACGGCCTATAAATAATATGTCCGAACACTGCAATAATCAGTCAATGGAAATTAAAAACCGCTTTAGCCTAACGTAACAGCTCAACATTAATAATTTGCAGGTAAGTTAGTTTGATAGCTAACGTATCGACATATATGTCGCACTCTACAGCCGGTATAATACAGTGAGAATTGATATACTGACGGTGAACTAGTTTAATGTATTTTTGGACGTGGGAACTCAACTGGGAAATCATTAATTTGTTATTGTTGCAGCAGCGGTCACCGCTGGTAACGAGTAAGTTATGGCTATACGATTTTAACACACAATGGACACGATATTCAGCAATTTTGGTGAATAATAAGCAAATATCGCCGATTCAGCCTTAGAGCCTATGTTCACTATTAGTTGTGGATGTTTAAAATAATCTATACTACCAGCTAACCGCCTAGGCTAACTACGTTAGCACTACCCATCTTAACGTCTCAGGTTGTCAGAATGTCAGTGTAAACATTTGTAAACTTTTATTTTTAATATAATTATGTAACAGACTAACATGACATCAACACCAGTTTACTTTTATAATGTACTTACTAAATTATACTTGTATAATTCACTTACCAATAGCAAAGATGGTGCAGCCTGAAGCCTTCCAACCTTCCACTCCGCCTGCAGCGGGCTTATGCGGGGTGGCGCCCGCGCGTCCGGTAAGCGCAGCTCGCGCAGATCCGGCCCACACCCGCCGGGCGGACTCAATTCAGTTGTGGCGCGTATGGTCTGCGCAGCTGCCCCGGATCGGCGCCGCACCCGCCGGGCGCACTGTCACAGTCGAAGCTACAGACAAGTCTGGCGCAGAGTTGGTGCAGATCTGCATATTGAGTGCGACTGCTGCGCGGATCTGCTGATTCGAAAACGGACCTGGCACAGATGTAAATGCTGTCTGGGTTGTGTATATTTGACTGTGTCACTGACTCGAATTTAATTTGCATACTGAAAGGGAAACCTCATGTTGTGAATTTTCAAGTGTGTTCAATTTGTTTTGAAGGAAATATTGTTTAATTTTCCTTATTACTCTATATGTTTCAAGAGAAAGGGAAAATTGCAAGTGAAAAAAACAGAAACCGAGACTACAAAGGATTTTTGTACATTTTATTTACAAGAAAATCTGTAATTTACATACCATTGGGTATAAGTGTTTATCTGTCATCTTATAACGAAAAGGTGGTTCCTTGTTTTTTTTATTTTAAAAAAGGGGTTATTCCATTAATGTAAAAATAAATAAATATTTGTTGTTGATTTTTATCCTTAACATTTGTATTCTGGTATTTCTTTGAAGTTTGGCCAGTTAGCCTAATTCATTCAACAAGGTACTGATTTCTGGGAAACTATAAATAAGAATTGTTTAATTTAGTATTTTAGTACAAGTATTGTGTAATTGGTATAGAAAAATTTTTTTTTGTCAATTTTAATAAAAAAATAAAATAAAAAAAACCTACGGCCAATTCACCATTCGACTGCCGGGAATCCAGGGTTTTCTTGTTTGAGAAACATTTAAATTAACCACTAGGGTTGAGAAAAGGGTTACATCAGAATGGTAAACAAAGTTGTGAGCGTAAGTGGCAGATATGTGATAACCATGGTCACAGTTGTTATTAAAATTAGATAAAT
Source organism: Semotilus atromaculatus (assembly GCA_031834385.1). Lineage (NCBI taxonomy): Eukaryota > Metazoa > Chordata > Actinopteri > Cypriniformes > Leuciscidae > Semotilus > Semotilus atromaculatus. The sequence goes on from JAULUF010000053.1 coordinate 5,597,406, forward strand.
CACTCTTCTCTTCATGTCGTTTTCCTCCTTTCTCTTTTCTCAGAGCTCTGAGAACAGCCACAAGACAAAACAACTGAATGAAGAGGAAGAGGAGAAACTGCAGCATGAAGAACCACAGGTTAGTCCTGCTAAACACTGTTTTAATGTTGAAAGTTCTGAATGCAAAATAACAGTAGACTGATCAAACCATTCAGACAGTTACCAATCTCACAAACAGAGATATTGAGGTTGAAGAACTCTAATGCGACTCCACTTCCTGTCCCTGTGATGATGAGCCATGTAACATAGATGTTTATAGGAGCACCAAACAGGAAACTCATGCTGTGTATGCAGATTTCCACAAAGTCCATTGGCCCTATAGACTGAATTGTGGAGTTTGTAGATGTTTCAGGTGTGATGAAGATCACCGAAGAGTCAATCTTCTCGACTGTATTTGTCTTTTCAGTTCAGAAGCTCACAAACCAAACTGTATATAATATTTTTTTTAAGGAGAAATATAATGAACCAGTTAAGTCAATAAGGTAAACAACATTTAAATATTACTCCAACATAACAGGATTGTGTAATACAAAGTTCATAATTTAAACTCAAACAACAAGCACATCATTATTATATGATTTCAAAATATAGTTGTATATATTCAGTAGTATTTATGCTTAGTCTAAATGATTAAACATGTCATTTTTAATATATACATAAATTATGTACTTCTGTTCAGAAAATATTAAAGGCATCTCAAAACATTATTTGATAAACACAATGACACTGTTGGTTGATAGCACTGAGGTTAAAACAAGAAATAAAAGTGTGTAATCACCTGAAGAGTGAAGGTCCTGTCTCTCTGGATGTTTATAGATTTCTGTGCTGTGTTTTGGAGACAAGAAGAATTTCATCTGTGTCACATAAAACGAATCGGTTACCTAACGTAACCTCGGTTCTCTCTAGATGAGGGAACGAGTATTGCGTAAGCTAGCTTACGCTACGGGAAAGATTCATCTTTCTGAGAAATTGAAGCCAAAAAAAATTATCCTATAATTTTGTATCTATTGTCAACGCAGTTCAGCTGCAGCAGAGCATGAGCGGGCTAGCTAGCAGCTCATTGGCTCGCTCACAGGGAACTGCTTAAGCCTATGAGGAGACGCGATTGAACTCTCGTCCAATGAGAGTCGTGATGCTCTCATTGCGTCATAGCCCGCCTGAGCGGGCGAGGTCAGAGAGTATAAATACTGGCGTCTTAGGCTGTAACTCTGGTTTTCATAGAATGAAGCGAGAACGCTAGTAGCACTAGCACGGCCGGGAACGCAATACTCGTTCCCTCATCTAGAGAGAACCGAGGTTACGTTAGGTAACCGATTCGTTCTCTTACGAGAGGTTCTCTCGTATTGCGTAAGCTAGCTTACGCTACGGGAACACCTGGTCAACGCCGTGCGTGCTAAGCATCCACTTATGAGTCCCAGGGGAGACCCGGGGGAACCCTTAATAGTGGGAAAAAATATATGTACATGTGACAGGGCCAGCAGAGCGGGCCGGTGATTGTGTAGTACTAAGCACTTGATAAGAGAGACAGAGCGGGAACCGGTCTGTGTGAATAACTCTTTTTGTGCAGCTTACCAGAGAAACTGTAACATACTAGATAGCTAGTAGTTTAGCCTGCAAGGCGGGAACTTCGAGATTGTAAAATCTGACAAAGGTGGAAGGGGAAGACCATCCTGCTGCCACACAGATGTCATGAATGGAAATTCCGCTGGACCATGCCCACGATGAGGCCATGCCTTTAGTGGGATGAGCCCTGATGCCCAGAGGGCATGGCAGGTCTTTTGACGCGTATGCGGCTGCAATGGCATCAACTATCCATCTAGATAGTGTCTGTTTCGAGGCGGCCAACACTTTGGTGCGCCCACCGGACGAAACAAACAGCTGCTCAGATCGTCTGACCGGAGCAGTGCGGGAAATGCATAATCTCAGGGCCCTGATCGGACACAGGAGATTAGAGTCAGATTCGCTATCGGATGCAGGCAGAGCCGATAAAGAAATAACTTGTGCCCTGAACGGGGTACCAATCGCTTTTGGGACATAACCATGTCTAGGTTTGAGAACGACTAAGGAGTCATTGGGCCCAAACTCAAGACCGGAAGCGCTAGTTGACAGCGCGTGAAGGTCTCCCACACGTTTTACTGATGCGAGCGCAAGCAGAAAAACGACTTTGAACGAGAGGTATTTGAGGTCCACGGTGTTTAGTGGTTCGAATGGGGGGGGCTTTCATAGCTTCGAGAACTATGGAAAGATCCCAAATCGGCACCGAAGGGGCGTGAGGGGTTCATCCTTCTAGCTCCCCTGAGGAAGCGGATGACCAAACCGTCTTTGCCCAGTGACTGGCCGCGCCGGGGTTCAACGAACGCTGCGACGGCCGCCACATACACCTTGAGAGTGGACGGGGACCTGCCCTTGTCCAGCATCTCTTGGAGAAAACTTAGCAAGGAAGGAACCTCGCATGACCGTGGGTCCAAATTTTTGTCGGTGCACCATTTTGAGAACACAGACCATTTAGACGCATAGAGCCTTCTCGTAGAGGCCGCTCTAGCCTGCATGATCGTGTTTAACACTCCCTCTGGCAAAGCAACGGGTAGTTGTTGATCACCCACGCGTGTAGCGCCCAGTGCTCTGGGTGGGGGTGCCAGATCGTGCCGCGAGCTTGAGAGAGGAGATCTGCTCTGACTGGAATGGGCCACGGGGCTGTCAGTGACAGCTGAGTGAGCTCCGGAAACCAAGTCTGACCCTCCCAACACGGAGCTATGAGGAGCACCGAGTGGCGTGTTTCCCTGATTCTCTGAAGCACCTGTGGTAGCAGAGAAACCGGAGGGAATGCATAAAGCGGGCGGCTGGGCCAGGTCTGGGCTAGCGCGTCGTCGCTCTTTGAGAAAAATATTGGGCAATGGGTGTTCTCTTCTGAGGCGAAGAGGTCCACCTCTGCTCTGCCGAATATTCGCCACAGCTTTTGGATTGTAAGAGTGTGCAGGGACCATTCCCCGGGGGGAATGGGGTTCCTGGACAGACTGTCTGGGCCGTCGTTCAGATGGCCCGGCACGTGCATCGCTCTGAGCGAGAGCAGGTGACACTGCGACCAAACTAATATGCGTTTTGTCAGTCTGAAAAGATTTCTGGATCTGACTCCGCCCTGACGGTTTAGATAGGAGACCACGGCTATATTGTCCGAACGGATCAGCACGTGGTGACCGTGAACGCGCGGGAGAAAGCGCGTGAGCGCGTTCTCGACCGCCAACATCTCCAACAGTTTATGTGAAGGAGGCTCTCTTGAGCTGACCAGGGACCGAAGGCCGGTGAGCCCTCGCAGACCGCACCCCAACCCGTGTTGGATGCGTCTGTCGAGATGACTTTTCGGCGAGAAAAAGTCCCCATGGAAACGCCCCGCTGAAACCATTCTGTCACGGTCCATGGCTGCAGAGCTATAATACAGGTCTGCGTTACCTTTATCAGCTGGCGGCCCGTGGTCCACGCACGGTGAGACACACGGCTCTCCAACCAGAGCTGAAGCGGGCGCATGCGCAGTAACCCCAGCTGGAGCACCGCGGAGGCTGAGGCCATATAGCCCAACGCCTTCTGAAAAGTTTTCAGAGGTGTGAGTCTGTTCATCTGAAAAGATGCGGCGAGACGCTGAACACGGCGCGCGCGCTGTGTTGATAGGCGAGCCGTCATCGTGACCGAGTCTAGCTCTATACCCAAGAAGGAAATAGTCTGACTGGATTGAAGTGCGCTCTTTGTCCAGTTGACAGAGAGGCCCAAACCTTTCAGATGGTCGAGGAGAACTGTACGATGAGACAGTATCTCCCTCTGTGATTGTGCCAAAATCAGCCAGTCGTCCAAATAGTTCAGTATTCGCAGCCCCTGACTCCGCAGGGGGGGCGAGCGCCGCATCCATGCACTTCGTGAACGTACGAGGTGCCAAGGATAGGCCGAACGGAAGGACTGTGTATTGATAAACCTGGCCTTCGAAGGCGAAACATAAGAATGGCCTGTGAAGGGGATTTATCTGAATCTGAAAATAAGCATCTTTCAGATCTAGTGAAATGAACCAGTCCCCCTGGCGCACATGCGCGAGGAGTTTTCTGATAGTGAGCATTTTGAATGGTCTCTTCATGAGAACTTTGTTCAGCACTCTGAGGTCTAAGATTGGTCTGAGGCCACCGTCTTTCTTGGGAACAAGAAAATAACGGCTGTAAAAACCCTGACTCGCTCATAGACAGAGGCACTCTCTCTATAGCCCTTTTGCACAATAGTTTTGCTATCTCTGAACGGAGCAGCGTCGCCGCATCTAGGTTCACAGTAGTTTCTAGCCGCGCTCGAAAACTTGGAGGGCGGCGGTGAAACTGTAAACGATAGCCTAGCCTATTGTGTTTAGCACCCACTGGGAAATTCCCGGAATAGCTTCCCACGCTTTGAAGCGTAACGCTAGGGGGTGAATGGCTACATGGTCCCCGTCGCTGCACATAGCGGGCTGTGTGAGCGCGCTCATAGTGTTTATGACAGCGGAACTTACACTCAGAGAGGAGTTTATGGGCCATGTAACAAAGTGAGCAGAGGGGGGACGCGCACACGGGCTCGTGGGCGCGCTTATGCACTCTGAAACTCGAGCGGGTAGGAACCGCTCTATGAGAGTGGACTCTGTGTGAGACACGGGAGCTGCAGAGCTTTTGTGTATGAGTGAACACAGTGTTGTGGGCACATTTTCTACACAAGAGGCTTTAATGCTCTCTTTTTTTTTTTTTTTAGATTTCTCTGGGTCGCCGTGAAACCGGTGTTTGTGCACCTGCAGTGCTTTGTGTATGAGTGAACACAGTGTTGTGGGCACATTTTCTACACAGGAGGCTTTTATGCTCTTTAGATTTCTCTGGGTTGCGGTGAAAACGGCGTTTGTGCACATGCAAGCGGGAAAAGAGACCGGCTTGTTGATGGCGGTGTACACTGCTGCAGTAGCCGTGTGAACGGGGACTGACAGAGGGCGAAACTTTGACGGCGGTTCGGCCGCGGCGAGAAATAGCCGTCCTTTTCTCAGCTAAGGCTGGTCACGTGAGCGGCGGGATATATATATATAGCCTGAATTGGCTGCACTTGTGACGCGCGTCGCATGCAAGTGCGTGTTAGAAACGTGAGCGCAGCAAGCGGGCACGAGACTATTTTTAGCCTGCAGAGGCTGGACTTGTGATGCGCGCGGCCGTGTCGTGAACGCGGCCAATTTCTCACGTAAGAAAACTGGCGCGAGCTCAGAGCTGCGTAAAAAATTATCTGCGAGAGCCGGAATCGAACGCGGGTCTCTGGCGCGAAAAGCTTTGTGATCCACCACTGAGCCACAGGGGTAATGACACAAGCACAATAGCGCGAGCAGTAACAGGTTCGGCCTCAGCGGAACTAACACACTATAACCCATTTGTCCAGCTTTATGCTCGGAAATGAGAACGTTTCTCATGAGCGCGGGAGAGCGCGGCCGCTCTCTGTCACGTAAGAGAGCTGGGCGCGAGCTCAGAGCTGCATAAGATTATCTGCGAGAGCCGGAATCGAACACGGATCTCGGGCGCGAAAAGCTTTGTGTTCCACCACTGATCCAGGGGTAAAGACACAAACATAATAGCGCGAGCAGATAAGAGGGCGTGATAGTAGTAACAGGTTCGGTCTCGGCGGAACTGATACACTATAAACCCATTTGTCCAGCTTTATGTAGCGGCGTTATATGCAGGCGGGAGAGCGCGGCCGCTTTCTGTAACGTAAGAAAGCTGGCCGTGAGCTCAGAGCTGCATAAACAATTATCTGCGAGAGCCGGAATCGAACACGGGTTTCTGGCGCGAAAAGCTTTGTGTTCCACCACTGAGCTAGGGGGAAGACACAGGCTTAAAAGCGCGAGCAGATAAGAGGGCGTGATAGCAGCGACTAGTTCGGCCTCGACGTAACTAGCGCACTATAAACCCACTTGCCGGTGACGCGTATGCACGGGGTCTGGCTAGCTTTCTTGTAAAGTAAGAAAGCTAGCCGCGGTTGGCACAGCTGTAAGCGGCTCGTCCCCCATTCAGCGCTCGTGGGCGGTGAGAGGGGGAGGCGGCTTAACGCTTCGAGTCGAGCCCGCAGGGTCGACAACAGAAGCCCATTCGCAGAGGAAACATCCGCCGTCGGCGAGAGAAAACTCTGCGTGTTCCAGTCCCAGGCAGAGAGCGCAGAAGAAGGCGGGCTCTGGCGCTGAGAGGGACGCGGCAGGTGTGCGAGGCATCTTAAAAAAGACGCTCGCTGCTCTTTTGTGAAGGTACACAAACAAAATACAATTGAAAAGGATACGTCGTCGGATGGCGCTAGCTTGCAGGACGGCTGAAGGTGGCGAAGACGGCCGGCTTCCTCAGTCTCCCAGATGCTCGCTAGAAGGTGCCTTTTTCAACAACGACGGCGACGGCGGCGGCGGCGGCGGCTTCTCTCAGGATCAGCAGATGCGTGTAGCCTCGCTGAAGAGATGAAAATCAGAGTTACAGCCTAAGACGCCAGTATTTATACTCTCTGACCTCGCCCGCTCAGGCGGGCTATGACGCAATGAGAGCATCACGACTCTCATTGGACGAGAGTTCAATCGCGTCTCCTCATAGGCTTAAGCAGTTCCCTGTGAGCGAGCCAATGAGCTGCTAGCTAGCCCGCTCATGCTCTGCTGCAGCTGAACTGCGTTGACAATAGATACAAAATTATAGGATAATTTTTTTTGGCTTCAATTTCTCAGAAAGATGAATCTTTCCCGTAGCGTAAGCTAGCTTACGCAATACGAGAGAACCTCTCGTAAGAGAACACAAGATATGTACATTTTTTTACTTAACTTTTAAGGTGTGAAAAATACAAATAAAAGTGTGTTGTCAATTGTACAGCAATTACTGGTTTGGATAACTGTTTATTTTTAAGACACAGCACTAAGTATACTGAACATGCATGGGACAAATATACATTTTTCTAAGTTCATAGATTTAAATGAAGGCATTAGAAAAAGTGTTATATCTCAGATAATAATGCCTTTCTAGCATGTCAACATCATAGGCGACCATGAGATTTATCATCTGACTTTCAACTTTAGTTTTGAGGCTGAAAAAAGTGTTGTTATAATATTTGATTTTGACAGCCTAAAACATAATCAATCTGCCACAACTATCTTTATAAATCCAAAGACTTAGGTGGAACAGGTTGCTGTATATACATGTTTGCTATGTACATGTTTAGTGTGTCAGAGAATACATTGACAAAAGTTTTTTTTTTTTAATCAATATTAGCTCTTTCATTGGACCTTTTAGTGGTCAGTCCAAAAAATTGCATGTGGATGCAGGGGTTTAGATAAAGAATGTTTTTTTTTTGAGTGTTAAAAAAAAAAGGTACTCAAAAACTGGAACACCGAGACAGTAAATCACTGATAAAGTTTTATAGAAAAGAAAACATTACAAAATTAAATTAAACAGATAATTAATAACTTTTTTAATTAAAGTTATCTAATAGAACATTTAGAAAGTAAAGTAACTGGATTTAGTGAAAATGTACAATTGCAGGTCTTTTGAGGAACAGAGGCAGTTTTCTAGTGCGGTGAAGATAAAGAACAGGCTGAACGAAACCAGACAACACATAACATACCAAACCAGGGATCCAATACGCAGGATTACTCTGTTGTGTAAGAATAATATAGAATCCTGTGATAGTATATGGGACATATATAAAAGCCATGCTCACAGTAGTTATTAGAATGAGATGAAACGCTCTTCTCTTCATGTGGTTTTCCTCCTCTCTCTCTCTCCCTCTCTCTCCTGGTCCTGACTGCTTCAGAGCTCTGAGAACAGCCACAAGACAAAACAACTGGATGATGAAGAAGAGGAGGAACTGTAGCGAGAACAGCCATGTTTGCACAGTAATGTTTTGTGAGAGTGCCATAAATAAACTATAGAAACAGGAGCCAAGAATAATGATCCAGACAACAGTGCAGCAGATCACTCTATATCTGAGAGGTTTGAACTTCAGAAAGGTTACAGGATGAACCACTGCCAGGTAACGCTCAACACACATCAGACACTGAAACAGAGGACGACCGGTGAGAATAAGTCCTTCTAGAAACACCATTAAAAGTGAGAGACTTGACAAGTAAATAGTCAGTGTAGAGACTAAACCATTCAGACAGTTACCAATCTCACACATGGAGAGATTGAGGTTGAAGAACTCTGAAGCAACTCCTGTTCCTTTGATGATGAGCCATATAACATAGAAGTTTGTAGGAAGACCAAACAGGAAACTCGCAGGTTTCCACAAAGTCCATTGGCCCAATGGACTGAGTTGTGGAGTTTGTAGATGTTTCAGGTGTGGTGAAGTTCACTGTAGAGTTATTCCTCTCCTCTGTGTTCATCTTCTTATTTCAGCAGCTCACAAACCAAATATAATATAGCAACTGTGATTTTTAATTTGGAGACCTGTAAATGAACCAGTTAATTCAGACTGACCCAGTAAGGTAAACATAATATATCCTTTCAGTATACAACATACTACACTTACACTGTATTACAAAATTCCTATTTATAACTCGTAGCCAGACCACACCATTATTAAATAACTTCACAATATAGTTGCATATTCAGTATTTATGCTTAGCCTAAATTTATAAGCATGCACTTTTTCTTTCATATATTTCCTTTAATTGTTTCATTTAGCTCAGTATAATCAGGTATAAAGTATAAATCAGTATCAAATATCTCAGTCACATTTTACTCAATAGCTAAAGTATTAAACACATCCCAACACATCATTGGGACACTGTTGATATTATTGAGGTTAAAACAACTGAATCAAAAGGGTTTTTTCACCTGAAGAGTGAATATCCAATTTCTCTGATGTCTATACATTTCTGTGCTGTGCTTTAGAGACAAGAATAATATCTGACCTTGACAGATCTGCTAAAACACAAGATATGCAAATATTTAGACTGAACTTTAAGGTTTATAAAAAAATGTAAAAAAAAATTTTTATGACAGGATGTCAAGTGTAAAGCAATTATTAATATTTTTCAAACTTATGGAAAAGGTGACATTGTGTCACTGGTGAAGTTTTATTGGATGAATAAAAGACTAGCAACCACTTACAACAACCATTTCAGTCTGATTTTATTAGTATTTATTTGAAATAATTTGATCTTCATTCACATTAATTTAGAAAATGGTGAATTTAAAATAATTTAAGACTTTAGTGTCTGTGGCGGAAATGTGTGGTTTGTAATTTGCACGATAAATACAATGTGTGCTATAGAGACACATTTCATGACATCGGGTTGGTTCAGAATGCAATGTATCTTATTTTATTATCATCTGACTTGACTGACATTTACATTTACATTTAAATTGTGCACCAAGACACAATATTAATATTATATTTTTCACAATATTAATCAACGGATCCTTAACTTTAATACTGAGACTACACATTTGTTCATGCAGTAAATCTTCAATTTGCTTATACTTCATTTGTTTTTTTTACTTGAGCAGTGTATATTCAGACTTCTTTTTACATTTGAATCTGGTCAGCACAGGTGTCACTCATTAAACACCTGACATGCAAATTTTTTAGACAAGAGCATTTGTGTGTTTGTTTCTGTGGAGAAAAAAAAAGTTCAAATCTGTGTTAAAGGGATCCTCCACGTGTTTTCATATTAAACTGTTATTCCTTTAAGACGAGTTGATACATGCCTCTCTCGTCTCAGTGCGTGCACTAAATCGTTCTGTCTTGTGGCGAAACTTTGTTAGCACTTAGCTTAGCCCAGCTCATTCAATAGGATCCAAGCAGAGAAGCGACCAAACACCTCCACGTTTTCCCTCTTTAAATACAGTTACTCGAGTAGTGTAACTCGACCAAGAACGGTGACACAAAATGAAAAGCGCAACGTCCCCCATCCCCCCAACGAAATCTTGGAAAGCAGGTGCCAGTGAGCATTTAAAAACTGTGACAAAGAGAAACAAATAATAATAATTGGTGTCATGGCAGGACGTTAAGTTTGATGTAATCTCTGTGACAATCCTCATTATGGAAAAGGTGGCAGGCAATTGATTTATTTTCTTCTTTTTTTAATTGGTTAAACAAACCGTGAGCTAATAGTAACCACTCATAAATCTGTTAAACACAATCAGAATAAACAGAATAAATCTGACTAGAACAACCAAAAATACAGCTTATGCGTCACTGAAAAAACAGTGAATGACAGAGTCCCAAAACTGTAAATACATAAGAAATAAAATTACATAAAAACCCTGCTTAATACAGACGGGAAAGACTCCGCTACAAGGACACAATGGTGATTTAATAAAAGTTGTCATAATACAAGTTCTAAGTCATATTTGAGTGATTTAATTTTGAAATATATTAAAGTAGCAGGTTTTATAAGAGACAGGGACAGGAGAGTTTTCCAATGCGGTGAAGATAAAGAACAGGATGAACAAAACCAGACAACACATAACAAACCAAACCAGGGATCCAATATGCAGGATTAAGCTTTTCTGTGGCAATCAAATAAACTCCTGCAATACTAAATGGGACATATGTGATAACCATGCTCACAGTAGTTATTAGAATTAGATAAAATGCTCTTTTCTTGATGTAATTTTCCTCTTTTCTCTCTCTCCCTCTCTCTCCTGGTCCTGACTGCTTCAGAGCTCTGAGAACAGCCACAAGACAAAACAACTGGATATATAAGAAGAAGAGGAACTGCAATAAGTAGAACCATTCATGTACAGTGTAGTGTGGGACTATAGTATACATGCAGCACAAACAAGCGCCAAGAATCATTATCCAGGCCGCAGTGCAGCAGATCACTCTATATCTGAGAGGTTTGAACTTCAGAAAGGTTACAGGATGAACCACTGCCAGGTAACGCTCAACACAGATCAGACACTGAAACAGAGGACGACCAGTAGTGATTAGTCCTGATAAAAAAAATTTAAACTACTATAAATGAAAAACACTCTGCCAGTACAAAGTTCAAACAATTCACGCAGAAACCAGTCTCAGATAAAGAGAGATTGAGGATGAAGAACTCTGATGTAACTCCACTTCCAGCTCCAGTGATGATGAGCCATATAATATAGGAGTGTGTAGGAAGACCGACCAGGAAACTCATGCTATACACACACATATTCAAAATTTCTACAAGCCCAATGGAACGAGTTGTGGAGTTTGTAGATATTTCAGCTGTGGTGAAGTTCATTGTAGAATTATTCATCTCCTCGGTGTTTGCCTTCTCCTCTCAGCTCACAAAACATTAGCTGTGATCAATAGGAAGAGAGAATTGTACATGCCGGTAATTAAATAATAAATACTAAATTAAAACTGAAATAACCAGAGCAAACCAGCATTAAATGACTTCAAAATGGTTCTATAAATTCAGTAGTATTTTAGGTTATTTTATATATTCATCAGCCTATACGTTAACTGGCAAAATCTTTGCTTCTATTTTATTTCTACTGAAGTGATTTCTTCTCTCCAATAAAATAAAAAGAGCCCAGTTTCTATTTACTTGTTCAATTCTTATAATCATTTTTTTTTTCCGTAAAAGCAAGAAATTAAATCAAAAAGAGAGGTTTATCACCTGATGAGTGAATTTCTGGTTTCTCTGGACTTCTGATCTCTAGTACATTCATCTCTGCTGTTTTATAGACTGACTTCACAGCTGTAATAAGAATATATGTGCAATACTTCATCTTTTAGACGTCACATAAAACACCAGATATGCAAATGTTTAAAGTACACAAATTAAAGGTTCAAATATATAACTTATTGGGTTTGCTCACCCAATTGTTCACCATGTCACAATTTATACACCACACTGAAATAATTATTCCTTATCTGCAGTTAAGATGACAACAGCAAGTATCCATCATTTCTTTCAGACTGTGAAGAGATTAAGCACATGGGAAAATTAAGGATGTGTGTGTATTTATTTTTAAGTCAGAATTGTGAGATAGAAACTCACAATTCTAAGCGGAAAAAAAGTCATGAGATGTAAACTCACACTTTTTTTTTAAATTATTATTCTGTAGCGGAAACAAGCTTCCATAGTTTTAAATTAAAACATTTAAAACATTTTATTACGCGGCTCCCTGGAATACTGTTTGGTCACTCGCACTATAGCGGTCTGATATTTCCAAATATCCCCTGTCATCAATAGCAACACTGTGTGTTGTAGTTTCTTCAAATAGTAGCACTTTTAGCCTTGTGAAGTTGAATTAAAAAAAACTTGTAAAACAGTCTCATAAGTTTAAATAATTTGTCTAGTTTTGAGGTCTATAAGAGGACAAACTTAGATTACAAGAGAAATTGTTAATATTTTAAGTTTATTCCGACCTCCAATGAACAAATGTCATTTTCTTTCTTCTTTTTTCTTTTTTTTTAAACAGGGACAATGTACATACACTGTATATGATTCTCTCATCTACACAGATGCATTTTCCTTTTTGCAAATGATACATTATTATAAGGAAAAATATTAAAACACGAGGGAAATCATTGTTGTCCAGTCAAGTCAAGTATATTTATATAGTGCTTTTCACAATAGAGATTGTATCAAAGCAGCTTCACAGTATTAATATGTTGTGTCCATGACGATCGGAAAAATAGGCATAAAGCTTAGGCCTACATATTTACCCAAATTATTATATGCATGTATAACCGAAGCTAATTTGGGTGGGTTTGTCCCATCTCCAATGCCACTTCTCTTTCTTTTACGGCCCTGACGAGAACATCGATCTCCTCGGCTGTGAACCGATTCTGAAGCGCTCCTGGTAAATGCGCCGTTATAATAGTATTGCGCCATGGAACAAGCGCACCTCGTTCATCATGCTCTTAAAGGGAATGTGATATGACGCTCTGATTGGTTTATTTCACGTTACGCCCAAACCACACTTATGAATAATGAAGCTACTTCAGACCAACCCCTTTTAGCTTTGCGCCAGGCGCAAGAGGCATTTATCCCGCCGGGAAAATAGCAACAGCGCCGGGATCTGCCCACAAAGTTACTTGCGCTTTGCGCTTTGACACTTGTGTTTCAGATCGTGCGCTGAGTGCAAGATAGGGCCCATAGTCTCATAAAAACAATCTGTAAACATCCAAAACTGGTCAGCAGGGGCCCGTTTCAGAAAGGAAGTGAATACTCTGAGTATGTTAACCCTGAAATGAGGGAAACTCTGGGTTTTCTGTTTCAGAATGTGAGGTATGTCAAACCCGAGAAATCCCGTGAAATAGAGGTAACTTATACTCAGAGTCAGTTACCATGGTAACTTACTCTGTGAACCTAACCTGTAATTAACATTACCTTTGTAGGCCTCTCTGTGGCAGCAGAAACTGTTTCTTCATCCCCATCATCCTGTGAAGATGAGCATTTGGTTGAGTGCACTTTATAATAGGCCTACTATTTGTCATAATATCTGGTGTATTGAGTAGGCTACTTACAACTGCCTGGGGTTCTGTTGGGACAGGAGGCTCGATATTACCATCAGAATCTGTTGGGACCAACGAAAAAACCCAACCCAAAGTAAAATAAATGGAAATATCAAAAATACCCTATATAAAACAATAACACATGCAGACTTCTTACATTTTATGAAGGCCCTTGGATCTTCGGCAGTGACCGGCTCTGATGAAGTCCCTCTAGGAATTCCCTCAGCCAAAAATGCTGCAGCACTGCTAGACACTGGATGCTATTTAGTTATATGTTAAATGTGTGTAAAGTCAGGTAGCCTACACCCATGATATGCTCAAGCCTTACCTGGTTGAATTATGTTTTTATATTTTATTTTCAGCTGCTGCCACATTCTTTTAATGACTGGAGGATTGCACCTATAGCCTACATGAAAATTAAACTTAGGTTGAATAACATACTGTTCTTACAGTTTCACCTTATAACAGTTGGGTAAGTTACTCAAAAATAGTTATTAATTACAAACTACAAATGACATCTTCAACAGTGTAATTAGATTATAATTATAATAATTACTATATTTAGAAAATATTGGTCTACTTATTACTAATGACTAAATCCTCAATCTCAACCATTTGAACAATACAAGGAGAGGCAAGAAACTGCACTTTTAATGCTTTCAAATTAACAATACACAATTGCATTGCATTCTTGTATTGACCAGTGTGTAGAGGGACAAGGTTACATAAAAAATATACCTTTTAAAAATGTATGTTAAATCCAGTTTTATTTTTTACAGAATTGTTCTATAGTCTATACAGTAGCCTATTTAATGTAATTACTGTACATCAGATTTTATTTTAAATTACAGAAGAATTAAGAGTAATCCCTTTAATTAAATTACAAGTAAATTCACTTTGAAACAAATATGATCAGTTCTGTTTTACTCAAGTGATCCATCTAACATGCCCATAACCCTTTTACTATGACCAATAACCACAGCAACATTGTCATATATCATTTCAGCAGTAAAAAGAAAATAATAATTTAAAAGATAAGTTTATCACCTGAAGAGTGAATGTCCAGTCTCTCTGGATGTGTATAAATCTCTGTGCTGTGTTTTATAGACTGACTTCACAGCTGTCACAAGCATATATTTGCCAACCCTGTATCACATGAAATACGTTCTGAGGAAACTATTTTGCAAATCGCAATTACGTTACATGCCAACATATAAGCAGTGCTATTACGTTGGTCCTTAACCTAATATAGCCAATCTATCGCAGTGCTATTACGTTGGTCCTTAACCTAATATAGCAGCCTGGTCTCATTGTTAATACGTAGGTATTAATACGTTATTTTCAAAGATAGAAAACCAAAACATATCCATTTTATACAGAGTATAAAAAGGATCAAACGTAATGGACAGAGATAGGTAAATGGCAGTTTTATAGCATTAAAATATATTTTGAGCCACTAATCCTACTCCTACCCCTAAACCTACCCATAACCATTCATTAAAACTACGTAGGCTAACACAATTATGAAGAAAAAAAACATAACAGACAGACAAGTATACATTTCACAATAATTTATTTATTGCGAAAATGTCAAAACCGGTAACGTTAACATTACCAAAAGTCGTTCACATGATGATGCGTTGCAGTCGCAGTCCTCTCTGGCAGTATTACAGTAGTTGTGTATGAGGTACAGATCAGAATTTAAGATATTAACGTTAATCCATGAAAATGTTAAAGGCATACTATGCAGGAATTTTACCTTAATATAACAGCTTCAAAGTAATTTCGGTGGTAAACAAACTCATAATAGGGCGAATCATCCTGGTAGTAAAGCTTGGGGGGGTCGCCGCTGGAAATACCAGCAATGCAAGTCTGAGAGGGGCGCCCCTGACAAATCTCGCGAGAATCGTGACTTGCTTTACGGCAACGACGTCACACACAACAACAACATATGAAGCACGAATTGCGCTCATTTCAGATGATGGAAAAAGCAAAGAAAACGCGGTAGGAAGAAAGTAGGAAAAGGAAAGCTTTCACTTGTTGGCGCAAGTTAAAAAGTAGCACTGGATGCAACAGAGATGCTGACCTGGCGATCTTGTTGATGGACTAGTAAGTAGATATCTTACTTGTAAACCTGTTTGCGTCATATGTTGTATGTTGTTGCGCAACTTGCGCTTGCTTGTAGTATGCCATTGTTTCTATGATGCTGTTCATTCATTCATTGGTGATAATTAGACTAGTCCAATAATTTCCACATATGTTTAGCTAGATTTCGATTATCATATTTTGCGTTATATATGTTTTATTGCCTAGCTTGCCGCACAACGCTGTTGACGTTGATTCCAGCGATTATCATGAGAACAGTTGTAAATATCTCACATAATTATCTAGTGTAAACGAGCACAATTTGCAAACTATTATGATAAATTGCAATAATCATGTCTAATGACATCATAACGGCCAATGTTATGAAATAATGCGACGTACATTTAACTTTATTGATGTCATCAGGCATTTTGGAATGTTTACATTACAATCAAAAAACATAAAATGAAATTATACATTAGGCCTAGACTATAGGCTACTTGTGATTTAGCTGCAATCATGTAAAAACTTTATAAGCTGCCAAACGCGATAAGGGGACTTTATTATTATAAAGTAGTCTAACACGTATATTATATTATAAGACATATTATCCGATTTTGAACATCATCATTATTTCAGTAGACTATGCAGTATATGCAATAGCCCAATCTTTTTATGAAATCGTGAAACATTACCTGGTCAATATCTTCTGTGTCTTGTGCCTGTTCCATGACCAACGCTACTATCCTACCGAACAGGGATGGAAATTAGCACCGGCCACCAGCCAACTGCGGGTGATTTTGTGTTGTTGCGGGGAAACTCGCCGCACCTACCGGCCACCGTGGCGGGTAAATAAAAATAACATCATGCAACGTTCGTCTGTTAGGACAAATTAGTTTGAATAAACGAGCAGACACTGATTAGCAAGACAACTAGCAGTGAATGTGCTTTCCATTAAATGAATCTCACACACAGTAAACAAATCCTTAACAAAAAAAAAACAGGGCTATTCTGGTGGGTGCGGTGATGCTGTGGTGACGCGTTCATGTAAGGGTGGCGCTGCCAAGAAAGCTCCTAAAATCTGTCACAAATAGGCTAACAGGCAAAAGTAATGAATATGAATATGTAAACTATAGCAAAGAGATAATTTAATTATTTATTAATAAACAAGTATTTTCTTTGTCCGTGTCAGTTGCAAAGATGAAGTTAACGATGCTGATCGTGATCATCGCAGTAGTGAACGCGCAAGAGAGAAATGCACATTTCATACGAATTGCATAAGCAGAGAGCAGTCTGTGTCTGTTTTCTTTCTTTTTTAATAGTTCTGTTTAAAAGTAGACATGTCTGTCTGTGAGGCAAGGCTACCTTATACGCTGAGTTTCACTCCAGTTGCTGCTCCAGTTCACGCGCCGTCGCCTCCGTTTCGTGATTATCTATCGTCTGCTATATTTAATTATTATGTATTAAATCCAGGCAATTGGTTGATGAAACATTGATTACAATTAAGATACAATTAATACAAAACGAAATTCACTTTAAAGAAAGGTTTTGTGCTTTCTGTCTCTGTGAAAGTTTTAACCCAGCAAACATTGGTCCGACGGCAACGTCGTGTCCCTGGCCAAAAATAGTTACGGCCAGGACGGCATAAATCGGTAAAAATATGTAACACAGAACATTTCCTAAAAAAGCATTCAGATACATTTGTACATGTCTACAGTTGCATGTATAGTTGTTATTTGAACGTTTAGCTATGTGTAGTTCAATATAGTGTCGGGTGAGAGGACGTCACCTGGCGACGTCTTTTGCACGTGCATTTATAGTCCATCATGACCCTCTATGGAATCCTTGTGAAATATGCAAAAGGTGTGCTTAATCCTTGCATGGTTAATATAGTGCAATAATTCATTTTATTGACCACGTAGTTTTTAAGAGGTTGTGAAGACGTCCACTGGCGTCCTGTACACGTCTAGTCAGGCTGTGAATAAATACACGTCAACTGACGTCTTCTGCACGTCTAGTCTAGCAAGATCAGGAATGATCTTTATGAAATACACGCTTTGTATACAAAGTAAATATATTTACTTTATTTTTTGTTTTTATAAATTATAATCACCAAGTGCCCAGTGTGGTGATTGCAAAGCCACTGCATTTTAGTCATTATTTCAACCTGTTGTACTTGATGTATTCGTTGTTATTTTTATGGAATGTATGCATGTACATGTAAAACAGAAATATACCCGGTCACCATTTATTTCTGAGTTGGATGTAATTGCCCAAACCATAAACTGCGCTGCCAAGATGTAGTGATAAAAGATCTCGCGATCCTACAAAATCCCGCGATAGGATAGATTATCTCGCGAGATGTTAACGCGTTCTCCAGAATTTTGAACAACAACAACCACGAGGAGAGGAGTTGTATCGATATTATTAAAATAATATCATTTTAAGTTGGGTAAGTACATTTTGGATTATTACAGATTAACGTGCTTAAGGTTTACTTGTTTGACATGAATGAACCGAAAGAAATGATGCCCACATTTTCAACTGAAAATTACTGAGTTTGGCTAAAATTAGCTAGTAGGCTAAAAGTTACTTTGAGCGTATACAAAGGTATACCAGTCCAGTATAAAGTATGTTTAATGATACAGTCTAAGTTATTACTGTAACTTATTAATTTAGCCTTGTGAGAGTTTATTTCAGAAATTAAATTATCTGAAATAGAATGAAATGTTTAGCTGGATTTCAGTAACTGCTTTAAAAATAAAAGCAGAACATCTTTTATACAATAAAATAAAATGTAATGCATGTTGATTACATTTTTCTATGCATGTTGATTACTTTTTACTAATGTTTCATTCATGATTCATTCACCTTGTTTCATGTTTTTTTTTATTATTTGGCTGTAGACCATAAAAATATTTTGAAAATAAGTGCATATCATTTACCTCAAATTTTTAATTGTATTTATTTTAAAAAGAACTATATTCTCTTCCCTTAGATGCTGTGGAGATGTGGAGCCCAAACGCTACAGACTCTGAGACTGATCCAGCAATGGCAGAACACCTGAAACACCTCCAGGAAGAGCTGGGACAGTGGATACAAACAATGAACCAAACAATGTGTTTAAAGGGATAGTTCACCCAAAAATGTAAATTGTTATAATTTATTTAACCTCATGTTTCAAACCTGTATACCTTTCTATGTTATGCTAAACACAAAGGTGTTTGGAGGAATGTTTGTAACCAAGTAGATGTCGCCTCCCATTAACTACCATAATATATATATTTTTTCCAATAATGGTAGTCAATGGTTTCTCTATTTGCTTGGTTACAAACATTCTTCAAAATATCATCTTTTGTGTTCAGCAGAAGAAAGAAACTCATACAGGCTTGGATCATGAGGGTGAGTAAATGACAGAATTTTTGGGTGAACTGTCCCTCTATATAATAATTCAGTATTTTGTAGAGATGCACCGATTGATCGAGGTGACCGGAGTTGGCCGATTTTCACGTGATCGGCCATGACTGGCGATAGGCCGGTCAGTCTGACATATGCCAATTTTATGCCAGTCAAATGCACTCTGGCGCCCCATGATTAACATCGCGCAACATCAGCATCACACGAAACGCACATGTAGGAATCCTCGTGAATTACGGCCGTTCAGACCGCAAGCGCATATTTTTTGCCTTGTGCATGTTAATCAATGAGTGCATTCACACCGTGAGCGGGAGCAGCGCGTGAGCGTCGAGCAGGAGCGTCGCGTGAGCAGCAGTGAAACGTTTCAGCGCCAAGTCTATTTCTACACTGCTCACGCTCAAATAAAGTGAAAGCACACTTTTGATGGACAAAATAGCCTAAATATGATTTCACATAAAAAGTGCCCAAAATGCACAGAATTTACGTGTTTTATCAAGAACTGGAGTAGGCTATGTCAGAAAAGAAACGTAGACTCAAAATATTTATAGAAAATTAACCCATTTAAATTGTTTTTATTATTCAGTTTTTACAATTGATTGTAATAGGCCTGTGTTTGTGTGTTTTGAGAAAAATCTTTATACTGCAAGGCTATATCTATTAAATGTATTATTTATATATTATTGTATTGCCATTACCTGTTTTCATACAGATGTTTAGTTTGCTAAATATATATCAAAAAAAAATTATTGGATATGATGTGAAAAGGAAACGGTTCTTCCATAACACTGCACTTTAGATGTGTGTGAATTTCCCACATCAGGGGTAATTTATATAGTTCTATTTTATAGCGATTATCTATGTCAAACTTAATAAAAATCGGAATCGGCCTAAAACATAGTAATCGGTGCATCTCTAGTATTTTGTGATTGGTATTTTAGTTTGGTTAAATGTTAAACATTGAAAAAAAATTAGGAGAGATTTTGGCTGTTCAAGATCAATAAAATGTTGTGCTAAATCAGAACTTGCTTCTTTTTTGCTTATGTCCACAAATAATGTGTTCTTGTTTGTGATGTACACGTGATTAAAACGTTTTATTGACGTTCAGGTCTGACTGGACCAATTTTGGACCTTTTTAGAACCTTTGTCCAAGACTTGATTGCCTTTCGCGATGTTACGCAATAGGTGTGTGATTATTTTATATGCAGGCTTATGCCTACACTTATGCATAAACACACCTTATAAACATCCAGAAGAAGACTAATTCTGACGTCCAGGGACGCGCTGAAGAGACATGGAATTCACGGCCAGAAAAGACGTTGAATTCACGGCCAGATGACGTCAAAGACGTCGGTTCAACTTTCATTTTGGAACTATTTTTCAACCATGACTGGACGTGTCGGACGGACGTCTTTTCAACGGTCATTACACGTCCAAATGTTTGCTGGGAAGCATCTTTTAGTGCCGCTTTCACAGTGCCCAGCAAACATTTGGACGTTTAAGGACCGTTGAAAAGACGTCCGTCCGACACGTCCCGTCATGGTTGAAAAATAGTTCCAAAATGAAAGTTGAACGGACGTCTTCGACGTCATCTGACCGTGAATTCCACGTCTCTTCTGCGCGTCCCTGGACGTCTAAATGCGTCGTCATCTGTGTGTTTAAATGTGTTGCTGCATAATTTAAGTGTATATAAACCTGCATATAAAATAATCACACGTCTATTGTGTAACATCGTGAAAGGCAATCAAGTCGGTTTACACGACAAAGGTTCTAAAAAGGTCCAATATTGGTCCAGTCAGACCTGAACGTCAATAAAACGTTTAATCACGTGTAGCCTACATCACAAACAAGAACACATTATTTGTGGATATAAGCAAAAAATAAGCATGTTCTGATTAAGAACAACATTTTATTCATCTTAAACAGCCATAATTTTTTTCAATGTTTAACATTTGTTAACCAAACTAAAATACCAATTACAAAATACTGAATTATTATATTAAAGGGATAGTTCACCCAAAAATGAAAATCCTTTGATTTTCACACCCTCATGTACCAAACATGTATGAGTTTCTTTCTTCTGCTGAACACAAAAGAAGATATTTTGAAGAATGTTTGTACCATTATTGGAGAAATAATTATTATGGTAGTTAATGGGAAGCGACATCTGCTTGGTTACAAACATTCTTCCAAACATCTTTGTGTTTAGCATATCATAGAAAGGTATACAGGTTTAAAACATAAGGTTGAGTAAATTATGACAATTTTCATTTTTGGTTGAACTAGGGGTGTAACAATATATCGTGTCACAATATATCGTAATACAAAAATGCAACAATATGTATCGTGGATAGTGCCAATATGTATTGTGTATAGTTCACCCAAAATCTAAAATGACTGTGTGAGAAAAAGTTCAAGTTTACAGTTACCAGTAAAAAGTGGTCTACATAATTTAAATATAATAAAAAATAATTCTGTATTATCAGCAGCACCAAGTCCAAGCCTATTCATTTACACCCACAATGTAATATCAAATTTAGTTTAAGCAACAGTAAATTTTTTGTTAACCTTTTCCCATATGTCTTGGAGTATCTCAATAATATTGTATCGTGAGTTCAGTATCGTGATATGTATCGAATCGTGACATGAGGGTATCGTTACACCCCTACTTTAAACACATTGTTTGGTTATTTTTTTGTATCCACAACCCCAGCTCTTCCTGGAGCAACAGTGTTTCAGATGTTCTGCCACTGCATCACTTTCAGAGTCTGTAGCGTTTGGGCTCCACCTCTTCACAGCATCTAAGGGAAGAGAATATATATATTTTTTAAATAAATAAAATTTCAAATTTTAGATGAATGAATCCTGAATGAAACATTATAAAAAGGTAATCAACATGCATGACATTTTATTTTATTGTATAAAAGATGTTCTGCTTTCATTAAAGCATTTACTGAAAACATACATTTTCAAATCCAGCTAAACATTTCAGTCTGTTTCAGATAATTTACTTTCTGAAAGAAACTCTCAAAAGGCTACATTAATAAGTTACAGTAATAACTTTGACTGTATCATTAAACATACTTTATACTGGTATACCGTTGTATACGTTCAAAGTAACTTTTAGCCTACTAGCTAATTTTAGCCAAACTCAGTAAATTTCAGTTGACAGTGTGGGCATCCTTTCTTTTGGTTCATTCATGTCAAACAAGTAAAACTCAAGCGTTAACTCTAATAATACAAAATGTACTTACCCAACAGTTGAATTTTTATAACATTGATACAACTCCCTCCTCTCCTCGTAGTTGTTTTTGTTCAAAGTTCTGGAGTCTATGGGGAGAACGCATTAACATCTCGCGAGATAATCGATACTATCGCGGGATTTTGTAGTATCGCAAGATCTTTTTTACAGTTAATACAGCTTGGCAGCACAGTTTATGGTTTGGGCAATTACATCCAACTCAGACATAAATGATGACCGGGTATATTTCTGTTTTACATTTATATGCATACATTCCATAAAAAATAACAATGAATGTCAGGTACAACAGGTTGAAAAATAATTACTAAAATGCAGTGGCTTTGCAATAACTTGACCACACTGGGCACTTTGTCATTATAATTTATAAAAAACAAGATAAAGTAAATATATTTACTTGTATACAAAGCGTGTATTTCATAAAGATAACTCCTGATAATTTTTTTCTGTCTTGCTAGACTAGACGTGCAGAAGTCGTCAGTGGACGTCTATTCACAGCCTGACTAGACGTGTAAAGGACGCCAGTGGACGTCTTCACAACCTCTTAAAAACCACTTGGGCAATTAAACGAATTATTGCAGTATTAACCATGCAAGGATTAAGCACAGCTTTTGCATATTTCACAAGGATTTCATAGAGGGTCATGATGGACTATAAATGCACGTGTAAAAGACGTCGCCAGGTGACGTCCTCTCACCTGATACACTATATATAACTACATGTTGCTAAACGTTACAATAACAATTATGCATGCAACTGTAGACATGTACAAATGTATCTGAATGCATTTTTAGGAAATGTTCTGTGTTACATATTTTTACCGATTTATGCCGTCCTGGCCGCGACTATTTTTGGCCAGGGACACGACGTTGCCGTCGGACCAATGTTTGCTGGGTGGTCACGTCTGTAACATTGTTTTTTCCTCATATGGGAACTGAAATGAATATCAGTTCATGGTTTGTGTGTGTAGGCTATAAGAGAGAAAGAGAAAATGCCAGTATTTCATTGAGACTTGAGATTAAATAAACTGCTTAAGTATTGTAGATCTTGTAGTATTAATTTTCACATGCAGTTACACATTGTCGGTTAAAAACAAGAAAGTGGCTGGTAAAAACATTGAGTGGCTGGTAGATTTTGAAATCCACCAGTCACAGTGGCCAGTGGACAAAAACGTTAATTTCCATCCCTGCTACCGAACAGGTACCGGTGTACAGGGTGGGGGGTGTATTTACGACAATGCAAGTATTGCACAGCGACTCTGGGGGTCGCTGTTTGACAAAAACACAATTTCTGCATAGTATACCTTTAATCCGATTTCGGTTCGCTCTCTGAAGGCGCGCGCGCTTCTCCATTTCAAATGTACTACACCGACTGAAACACGGCATGTCGCAATCTGTGACGAAGCAGGCGAGAGCCAATGAGCGTTTGATATCACGGCCGTAAAACATGTCGTAACGCTTCTTGAAGGCGCATTTTTTGAATTTGAATTCATCACCAGCGCGGGATAGATTTGACGTTTGCGGTCGCTGCTGAGAAATGAAGATGAAGATCACTGGATAAAAGGCTGAATTTGGATCCGTTTCTTGCAAACAACGTATGGATTCTAGGATTTAGATTACATCAAGCTAATAAAATGCATGTCTTTTGTGAATGTATCAGTATGTTGTGTTTTATTGGAGAAAATGCTTTTTGTGTAAATACACTAAATACTACAAAATGGTTAAACGATTAAAAAGGTATTTTTAAGGTTAAAATCGTATTTATTTTTAACACCACGCAGGCTAATCCTCCGAAAGAGTTTACTGCAGAAGGCCACGAACAGAGCGAAATGTTAATATTTATGAGTATGGCCTATTATATTAATAAATGCGACTGAAAACTTAATTGATAAGACAGTTGAATGCAATAGAGTCAAAATATTAATGCCACGATTATGCATAAATAGTAATACGTACAAATTTCTACGTCGGTAGATTTGTTCATACGTAAATTATGTTCAGGACAAACGTAATAGCACTGCAATAGATTGGCTATATATTAGGTTAAGGACCAACGTAATTGCACTGCTTATATGTTGGCATGTAACGTAATTGCGATTTGCAAAATAGTTTCCTCAGAACGTATTTCATGTGATACACGGTTGATATTTGCATGACTTCATCAGCACATCACATAAAACATAAGATATGCAAATATTAAAAGTAAAAAGACATATATTCTTATCTAATTTTATTCCAAAAAAAAAGTTAATTTTGATAAACGTCTTGTTCACTGAACTGTTGTATTAAAAGCAATATGTCGATTGCATTTGTGATGCTGTTCCGAATATCAGATTCATCAGAGACATGATGCCACAATACTCTTGCTCATATGGCTTTTTTTTTAAACAGCAAAAAAGAAAAAAAGGTCCACAAAATCTGTGAAGAAGAAATGATGCAGCTCCTAATTACTGAACATCATGGTATGCAAACTTTATTTTATATTTAGAAAAAAATGGAATAGAAAATTACACTGAATCGTCAATTAAGATTTATTGGAAAACAGATATATCAGATAAACACACTAAGAATAAATTTAAAATATATAGGATTTTTTTCATGCACACATTGACTGGCTGTTGTTCACTGACTTTCTGATCAATATTAAAAAAAAAAATTTCAAAACTTAAACAGTTGAAATCTCATCGGCTGCATGCTATTCATACTTTAGAAGTCAGGGTGCACAGATTTTTACCATCCTCTGGGAAATAAAGTTGTATTCGAAAGATATCAGGATTTTATAATGAGCTTTTAAGGAACAATACAGGGATTTGCAAGTGTTTGACATTTGCACACACTGTGTAAGTGTGTGATTCAGCAGTGTAAAGACCATAATGAACAGTCATTTAGAGGACAGAGACAATTCAGCTGAAAGAAAGAAAAAAAATTATCCCATTCATAAATCGACAAAAAAAAAGTAGGTGTAGTTTACATTTTCTACAGGTTTTATGGAGAACAAAGAGAGGAGATTTTTCCAGCCTGGTGCAGATAATGAAGAGGCTGAACAAAACTACCTAGAATATAACAAAGCTGAGAAGGATACCAAAATGACAAACTGTAATGCTGTGTCAGAATGGTTAAGATTCCAGTGAAAGTAACTGGCATATATGTGATAACCAAGGTCGCAGTAATAAATAAAATGAGATGAAATGCTCTTTTCTTCATATGGTTTTCCTCCTCTCTCTCTCTCCCTCTCTCTCCTGGTCCTGACTGCTTCAGAGCTCTGAGAACAGCCACAAGACAAAACAACTGGATGATGAAGAAGAGGAGGAACTGCATCAAGAAGAACCATGCATGTACAGTCAGTGTAAATAACAAATATATGATCATGCAGAACAAACAGGAGCCAAGAGTGATTATCCAGGCCGCAGTGCAGCAGATCACTCTATATCTGAGAGGTTTGTACTTCAGAAAGGTTACAGGATGAACCACTGCCAGGTAACGCTCAACACACATCAGACACTGAAACAGAGGACGGCCAGTGATGCATATTCCTTGTAATACAAGTGCTAATGGCAAGAGACTTGAAATATATTTTGACAATATAAATAAAAGAAAATCCAAACAGATACAAATCTCACAACAAGAGAGATTGAGCTGGAAGAACTCTGATGCAACTCCACGTCCTGATCCTGTGATGATGAGCCATATAACATAGGAGTGTGTAGGACCAAACAAGAGACTGATGCAGAAAATCCAAATTTCTATGTTGTCCGCTTCCCAGATTGCATCTGTTCCAGATCCCATTGTAGAGTTGGTGCAAGCTCCTGTAGTGGTGGAGTTCATTTCCTTCTTGTTTGTCTGAGCAGCACAGGATCTTACAAAACGCAACTGATAGTGGTAATAGAGGAGAGAATTATGAACGTACTGTTTTATTTAGACTGCAATTCAACATGATCATGATAAGAAAGTACACTAAATATGCAATATGTGATTCTTCGTTCAGAAGAACAAATCATTTCAAATCATAAGGTTGCTCTACAAATAATCCTTATCATATAACTAATTAAATAATAAATAAATATTCCTATAACTTTTGTGTAATTCATGGGTCTGGACAACATAGGCCCACCACCGTATGCATGGAAATATATTAAAATGTTGCTGTAAGTATTTTGGCCATTTTATCATCTTTTATTTGCCGTTTCCTTCTCATCCTTGATGGTCGTCGGATGAGGAAAATGTCACTTCGTTATGTAGAAATGTATTGTAGCCTACACAATTTTGAGTGCATGCATAATGCATTAGTCAGCTCATTTGAAATTTATTGTTTACAGTTTGATGGAAGGTACTCCCACATCATTGAGGAAAAAAGTCAAATGTGGATATTAGCAGCAAAATACGCAGAACACAGAATCTATGCAGGACTTATGTAGCAGGACAGTAGTAGGGTTAAAAGCGGTTAAAAGCGTATAGTATAAGGTTAAAAAAAATTAACTCATAATTAAAAAATATAGCCTAATGCTCTTGTAATTGTTACAAAGGAAACATAAGCAGAGAGTTTTATAATTATTACAGAGGAAACAAGCAAAGTTTTATAATAATTACTAATGTTCATTATTTTATTTTGAGTTGACAACTAAGCCATCTAACATGACCATAAACCCTTTTAATATGACTTATAACCACAGTGACAGATAGTTCAGCATATAAAAGAAAATTTATATAATTTAAAAGATGAGTTTATCACCTGAAGAGTGAATGTCCAGTCCTTCTGTATGTAGGCTATAGAAATATCTGTGTTTTGTAGACTGACTTCACAGCTGTCACAAGAATAGCTTGTATGTTTGACTTCATCTGGTATGTCATGTACAACATATGCAAATGTTTAGAGAGGTCAATTTATAAACCCAATTTATTGTGCCCCAAGAAGCCACATTTTATTCAACGGTTATGAACTAGCTGTGAACTTTAAAACGAGGCTCCATAAGACAGGCTGTCAATCTGTGTTTTATTAGTGGGCACTGATCACCCTTTCTACAAATGATATCGTTGAGCCAGTAGGTGGCGACAAGTGACTATTCTTATGAGTGAATCATTCACTCAACTGATTATTCAAAACACTGATTAAACGAAACAGTAACTACTGTGTTGCTCAGAGAAAAAGCAGATGCTTTGACTTTGTTTGGAACTATTTTCGATGGTGGAGAACAAAAGAGAAAATTAAACTGGAAAATGTTGTATAAAATGTAAGTTAAATATCACACTCGTACCCGTGCTGTTGTTTCGATTATCATTGCAGAACGAGACAGCAGCACTCTTGCTCCTTTGGTATGTGTAGCAAGGTCAGCAGGAGAAGGGTAGGGGGATTGTGAAGCAACTTCCAATCCCATAACAGATTGCTGTTAGGGTGGGCCAATTTAAAGGACAAGCAACATGGAAAGGCAGCCGGAAGTACATACAGGAATGATTCTATGCAAGTATGCACATTTATACTGATGGATCTAAAGATCCAAGAACGGGGATTACAGGAATAGGAGTATATATTTCAGAGTTTAAAATATCAATATCTAAACGATTAACATCTAAATTGTCAATATACTGTTGAAATGGTCGCTATTATAATAGAGTTAACATAGGTAGAGGAGGTAAAGCCAGACAGAATAGTGATATGATCTGACTCTGCTTCTGTATTAATATCACTATTTACTCATTGTACTTCTAGAGAAGATTTTATGTGCGAAACATTTTAATTATTATGGCGAATACAAAGGAAAGGAGTAGAAGGATTCTGTTGGGTGCCAGCGCATGTAGGAGTAGCTGGTAATGAGTCTGGTGATAAATGAGCAAAAAATGCTTTAAAAAGGGAAGAAAAAGATTTTAATGTTCCATTAAGTAAAAGTGAAATTAAATATATTATTAAAGGTGGGGTATGTGATTCTCTTTATTGTCAATTTTTTTCAAAATCACTTGAAATCCTATTCCTAACCCACTTACAGCCACTGAGTTAGAAGCACTGAAATGAAAATTAAGCAATTTAATCATCTGTGGAACGAACAGGACTCGAAAAACTCCAGCCAATCATTTCCAAGACCACCTAGAATCATTGGACAGTAAGTTCGTCAATCAAACGGTCGTACCATGCTAGTAGCCGTGTGGGACTGAGTGTCCTGCGGTGTATTTCTTTTTCAATTGAAGGTATAAACCTGTTTTGCATTTTTCTTATTTTGCTGATAAAGCAAGTATGCGTTTGGTCATGCTTATTTTATGTTTACATCCATTCTAATTAGGTTTTGTGAATTATGTTAGCGTTTGAATGAAGGAAGTATGGGTGTGTTTTTTCTCTCTCTCAGGTGTTTTAACAAGGGTGTATTTTTGTGTACTATTACAATGGATGTGGATAGGTAGATTAATTGGGGGTATTTGAATCCATTAATGTATCATGAATTTGTAATTATGGTAATATGGTTATTTTATTATGTTTTAGAACAACCAGGTTTTTTGTTATCTGGATGTGGCTGACACTCATTAAAATCTTTTTTTTTTTTTTTTTTTTTTTTTTTTTTACGTGACAATTGTGAAATTGACTGCTCCCTGACTTTTTTGGGGTAAATTAATTTCCTAGCCAGCTCTGTGTGGTTTTTGTTTGTTTATTGATTTTGTTTAATGTATTGGTTGGTTTGTAGCTGGCTATAGTGGAATTGTTTGTTTATTTATTGATTTTTAACTATGCATTTAATTGAAACTGCTTTTCACCCTTGAATAAGCAGCAGAGGGTAGCTTCCCATCGTGGTTGGTGAGAACTGGGAGAACAAGAGCCCTTACAGGTTTTGTGGTAAGGGCATATGGGGCTTTGCTGTGGTTTTCACAGAATGCAGTGAAGTGTCCCCTGTATTGCTCAGTACCTGTATTCCCAGTTGGACAATTTGTGAAATTGCTGCCCCTGTCAGCTGACTTGGCTCAGGGTTTATGTCCTGAACATTTTCATGGTCCTGTTTAATAAAGAATTATGTATTTTTCTACAACTTAGTGTCTTCTGTGACAGATTTGTTTCCTTTCTCTTTTTTTTTCTTTTTTTTTTGGGCCCTATCGGGTGTCACATATTGACAATGGGTGCTTACACACCTGTTCGGTTGAATCGCACTAGAGTTTGTTGTCCCGCTTGGGCAGTTTGGGCAGGTGTGAATGCAGCAATCGCACTTGGGTGCGCACCAAAAGCAGATCGAACAAGCATCGAGATGGTCTCGGTACGCTATCAAACAACTCTGGAGCGGTTCGTTTGTGGTGAGAACGTGATCCGACCAATCGACGTGCAGTTATGGAAATACGTTCAAGACGCATCTGGACAATGTGATGTGGATGTTGTCACGTGACTGCATTTTGGTTTGTTTCATCAACTCCTCAACTGATTTGGACCAGAGTAATCAGTGTGGTGTGAAAAGGAACTAAAACGCCCGAAAAATGCTACAAAGGATAATTTTTCGCACTTGGTCCGGACCACATGAACCGAAATACAGATGTAAAAAGCACCCTATGATTTATTTTGTGGTCTATCCACACATTCAATTTACAAACGGTTGCACCCGCTCTTATGTTAAAGGTGGATATGGAATGAATATCCACTCTCCTCAATGTACATCTGAAAATAGGCTTCCACTATACAGTAGTGCCAAAATTTTAACACCTGAAAATCTCATTTTGAAAATGACACTAGATCGTTGATAATGATTTATTGGATAAACAAATATCACTGGATAAACAATTAAAGCACTTATATGTAAACCAAGTTCACAGTTATCAGAATGAGATTACAAAAAAAGGCAATGGTGGATGTAAATTGTACATTCCTCAAATAATTTAGTTTGTTTGCTGTATTAAAGCAAAATCACTCTCACACCTGTGATGTTGTTCTGAATTTAAATTTAAATTTAATTTACAGATGGGATTTCCTGCATATCATAACATGTGATATTGCTTGTTTTTATATGTAAAAAAATCAACAACAATGTAAAATGATTATTACTGCAGCAGTGAATGTTCAGACTTCACAAACAATCTTTATACATCTGAAAATGGGTGTCCACTGGTGCCATTCATAAAGGTACAATGTGTAGGACTTTCTCCCATCTAGTTGTATTTTGCATTCAAATGAATAGTGCTCTACAGCGCCTCGCTTTTTCAAATGCGTGTTGTTTCTACGGTAGCCAGTATGTACCAAAAAGCTATGACAGGATTCATTGAGTTTTCCTTTGGGGGAACAGGTTTGTTATTTCAAACAAACTGCAACTTGACACAACGAAGACAATTGTACAATTGTACAATTTTACTTAGCCTCTGAATTATTTTTATAGTATGTATTATATTATAAATTATATTTTTTTTCATGTGTTCTCGTTGCATTTACAGTACAAGTGCAGAGTTTAGATAGATTTACTGTTTCAAAGCTTCTTTTTTTTTAGCAACTGGACTGGAAATATTAGTCATTCAATAATTTCCTAGCTCACATCACCTTATCACAATAAATGAATAATAAAAAAAATATTATTCTCATTTATTCTCAGCACAAATGTCAAATTCAATAAACTGAAATGTGTATTAACATCACAAAGATGATGAACCAAATCATCCAGCATTTATATGTATTTCCTTTGGTGCATTAGTATACACAATATAGGCTTATATCTACTATGCTATCCCAGTTAAAGTGTAGAAGACAAAAACGGGGGAAAAAAAGGAAATGTGCAACAAATGGTCTGGGAAGCAAACTGGCTGGCAATCAATCTGATTAGAAACCATACTATAGTCTTCACTTTGAATGTGAAAATGCAGAGCCAAAAAATAAATAAATAAAACGACTTAACATAAAGGCCTGGTTTCATAGACAGGGCTTAGAATAAGCCAGGATTAGGCCTTAGTTCAATTAGGACATTTACGTAGCTTTTTTTTTAACCTGCCTTAGAATAGAAAATACTGGTGTGCATCCTGAGGCGAAACAATGACACTAACATATTTTAAAATGTATCAGTGCAAGTTGCTTTCAGTTAAATAAACTCAAACACGCATTTAGTCTGGGACTAGACTTAAGCCTTGTCTGTGAAACCATCAGTATGTAGTTTAGAGTAAGAGCACTTTTGTTGGTGCTTAGTATAGCTCAACAAATTGTCACTATTTTAGTTTTTATGAAGGAAAAGAGGCAGGATAGTTTCCCAGTCCGGTGCAGGTAAAGAACAGGCTGTACAAAACCAGCCAGCATAAAACACATAAAACTAATAAACCAAAGAGCTGAATAAAATTGTTTCACAGCAGTGACAAGTCCAGTAATAGTATATGGAACAAGCATGATAATCATGCTCACTGTAGTTATTAGAATAATAATAAACGCTCTTCTCTTTATGTGGTTTTCTTCCTCTCTCTCTCTTCTTCTCTCTCCTGGTCCTGACTGCTTCAGAGATTTAAGGATGACCAAAAGGCAAAACAACTGAATGGATAGGAAAAGTAGCAACTGAATGGAGAAAAACCATGAAAATATATAAAACGTATTTGAGATGGAAGAAAACATACAGAACAAACATGAGCCAAGAATAATGATCCAGGCCGCAGTGCAGCAGATCACTCTATATCTGAGAGGTTTGTACTTCAGAAAGGTTACAGGATGAACCACTGCCAGGTAACGCTCAACACAGATCAGACACTGGAACAGAGGACGCCCGGTGAATGCAAGTCCTTGTAAAAATGGTGGTAATGTTGTGAGTCCTTTAAATCTTATGAAATTTACCACTATACTTAATAAACAATTCAGAGAGAACATGATCTCACAAACAGAGAGATTGAGGTTGAAGAAATCTGATGCAACGCTGCTTTCTGTCCCTTTGACGATTAGCCACAAAACATAGGAGTGTATAAGAAAACCAAACATGAAATTGAAGCCTGATGTAAAACTTTCTAGCATTTCCCTTTCATGAAGTAATGATGATGTGAGGTTGGTGAATGTTTCAGGTGTGGTGAAGTTCACTGCAGAGTTGGTCATTTTCTCCTGGTCGGTTTTCTCAGCCAACAAACTCAAATAATTGAAATCTAAAAAAAAAAAAAAATGACATCAAGCATTCAAGCAAAATAGCTCAGACCCTTTTCCAAACTCAGTCTTGGAGGGCCACTGTCCTGCAGAGTTTTGCTCCGTGTGCCTCAACAGACCTGCCAAGAAGATTCTAGTATGCCTAGTAAGAGCTTGATGAGCTGGTTCAGGTGTGTTATTGGAGTTTGAGCTAAACTGCAGTACAGTGGCACTCCATGAGCAGGATTGGACACCTAAGGAAGCAATAACCAATCCACCGAACCTTCATATAAGCCCAAATGACTGATAGCAACATTTGAATTGTTATATATCACTGTGAATGAATGAATAAAACTGAAAAGAAGAGTAAGTCACCTGATGAATGAATGTCCAGTCTCACGGTTGAAATAAACTTCACTGCTGTTTTATAGTCTAACTTCACAGCTGTCATAAGTACATGTGCGTGCTTTTATATGATAAAAAAAAAATGCACAAACCAGCTATGCAAACAATAATGGGCAATAATGAGTTTTTAAAACCATATTGCACAACACTGTACACCAAGTGAAACACATTTAAGCCGCAGATGCAAAGCACTGTAATTTATGGTTTATTGTGTAGACAAACCATTTCTTTCATTTTGGTTCAGAGCAGTGAAGACATTATTGGTATTTGGCACATGCATGATAACCATGCTCACTGTAGTTATCAGAATAAGATAAAATCCTCTTTTCCTCATGTAGCGGGTAGGGTGGTTGAGACGGGAAGTGTGCCTTTAAGACCTGCTCACTGGCACTGATTAATTGGATCAGGTGGCATAAATGACGTGTCCCTTTAAACATGTTGTGAGACATGGACAGAAAAACATTAGTGCGGTGTGAGTTGAAGAGTGATCCTCTTGGTGTATCAGCTGGGCAAACGGGAAAACCTCGGTCTCGCGTCTGCGTGTATGGTGACCAGTAAATGGTACACGCAGTGACGAGTCTATAGAAACGTGCTCGCATAATAGCGAGTAGTGATTCTACACAGGTTTGCAGGAACAAGCAACACTGGAGAGAGTGTGCACAGCTATTAGTCACCCACAGCGTTTAACTTTATTGTTACGGGGCATATAGCTCTAATTCATCTAGGCTGGTGTCAAAAGAAAATACGAGGATTGCCTCCGTCTGTCTAACTAGCCACTGTTTTTCCTGGGTTCAATCATTCTGCTTTACTTTTTATTTATCTGTGTGTGTGTGTCTTGGAGATCTATTGCCACCATTCTGTGATGAACTGGACCTAGGTGGGCCTAGAGCGGAGGCCTGCTAGTGGTAGCCTGTTAATTTAAATGTTTTAGTTTTTTTGTGTCTGTTTGGCAATCATTATATTCCAATATTCGGCCTATGGGCATTGTGCAATATCTCCTTACTGTTCATTAGTGTGACGTGTGAAATGCTGTGTTAGTGTGTGTATGCATGGCCGATTTGGTTTGAAGTGTTTCTTGCAGTGTTGGAGTGCTTGTATGTGTACAGTATCTATTTATTTATTGTATTCTGTGTATTATGAGACTTTATATCCTGTAACTCATTTACTATGCGATTTTTATTCACTGTGATTTATTTGTTGTAGAATTGTTCACTGCTGCCTACGGGGAACATTTGCCTGCTTTGATTGCCAATCAGTATATTATTGTCTCTAGTGTTTAATAAAATGTATATTTGAGTACATCAGTCCCATTTCTGTTCCTTCACTGGACATAACCTGCCTAAATAGTTTAAAGGGGAGCGCTGTTTGGGTTTTCTAGCTTTGAAAGTCAAATTGTTCGTTTGAGCGCCCCCTAGGGGTCACAGTTAAGGGGTGTTTCCTCCTCTCTCTCTCCTGGTCCTGACTCTCCAGAGCTCTGAGAACAGCCACACAGCAGAAAAACTGTATGCAGAGGAAAAATAACAACTTCATAGAGAAAAACCATGAATATATATAAAATGCCTTTGACATTAAACTGAACATGCAGGACAAACAAGAGCCAAGAACAATGATCCAGACCGCAGTGCAGCAGATCACTCTATATCTGAGAGGTTTGTACTTCAGAAAGGTTACAGGATGAACCACTGCCAGGTAACGCTCAACACACATCAGACACTGGAACAGAGGACGACCGGTGAAGACTAGTCCTGGTAAAAGCTTTGGTAATGGTGTGAATGTCAGGTCCTTTACAAATAGACATAATAAAGAACTCAGAGAGAACATGATCTCACAAACAGATAGATTGAGGTTGAAGATCTCCAATGCAACTCCACTTCCTGTGACAATGAACAATTTAACACATTAGTGGGTAAGAAGATTAAACATATAATGGAAGCTTGACACATACATTTCTAGCATGCTTATTTCAGAAAATGCAAATGCTGTGAGGTTGGTGTAGGCTTCATGTATGGTAAAGTTCACTGCAGAGTTATTCCTGTTCTCCTCTTTCACCTTCGTTCTCCAAAATAAATAATATTGTGATGGTGATCTAAAGTGACAAACGCACATGTACAAAGGTTATGATTAGTGGTCAGACTGCATGACATTGATTATATCACAACTGGTTGAAATACGATCTGAAGGTTAATTAATGCTCACTAAATAATTCAAAGTTAGGTTTCAAAAATTGCTACTTCAACTACTTAGAACAAAATAGAGCTCTGCCTCTTTTTATAACTGATCCATCTAATTACCCCATAACCCTTCATATATTACTTATATAAACAATGGCAAAGAAAACTAAAGATTCCAATTAAAATAGGAGTTTGTCACCTGAAGAGTGAATGCTCAGTCTCTCTGGAAGGACATACATCTCACAGCTGTTTCAAAGTTACACTTTACAGCTGTTAAAAGCACTTGTGCTTGATTTTATTTTCTAAAAATTCCACAGTACATCAGCTATGCAAACTATGAGTGGAAACAGTGATTTTGAAAGAAGAACTTTGTAAATAGCTGTATCAAAGGATTTACACATATCTAAAAATATAGCACCCACTAATCCTCCTTTTGTCAAGTCTAGATTTTATTTGCTCTATTAAATGTAAAGTAGCTGTTTCAGTATAGAATAATTTACTCGAAAACCAAAGTAAACTGAACTTAACTTGTGGTCTGGATCAGCATGCCTTGTTCACCTGATAAAGTTAACAGTGCCATGGGAGGATGCTGTAGATGAGATGAGTGGAAGAAACTGCGGTATGCTCATCTAGATATTGTTGTGACAGATATTGTTGTGTTTTGCGGTAGGTAGTATGCTACAGAACTGTTGCCACTGAACCTGCATAAACGACGACAGTGGGGCTTCGACTGCTTTAGTCAAACGGGTTGGCGCGTATGATCGGGTTGCGGTGAGATTGTTAGAGATTGTGGTTAGGAGATTGTGGATTGAGTTGAGTGGGGGACGGAGGGGAGTGACTCAAGGCTCGCCAGAATCACTGGCGAGCCTTCTTGAATGTGTCGTGGGCTAGTCGACGAAATACTGAGGACGGAAGGTGCCCACTTGAAGACCCCAGAGATGTAGCCTACTCAGATGAATCCAGACGGTTGTCATGCTGATCCGTTGGGGAGACCGCACTGTGGTTGATCCCCGGAGCCAACATCACAGACATTGTGTGTGCTGACGCACCATGAAATATACTTCAGCCATTAACACCAGACAGAAGGATATTCTCATCACCATATGAAATGAAGCATAAATGGATGGAGACACATACAGTCTTAGAAAAAAGGGTTCATTGGAGTTCTATATATGAAGCATAGGGTTCTTTACTCATCTCCAAAGAACCTTTTATGGTAAAAAGGTTCTATAATGACAAGAAAGAACCCTTTTGGCACAAAGGTTCTTTATAGGCTATTATTCATTCATATATTACATTATTCTGCAACATTTTGTAGTTGTAATTAAATTATTGTTTATTAAACTGTTGTAGTAACTTAATATCACATTTTAATCATGCTGATTTTTGGAGGAGAACAACTGAAATGGCACTCTTCGTGTAATATTGATTAACTACATAAAATGATATAAATACATACATTTTCGAACCCCCATATCTTGAATTTTGTGATCATTCACATGCATTCATAAATACATTTTAGGGTCTTGATGTTTGTCAATAATATGAAATATTTAATCCGGAAAGGACAAAACAAATGATAACGAATTAACCCCTAAAAGGCTCCATATAGAACCTTTTTCCTGGTTACAAAGAACCCTAAAGGGTTATTTTTATTGAACCCTTAAAAAGGGTTCTGTTTAGAACCTTTTAAAGGTTCCAAATACGTAGCGCTGATAGAACCTTTTAAGGTTCTATATAGAACCTTTTCTTCTAAGAGTGTAGGTTACTGTAACGCTATGTCTTAGTTGGTTCTTATCTAGGCGAAGGCTGAGTGCAGATCAGCATGAAGTTTTAACATCTACTCTCGTGTAATTGAAATCATTATTGAGTTGTTAAGTTGTCAGTTGTTAAAAAAATATCTTCTTCACAACCTTTGAGATTACTGGTAGTATGCTTGTGGGTCTATAATTACTTGATAGATAGATAGATAGATAGATAGATAGATAGATAAAGATAGATAGATAGATAGATAGATAGATAGATAGATAGATAGATAGATAGGTAGATAGGTAGATAGGTAGATAGCCTACATGTTGTGGTTAACAACATAATGACATATTAATACATTTATTCTGTATCTTTGCAAGCAGTCAGGCTTGAGGTTTGGGGTAGGATTAATATTTATATTATTATAACTATTAGGCTCAATATTTGCATGATTCCATGATCGTTGCCCTGGAATCGAGTCATTTGACTAAGGTTGACCATTAGTTTCAGCAGTTTTCAAGCATAAGAAAATAAATGTTTATTTTGTTGTATTACCAATGTGACTATAATTATGACTAATGCAAAATTAATTATCACCACCTTACTCCATTTTTGACAGAAATGATAAGGGCAATGTAAAAACTAGTCAAGGAATGGTGGATAACTTAATGCTGAGCTAATAGAGAGTACATACATTCATTGTCTCAACAAAGGTCAATGCATTAGCTTTGCACAAATAATTTCCCTTTCAAAATATAAATATAATGTTGAGGCTTTCCACAGCCTACAGTATTCAGCTTACCTGGCTCTCAAGCAAAAACGTGTTCGCATATAATGACTCTTTGAAAGGTCAAAGTTACAGTTCTACCAGAAAGACTTGGTAGAATAATGCTGTAACAATTAACCATTTATTAACAGCTAAGCAAGCAATATTATGATAAAATTCCTTGGGGTAGGCCCGGTCCGTAGCTCCCAATCCGGGGGCTCTGCAATTCTCTGCAATTCCTGCCTGAAGACGAAGGCAGGGGCGCAGCCGACCCCCTGTGAGGTATGGGAAGGGACCATCCTGGTGGTGGTGGGGAGGATGGAGGGGAAGGGACCATCCTGGTGGTGGGGAGAATGAATGTGTCAGCATCTGCAAACTCAGACATGTGTAAGTACCCATATTTTATAACTCGTAATTTAATTTACACAGATAAGTCATACATTACCTTTATTTTACATAAAAGTTATTATAAAAAATAATAAAAACATTTAGGAATTAAACAAGTTTTTTTTTTATTAATTATTTTATTAAATAACATTTTTTTTATTCTGATTGATTGTGTAAAAATGTAATATTGATTTTGTGTAAAACCTAATAATAAATATACGATTATGTATACAATAAGATACACTGTCACTGAAACAAATCAGAAGTGAGCTGATTCGTATTCATAATATTTAAAGGAAAATTGAATACAACAAACATTGAGTAAATAACAAAAAGCAAACATTAATAATCTAACCTAAACCCCAAATGAGCGGCTACATAACACTCGTTCACATAAACAAAACATACGGTTCACAATGGCACCATAAAAGTCGGTGTTCTAGAATCATTCCACTGAAACCAAACAATCTGTTCAGAAAGGTTCATTTAATTTCACACAACCTAAAATGTATATATTGCAATATTTCAGAGCAGAGCAGAGTCTCTAGAGCAGCATCATTGACTGCTCAACTTGTGTTCTGTCTTACTGCATTGTGTAGAAGTAATAGTCAGCTGATCATTGTAACAAAATAACTCAGATGATATACGTTTAAGTAACTCAACAAAATGTCAGATGCAGATTTTTTTTTTTTTTTTGGTCACAGAAGCAAAATAGTTTTCCAGTCCGGTGCAAATAATGAACAGGCTGAACTAAATCAGCCAGCATAAAACAAATATAACTAATTGACCAGAGGACTGTAAAACTCTTACCTATCAAAATAGTGACTAATCCATTCATAGTAAAAGGAACATATGCGACAGTCAAGCTAACAGTAGTTACTACAATGAGATGAAACGCTCTTCTCTTCATGTGGTTTTCCTCCTTTCTCTCTCTCCCTCTCTCTCCTGGTCCTGACTGCTTCAGAGCTCTGAGAACAGCCACAAGACAAAACAACTGGATGGAGAGGAAGAGGAGGTACCCTATGGAGTAGGACAATGTATAAATATGTGTGGGACACAATAAAAAAACCACCATGTAGAAAAAACAAGATCCTAGAGTGATTATCCAGGCCGCAGTGGAGCAGGTCACTCTATATCTGAGAGGTTTGTACTTCAGAAAGGTTACAGGATGAGCCACTGCCAGGTAACGCTCAACACACATCAGACACTGAAACAGAGGACGACCAGTGATGCCTTGTCCAACCAAAAACTGTGTAAATGTTATGAGAACTGGAAACGGAAACCATTTTGTCATCAGAATGAGCAAAGAATTCAGAGAGAAAATTATCCCACAAAGAGAGAGACTGAAGTTGAAGACCTCTGATAAAACGCCACTTCCTGTCCCAGTGACGATGAGCCAGATCACGTAGCAGTGTGTCGAAACACCTGACATGAAGCTGAAGGTAAGCATACACATTTCTAATATTCCTATTTCCCAAAGTGGAGATAACGTGTGGTTGGCGAACGAATGAGGTGTGGTGGTGAAGTTCTTCATGAGTTCCATGTTTCTCTTCTCCAACCAGAAGCACAAAAGGAATGATGTTGCAATCGTGATCTGTTGAAAGAAAGAAGTGTAAATGTACCAAAAAAATAATAGAAAGTAAAAATCAATAGCAGTCGACCTGAAGCACAAGATCCGAAGGTAAATTAAAATTACACATTAATGCAGGTCATTTTAATACGACCCAAAGTGTAATTCAATACTGTTACGATATTTAAAGGTCTAGAAGATGTAACGCAACATTCAGATATTCCATTACTGCAGGTAAATGGGATACAGCAGAAAAAACATGACCAGGATTTGAATTGTTGTTACAAACTGGAAAGTTTATTACAAGAAGCCGAAGCCACTAGATCCAGTAAGTGAGCTTTGTAAAATGCAGTAGTTAAATGAAATAATTAATGGGAAAAATAGAACTTAAGTGGCGCCAAAGTAAAGAACCAAACATAACAAAAGAATTCCCTTAAATCTACCCCTAACCTAACAAAAGTAAAATGTGAAAAATAAACCGAATTCTTCAGCATAACCGACGCCCTAGTACTAATCCTTCGCTAAGAAAACAAAAATACGCACACTCCTTACCTAGTGTGTCTAACACTCCTGATCACTACGGGGACAGTGTATATCGCGCAACATACTGACCTGTTCTCTTTTCCCCTTTAGTCGTAAAGACCATTAAACTCTGAACCATTGAAATAACATTAAGGGACTAAAGGTTAGACCACACATGACATGGAAACAAAAATACAAAGCAGGACACAGCACAAACACACACAGCTCTCTCAATGACACACGCTGGAAGGCTTTTAAAACAGCTGGGAGACAGCCGATTGGACGCCGAAGAACCGCCCCGATGATGATGGACAGCTGACACGGCCTATCACCGCAACCTAAGAGCAAATAGTCAGCGTACCAGAGAGGGAGGGAAAACACATAACACAACAACAAACTCTCATAGAACGTCACAAATACAATAAACAAAATATACCCAGATAATATATTGCATTCTAATTTTCAGTACCATACATACCATATAATTATATTGAAGTAAATGTGTCACTTTCAGTCATATATAGGGTTTCAAGTATTCACCCGAAGAGTGAATGTTCAGCCTCTCTGGCTTGACATAAAGCTCACTGCTGTTTTATATAGACACTTCACAGTTGTCACGATTTCAATGATTTAATTTTTTGTCATATAGGACACCGGCTATGCAAAGTGAATATCATGAGGTTACAAAAGACAGACAGTATTGAGTAAACACCAGAAAAACATGGCACCTCTTTGTGGAACATTTATTTAAAAGCTCTGTGTTTACATGAATGCAAAAAATGATCAATTAATGAATTTAATTGCTTCTTATGATGTAGCTTTTATCTAATTGTACTATACTTTCTTATTTACAGTTTTAATTTTAGGATATTAGAATACAAAGTTCTACCAGAAAGACTCGGGAGGCAAAATGACGTGACAAAGCATTCATTTATTAACAGACCAGCAATCAAGTATAATGTCATGAGGTTCTTTGGTGGTGTCGGCCCCGTCCGTAGCTCACAATCAGAGGGTCACGGAATCTGCATTTCCTGCCTGAAGACGAAGGCAGGGGCGCAGCTGACCCACTGGGAGGTGTGGGCAGGGACCATCCTGGTGGTGGTGGTGAGAATGGAGGTGAATGTTGGCGTCAGCATCTGCAAACTCAGACACTTGTCAGATGTGAGGGTAATAAGTGACTCACAATTGAGTCTTCATGGCAGAACTTACGCTAGAGCTTTCATTTTAATGAATACCAGGCATATTTCCTATACTGAAGTCTAAATCTAAAAATGGGCTTTTCATTTAGTTTTGACACAATTGATTTACTGCAACACATACTGTAGAGTGAATTCAAGTAAATTGCATGGTCCATTTAAGCTTGATTGAACTGTGCCCAATTGTTATGCTCTGTCAAAGCATATAAAAATTTAACTAAACGAACACTGTTTCTTTAAAAGAAAAAAGAAAAATTTGCTCATGGAATAGGACACTGATGATTGTGGCCACACCTCAAAGAAGGACTCCATCACAATGAAATGTAGTAAGCCCTTTGATCACCATATGTCCTGACCACTGTTCTGACCTCTAGAGGTCACAGAGGAGACAGATGTCGGATTGTTTCGAAGCCTTGAAACAATACGGCACAATACGTTACGATCCACGAAGCCTCGATCTGCCCACCCCTACCTATCCATATAAGTCAAATGAACAACAGATATCTTCCTTGACTACCTTACTAACCCAAAACCAGAAAAAAACAAGTGTTGGCAAACAAAAGTGGCACCAACCCTACTGCGTCTGTGGCAACAATAATGGGTCTATAACACACCAAGCTTTCTCTGTCACTATACATACTTTCTTAAAGAAGCATTAAGGCTCAGAGCATGCAACATTCAATAAAGTCTGGGAAAGTGGACAGGCCATGCTCTCTCTGGTGAACAGCCAGATCCCGCTGTTTAAATGGAAGCTCCTCTTCCCAGACTCTGATGAGGAACAGGTGGCATCAATAGGCTCTTGTGAGAGGACAGGGTGGAACAGAGGAAAACAGACAAAAACTACACTTCCCAGTTTGCTGTTGGGCAGCAGGGAAACA
This sequence comes from Semotilus atromaculatus, assembly GCA_031834385.1. NCBI lineage: Eukaryota > Metazoa > Chordata > Actinopteri > Cypriniformes > Leuciscidae > Semotilus > Semotilus atromaculatus. The sequence goes on from JAULUF010000053.1 coordinate 5,639,322, forward strand.
AAATAGTCACAGACGCACATATTCAGAAACACATTAGGTTCACACTATTGTTCACACAAATTATCCGCACTAACAGAGCAATCACACCAGAGTGTTTGTATATATATACACACAACCACATGAATTGTACACATTTACAATACAAATATATATACAATAAGTGTGAAGACACCCATAGTCACATTTTTATCACACTTTTATCATATGAGATCCTGACAGGGTGATCAGGACATGTGACATGGATAATGACACAAGGTCGACTTAACTCTACATGTTACAGAAGCTGAGGCAGGAGAGTTTTCCATTTCGGTGCAGATAAAGAATTGGCGGAACTAAAGAAGCCACCAAAAAACAAATATTACTAAGTACCCAGGGAATATGAAAACGCTGCTCTGACACAGCAGATAACAATCCAGTTACAGTTAATGGAACATATGTGATAGCTGTGTTCACAGTAGTTATAACAATGAGATTAAATGCTCTTCTCTTCATGTGGTTTTCCTCCCCTCTCTCTCTTTCTCTCTCTCCTGGTCCTGACTGTTTCAGAGCTCTGAGAACCGCCACACAGCAGAACAACTGGATTGAGAGGTAGAGTGTGAGTTGCACTGAGAGGAACCACATAAATGTATAAACAGTAAGCATAAGTAGAAGACAAAGCATGCAGCACAAACAGGATCCAAGAGTGATTATCCAGGCCGCAGTGCAGCAGATCACTCTATATCTGAGAGGTTTGTACTTCAGAAAGGTTACAGGATGAACCACTGCCAAGTAACGCTCAACACACATCAGACACTGGAACAGAGGATGACCAGTGACAGAAAGTCCAAAGAAAAACTGTGTTAATAATGTGAGACTTTGAAATGGAAACCATTTTGAGACTGGAATGAGCAAAGCGTTCACAGAGACAAAGATTCCACAAACAGAGAGATTGAGGTTGAAGAACTCTGATGCAACTCCACTTCCTGTTGGTGTCATGATGATAAGCCATATAACATAGAAGTGTGTAGGAACCCCGAACAAGAAAACGAAGCCAAAAAGACACGATGCTAGGATGTCAATTTCAAATACAGATGTTGTAAGGTTGGTGGATGCTTCATCTATGGTGAGGTTCACTGCAGAGTTACTCATGGTTTCCTCTTCAATCTTCTCACTCCAAAAAAAAAAAATTTAAATTAAAAATTACAATTTTGATCTACACAGAGAAGTGCAAAGGTCAAGGTTAGCGGTCAGACTACATGTACATCAATTTAATCACAGCCTGCTTTGAAGATTAAATCTGAGGATAAAATTATTGTACACTGAATTGGATTTCATTAAAATCCCTCCATATTATGATAACAATATATTGGGTTTCAAGTCATTTACTTCACCTTCAATGACAAAAACAGAGCTCCATAACAAAATTCATCTAACCTACCTACCCATAACCCTTTTATTTGATTTATAAAAACAATAGTAAATTGTATATTGTTTTACATTATGTTCAACACAATAGAAGAAAATAATTTGAATTGAAAAGAGGAGTTTGTCACCTGAAGATTGAATGCTCAGTCTCGATGCTCAGAGATTACAGATGTCATTGTATTTGTACACAAAGACTTGTGCATGATTTTACATTCTAACCATCACACGGTACATCAGCTATGCAAAGAAAAGTGGAAATAATGCATTTTAAAGGCCATGGTACTCAACTTCAGAAGCCAAAAGGAACATATTCACACCACAGATGAGATGGAAAAATACATCAATTACCATGCATGGGTTAATGTACAGGCCATTTCCTTCACACACCCTCACACACACATGGGAGTCTCCAGAGACGTAATGGTTTTTATACTGTACAAACTGTATATTATATCCCCTTACACTAACCCTAAACCTACCCACCACAGAAAACTTTCTACATTTTTACAAAATGAAAAAATATATATTTATCTCCTCATGGGGTTTCTCTCTTGACACGAGTCTCCGTGTGTCTGTGTGCATTCAGATTGAAGTCCCCAATGGGATAGAAACACACACACACACGCACACACACATGTTGGTGCAACAGCATTATGAGGACTCTCCATAGGCGTTATGGTTTTTATACTGTACAAACTATATATTCTATCCTTACACTGCCCCTATCCCTAAACCTACCCATCACAGGAGACATGCTGCATTTTTTTTTTTTTTTATAAAACATTGTTTTTTATGTTTTTTTTAAGCCATTTGATTTATGAGGACTTTTGAAGTGTCCTCATAAACCACCCATAAGTTGTAATACCAGTGTAATACACATGTCATTATACAAATTTGTGTCCTCATAAATCACATAAACCAACCCACACACACAGGCACACAGACACACACACACACACACACACACACACACAAATGAAACATCATGTAACATGCACAAAAAAACGCTTGGCAAAACGCATGGGACAGTTCGGTAAGTCACTTGGATAATCACAATGGCTTAGGGGTCACTTTTAGAAAATTATAGGTAAATTAAATGACATGGTATGTTAATGTAATGATAATATATTACAGTACTGAAACCTAGTACTGCATTGATCTGTTACACATCAACCGATTATTCAAAACTGCCATAAGTGCTGGTTAGTCTTTGAAATGTCTTTTTTTGGTAACATGGTCCCTTTTGAACATTCTGTTGACTATAAGTAACTTTGCATATAACTCTCATTAGAGTATTAGTAGACTGTCTGCTTAATATCTGCCAACTCTTTATTGTGATGCTCCTCCAACTCTACTGACTATAAGTAACTTTTCTACATGTCAACTTATTCTAACCCTAACCCTACCAGTCTACTAATACTCTACTGAAACTCTAATGAGAGTTAGTAGACGTGTAGGTGCAATTCTACTTATAGACAACCGAATGTGTTAAAGGGACCATCAAAATAAAGTGAAACCCTTTTTTTATTTCATAATGTAGTCAATGTGAGTTGAAGCACACAAATTAATTAACAATTTTTTTAGCCAAATAACTATATTGTTAAATGCTAACAGTGTGAAACACATTTAACTACATGTTGTGGTTGACAAAATACTGACGTTTTCATACGTTTATTCTGTTGCTTTACAGGCAGTCATGCTTGAGGTTTGCGGTAGGATTAGTATTTATATTAGTATAACTCTTAGGCTCAACATGTGTATGATTCCATGATGGTTGCCCTGGAATCGAGTCATTTGACTGAAGTAGACCATAATTTCAGCTGACTACATTTCAAAGACTAACCAGCACTTATGGCAGTTTTGAATATTCGGCTGTAGTGTTTGTGTTATTTTTAATTTATTTTTCATTGGAAACACTTCACTTTCTCAAAGTCTCATTATTTGTTAGAATTAGTTAACTTGATGTAATATATGACTAACAATGACTAACAATGAACAATACTTCTGATCAATCTTAGTTAATGTTCATTTAAACAACTTTTAAAAAAAATGTTGTAGCCTATATGTTAACATTAGTTAATGCACTGTAAACAAAACATATTTTTATAATCTCTTTTTATAATAAAATCTACAGTTTTGCTTATTGTTACTTCATGTTAGTTAGTGTATTAAAGGAATAGTTGACGCAAAAATGAAAATGATGTCATCATTTTCTCACCCTTAAGTTGTCCCAAACCTGTATGAATTTATTTCTTTTGCTGAACACAAAGGAAGATATTTTGAAGAATGTGTAAACAAACAGTTGATGGATCCCATTGACTTCCATAGTATGGTAAACAAAAAAATCACAAGTCAATTGGGTCCATCAACTTGGTTACTGTCATTCTTAAAAATATATTATTTTGTGTTCAGCAGAAGAAAGAAATTGTGAACAACGTCTTTTTGTAAACTGTCACCAAAATTTGACATTCTGACACAAAACCAATTCAGAAGTTGTTATATTTCTTTATTAAACTGTGAAAATTAAAAGCATTATATGCATTAAACATATAACAAAGAGCACCTTAATGTATAAACTTAAACACAATGATAAAGTTAAATTACTCTTAAACTTGTTATCAATAAACAACAGAATAAATTATTCATAATGCCATTAGAAAAAACACTAAATAATAGCAAACATTCCAAAATCTCAGGTATGCAATTTGTTAGGGTAATATTATTCACCAAAGTTTCATATTTAGGTCATTTCATATAACCTAAAATATCTATTCTAAATAAAACCGCGTAATTTTTATAGTATTATATGTCTCTCTAGAGAACATGACTCAGATTGGTCAATCGCAGCATTCAACGGTCAAATATTTCTAAATGATGACAGTCTTGACGAAGCTAAATTATTAACTGCCCAATGTGTGTGCCGTGCCTCTGCAGTCTCTAAAGGTTAATAACTAATATAAAAATGTCCTGTCTATGCAGTTATTTATTTGTCATGTAGCCATGTAATATTCAGCTTAACACTCAATATTCAATAACACAAAATAAAACACGACAGGGTGATAAGGAGTCTGGCGCAAAGCAGGCGATAAAATTATCAATAACTCAACAAAATGTAAATTTCTTTTGAGAACAGAAGCAGAAGAGTTTTCTAGTCCGGTGCAGATACAGTCCAGGGTGAACAAAACCAGCCAGCATAAAACAAATGTAACTAATTGACCAAAGAATCTGAATGAGCTGCTGTGTCGCAATAGAGTGCAATCCAGTGGCAATATATGGAACATATGTGATAACCGAGCTAGCAGTAGTTACTCGAATGATGTAAAAAGCTCTTCTCTTCATTTGGTTTTCTTCCTCTCTCTCTCCCCCTCTCTCTCCTGGTCCTGACTGCTTCAGAGCTCTGAGAACAGCCACAAGACAAAACAACTGGATGGAGAAGAAGAGGAGGAACTGCAGTGAGTAAAACCATATATACATATATGTGATAAATAAGAGAAAACTAAACATGCAGAGCAAACAACTGCCAAATATAATGATCCAGGCCGCAGTGCAGCAGATCACTCTATATCTGAGAGGTTTATACTTCAGAAAGGTTACAGGATGAACCACTGCCAGGTAACGCTCAACACAAATCAGACAATGAAACAGAGAATGACCGGTGACATAAAGTCCAAAGAAAAACTGTGTTAATAATGTGAGACTTTGAAATGGAAACCATTTTGAGACTGGAATGAGCAAAGCGTTCACAGAGACAAAGATTCCACAAACAGAGAGATTGAGGTTGAAGAACTCTGATGCAACTCCATTTCCTGTTCCTGTCATGATGAGCCATATAACATAGGCGTTTGTTGGAAACCCAGATATGAAGTGGAAGATCAACATACACATTTCTAATGTGTCTATTCGCCAAAATGATGATGATGTGATGTTTGCAGGTGTATGAAGTGTGGTGAAGTTTGTCATGTCTACTTTCTTCAGTCAGAACCAGAAGAACAATGGAACAATGTTGCAGTTGTGATCTATGGAAAAAAAGAAGACCAAATGTTACAAGACAATCTAAAGGCTAAATTACACTACATTATTGTAAGCAATTGTAACAATTCTACATAATACCTAAAGTATACACAAACAATAAATGCATTCTAGTTTTAAATACAATGCTATATAATAATTTGAAAAATGTTGTAGCTTAAGGTCAAATAGAAAATCTAAATTTCTGTTTCTTTTTCCAAAGATCAAACCTATTTTACTCAACTAATTAATCCAGCATGCTCATCATAACCCTTACCCCGTGTGTCACAGTGACTTTGTTATATATTATAAAGCCGGGACAAAGACAATGAATCAAAGTGAACAGTTTGTCACCTGGAGAATTAATGTTCTGTCTTTCTGGATTGACATAAAGCTCACTGCTGTTATATAGTCACTTCACAGATGTCCCCATGTGTATACAATTTCATTTTCTAAACATCACAAACACCATCTATGCAAATACATCTAATAATCACACTCGTGTTTTTGCATATTACTGAAAAGAAAAACAAACTAATCAATCAAAAATGAGAGTTTGTCACGTGAAGAGTGTATGTCTAGTCTCTCTGGGTGTAAATGACACTCTGTGCTGTTTTTCTAGTCTCACTTTACAGCTGTCACAAGAATATATGTACATAGCTTCATATGTAACATGTCACTTAAAACAAAACATATGCAAACATATGCAAGTCATGCACAAGATTCAAAATGATCAATGATCTTCCATTCAAATGTCTTAAAACATTTAAATCGAATGGAGAAATTGTGCATTTCTGAGGACAGTTTAATTGTAGAAATGACTCTTCATACAGCTCATAACATTCAAAGAGGTCTCTCTTGGGGGTGGGTGAATGATCAAAATCTCGATATGAATTATTTTATTTCACGACAGCAATATATAATACGATAGAATTATTTTTGTGTGAAATGTAGTTGCAAAATTACTTATAGTCAGTAGAGCGTCTTTTGGAGGACCATAACAATTAAGTATTTGCAGATATTAAGCAGACAGTCTACTTGTCACAGTCATCGTCTGCACCCGTCTGTATTCGTCTGCACTACACTTCCCAGAATCCCTCTTGTTTTCACACCTGCACTCACTTCCTCAATTACCCACCTGTTCATCTTCTTCATCTGTGTCACCTGTTTCAGTTCATTAGTGTGTGTATTTAGTTCCTACTGTTCTTGTTACATTGTGTTAATGTGTGTAAGAAATCTTCTGACTGTCTGTATCTATCTATCTGTGTGAACTGTATTATATGTTCCATTGGAAGTAAAGATTATTGGAATTGGATCTGTTGACCGCTGCCTGCTTCGTCTGCCCAAACCACATCGTGACACTACTAATACTCCAATGAGAGTTAGTTGACATATAGTTGCAAAGTTACTTCAATTGCACATTCAAAGGGACCATCAAAATAAAGTATTACCAAAACTTCTCAAGCTTACAGAAGACAAGAAGTCAGTGATAAAATAAGAACAAAGAAACTAATTACAAGCAATAGGACATCACAACTACAATAGAAAAAAAAAAAAGAATTGAAAGTAGACCAACAATTATTAAGGCAAGAGCAGTGAAATATTTTCTCTTTTTTTGTTGTATGCTTAACATTAATGACAAACAACAGCAAATATTGTGCTGTTGTCACTTTAAGACCGAATGCACGGATTCAATTAGGCTAATGTTACACACGTGCAACATTTCCGCCGTAAATAAATTATACATTTTATCTAGGTTATGTTAATTAGCTGTCTAGTGATGTATGTTTATGCTAAAATATAGTAAAGTAATGGTTTGCATTTTTAAAAACATCTATCGTGTGTCATTATGTGTAGTGAGTTTGGCACATGATTTATGTTCCGTACTTCAGAACCTCCGTTAAGGGAACATAGTGAGCATTGATGCTCCTTGGTTCCCTTTCAGAAGCTATACGCTCAATGCTGCGCTTGGTTCAGCGCTCTGGGAACACTTTTTGTGTGACCAGCTGTGAATATATGTGTGCAACACATCAATGGAATTGACTTTGAACTTTTATAGCCTCGGGCAGTGTCAGTGACATCATCGGAATGTACACTCGTCAAAGGATATAATTGGATATCGACAGGTCATTTTGTCTTCAGAACAATCTTGTGTGTGTTCTTCTCAAGCTCTCTGTTTGTCAGCGGCAGTCTCTTACATAAATCACCAGGGCAGTCTGCACTCACGCCGCTTAAACAGGCTAGCGCAGCAAATTTTGATTTGGGTACAGGATAACCTCCTCTCTCTTAAAGTAGTCTATATCCCTTGTGATTAGCCTCCCAACAGACAGCGCAATGTCCCCTCTACTTCTCTCTAAGTTAAAGAAAGCCCATAATGCACCTGTATGCGTTTCTTCTGGTTTCTTTGCTCCCGGGAGTTCTAGCCAGAGTTCGCCAACAAGGGTCTTGACCTTCGTACTAATAGCGCCGCGTTGGCCGAACAGAATATGGTTCTCAAAGATAATATCTCTCCTAGACGGCTCGCCTTGGGCAATACTGGAGAGGAGGGACCTTCTGTCTCAAGCGCAGAGGACGATATTTCATCCCCGGTCCGAGCTGTGGAACCTTCATGTCTGGCCCATGAAGGGTACCAATTAAGGGACACTGGGCTTTCACCTGAAGTTATTGAGACTACTAGAAAAAATGTTATGGCAATAAATGGGGTGTCTTTGAAAGGTGGTGCACTGCACGTAATGCAGATCCAGTTAACAGCCAGATTGCTTCAGTTCTGGGCTTCCTGCAGGAGAAATTATCAGCAGGCACATAACCACTCTCAGGGTTTATGTGGCCGCTTCATTGTCTTGCGATGACCTTGATTGACGAAGGGAGCATTAGGGAAGCATCCTCTAGTTCAGTGGTTCCCAAACATTTTGAAAGCATGGCACCCCTTTGTAGCATTTTTTTTTCCCCACGGCACCCCAACCCAATTAAACTAAACGAAGGCCTACATGTGTACATACATATTTTTTATATTTATCTGAAAATAGCATATAAATGATCAAATTGACTTGTTATATCAAACAACTTGGGAGAAAAATGAGAATATTGGAAAAAAAAACTTGAAACCACTTTAAACCACTTTTTACACTCACTATAGTTAGCTTAGCAGCATGTGGGACATGCCAGTCACATATATCCAATCAAAGAAAATCGTATAAAATGAGAAAAACACATTTCAAGAGATTTATCATGGCATATGTGTGTAAATGTTTGTTGATTTATCATAAAACCTCAGAATTTCATTATTTTGCATAATGTTCATCATGACTGATTCTGTGATTCTGATGAGGACACCAAAGGCACTTAGTGATTTTGACCCATACATAAAAATTTAATCTAGATGAGAAAACAACAAATGAAGATAAAAACCGCACTCTCTAGAGTCAACAGAGGGAATGAGCCAAAGGGGATTTCATCGCAGCATCTTTGGAACCTTCACACACCAGCTGCAGAGCGTTACCTGTTCCTTATACCTCAGGTACTCACTCCAAATCAATTCCCCTCAACCCCGAAAGTCTTCCTCTGGCCACTGTGCATTCACGTCAGTGACTGACAAACGCACATACACACAGGCACACAGGCACACACACACATAAACGAACATTCACAACTCACAAACAGCCCCAAACTCATTCAAGTCATGCTCAGAGCGAGCGCTTTTTTTTTGTTCCGGATTTGTATAGGATCATTTCTGAGTGTCACGATTTACATATGAGTGTTAATAAGTGTGATATCTTGAGTTATATTTTGCATTTGATATTGGGTTGAGAAATGGACTTTTGAAATCATGGACTAACATTATTGATTAATGCGAGCCTACCCCACACGACCTACATCAAACGCATTGTGATCCGTTTAATGTACCAAACCTCTGTTATGGGAATATGAAAATGTTATTGTTTGTTTTTGTTTTGTTAAAAGAATAGGTGAAGGTGTCAGTCGTCCGATGTCGGTGAAAGGTTTCATCAGCCAGCTCTTCAAAGGATAGGCTGCATCACCAAGGACATAGTACCCCACATCATGTCCACAAATGTTCTTTGTAACATCAGGTAGTAACAAACCCCTATCCACTAGGTCCCACAATCCTGACAAATGCAGGACTGGCATCATGCAGGCTCCCTGGCTCTCCTAAAAAAAAAGAAATCCTAAAGAGACTCCTTCCATCCACAACAGCCTGTAGGATGATAGAATGCCAGCCCTTTCGGTTGAAGTACTCAGTGTGGTGGTACTCTGGTCCATGAATGGGGATGTGTAATCCATCAATTGCACCTACACACTGTGGCAAACCCCATCTGCGCTCAAAATACGCAGCTGCTTCTTTTTTTTTTTTTTTTTTTTTTTTTTTACTTTTCACAGTTCGGTAACTGGATAACTTCATGCATAAGTACCTTCTAAACATATGAGCAGAAATCATTAACATAGTGACACACAGTAGCAACTCTGACTCCAAATAAATGAGAGATGCTTCTATACTCTGAGTTGGTTGCAAGTTTCCATAGTGCAATGGCGATTCTTTTTTGAATGGGTACACAATGTCGGTAGTTTGTGTCATGACTCTTTGGGGTTGCAATCGATGACAGAAAAGTATCCTTAGACATCTGGACATTCTTTATCCACTGGGCTTTGGTAAAAGTTGGAACGATGCTGTCTCACCATCCCGTTGTTCTATTGTGTATCCAAACCGATCGCAAAACATGACACATTCGATAGTACCCGCATTTCTAAAGCACACAAAAGTGGCGAAAAATAAGTTGTTCACATTATTCACAACTCTTTAATTTGGTTTATTTTGATGGATTCATTTCTTACCAATCTTTTTCTTTCTGCCCGATGGCACGCATTCATCCCAGCAATCTCACGGTCAATGTCCGCAATAGCTGATAACATACGTGGTCTAATTTTACATCTAACATTACAAGCTTTCTGAATACGCTTTAGTATCAGTGCTTGCCTCTTTTCTGCCATTTTGTTAATAACCTCCTTAGAGTTATGAAGCATAGGAGTCATTCAGATCCAATTGCAGCTTGTCTTTATTAAATAGAATAGCCAGCCAAGGGTCATACACCAGCAAACACAACAGAGAAGATCAGGCAAAATCGTGGTTAATTAACAGGCAGGATATCTGGGCAGGCAGCATAAAAAAAAGAGGATACAGGAACCAGGCAGAAGATCAGGAACAGACAAGGTCACAACAGGCTGATAAACACATGGAAAAACACTTGGAAATGTTTACAGCAGCAAAACAAGACTTAGCCCAGAGTCTTGTGTGAGTGTGGCTTAAATGAGTGTTTGACCATGAGGTGCAGGTGTGTGTAATCAGCGCAGTGCAGGTGTATGGTGTAATTAGTCCAGGGAGATGCATTATTGGAAATAGAGTCCGTAATCACCCAGGGAGTACGTGGCTAATCGTGACAGAGCCCCCCCAGACAGTTCAGGGGACAAAGGTGGACCAGAGAGTTCATGTGGCCAGGGTGGACCAGACAGTTCAGGTGGCCAGGGTGGATTAGACAGTTCAGGGGACAAAGGTGGACCAGACAGTTCAGGGGACAAAGGTGGACCAGACAGTTCAGGGGACAAAGGTGGATCAGACAGTTCAGGTGGCCAGGGTGGATCAGACAGTTCAGGTGGCCAGGGTGGACCAGACAGTTCAGGTGGCCAGGGTGGACCAGACAGTTCAGGTGGCCAGGGTGGACCAGACAGTTCAGGTGGCCAGGGTGGATCAGACAGTTCAGGTGACAAAGGTGGACCAGACAGTTCAGGGGACAAAGGTGGACCAGACAGTTCAGGGGACAAAGGTGGACCAGACAGTTCAGGTGGCCAGGGTGGATCAGACAGTTCAGGTGGCCAGGGTGGATCAGACAGTTCAGGTGGCCAGGGTGGACCAGACAGTTCAGGTGGCCAGGGTGGACCAGACAGTTCAGGTGGCCAGGGTGGACCAGACAGTTCAGGTGGCCAGGGTGGATCAGACAGTTCAGGTGACAAAGGTGGACCAGACAGTTCAGGTGACAAAGGTGGACCAGACAGTTCAGGTGGCCAGGGTGGATCAGACAGTTCAGGTGGCCAGGGTGGACCAGACAGTTCAGGGGACAAAGGTGGACCAGATAGTTCAGGGGACCAAGGACTGGGAGGACTGGGAGGAGCAGTCGCGCACAGTTCTATGTCACCAGATGAATTTGCATAATTATCCTGGTACTTAAGGCCACGGTGTAAACACAGAAAGCTACTGGTCTGGGGGAAAAAAAAGTTCCTGGGACAAATTGTTCCGGAAAATTTCGGTGGGAACACTGCTTAAGTTAATAAAACTTGTGCACAATACATATTTGGTTCTGACTCTCTGCCTGCAACAGTCACTTAAATGATTTTCTAATTGTTATCTCATTGTAAGACATAACACAATGTACCAACCATGATTTTTAAATTAAAAGAACACAGAAAGAAAGAAAAAAAAGAAGAAAAAAAAGAAAAAAGAAATACATTTTCGTGTATTATTATTATTTCGTGTAAATACATGTTAGTTACTTTTTCTTGCTGAAATGCTCATTGTTAAATGAGTATGTTCATGTTAGTTAGCTTACTCCCAATAAGTATTGAAATAGTACACATACAATTATAGTATTTCACTGATATTACTTGCTACATACTTGGAAAATATAAATTAACTTTCACTGTAAACACGATGGGTTGTTTCAATGATTGAATATAATTAAGCTATTAAACTTAAAAATTTTGACATTTTCAATAATAATAATAATAATAATAAACATAATATTTGTGTAAACGAATAAATTGGTGCAAAAAAAAAATCTTTTTAAGGTGGTGGATATCTCAAAAAAAATGTGACAAAGGCTATACTGTGTATGTATGTATATATATATATATATATATATATATATATATATATATTTATTGTTTCTCTCCTGGAGGATACATTTACAGTTTCAATTCAACTGGAAGAACAGTAATAATTTAAAATGTTCTATACTGTTGTTGACAGCTGTATACTATGTTGTTAAAGTTGTTAATAAATAAAAAATAATAAATAAGAATTAGTTACATAACTTTTGAGTAACAGAGACAGGATCGTTTTTCAGCATGGTACAGATAAAGAACAGGCTGAACAAAACCAGCCAGCAAAAAACAAACTATACAAATGCACCAAAGTACACGAATATTCTGTTTTGTCACAATGATAAAGAGTCCTGTGATAATATATGGGATATATATGATGACCGTATTGACAGTGTTTATTAGAATGACATTAAAAGCTCTTCTTTTTATGTGGTTTTCCTCCCCTCTCTCACTCCCTCTCTCTCCTGGTCCTGACTGCTTCAGAGCTCTGAGAACAACAACAAGACAAAACAACTGGATGGAGAGGAAGAGGAGAAACTGTGTTGAAAAGAACCATGTTTGTTCTATAGTATTCAGCGGGAAGAGCATAGAGAAAATGCAGGAGCCAAGAGTGATTATCCAGGCCGCAGTGCAGCAGATCACTCTATATCTGAGAGGTTTATACTTCAGAAAGGTTACAGGATGAACCACTGCCAGGTAACGCTCAACACACATCAGACACTGAAACAGAGGACGACCGGTGATGCCTAGTCCTAATAAAAAACTCATTAATATTGTGAGACTTGAAAACCAAAATAACAGTAGAAAAATCAAACTATTCAGACAGATACCAATCTCACAAACAGACAAATTGAGTTTAAAGAACGCTGATACAACTCCACTTCCTGTGGTGACGATGAGCCATATAACATAGGAGTGAGTAGGAAGGCCAATTAGGAAACTAAAACTGCATGCATACATTTCAAAAATGTCCAATGTCCCAAAGGAATAGGTTGTGGATGATTCAGTGGTGAAGTTCACTGTAGAGTTGTTCATTTCCTCCTTGAGTTTTCAAAATCCCATTCATAAAATTAATAAATAGTTGCAACAGTGATCTATTGGATAGAGAAGAGCAAATGTACTAAGAAAAAAGCCTAAACAAATTGACTCCAGATATAAATCTTCAATATCCCAGTCTCCAACACTCATATTTCCTATATTAAATATCTTTCATGTCCAGGTAATTTAAAGTGACATAATTAGTAAACCAATACATAAGCCATAATTCTACACAATAGTTTAAACAATTTTTTTTAATTACCCAAAATATTACTTAAAAATTGTATGATTATATTAATAGCAACTAATTATAAAACGAATGTTGTGCATTTCTTAGCTTAAAATTGAAACAATTCAGCACCATTTTACTCATTCAGCTAATTTTTTTTATTCACTCATAACATGTAAACTACATCTAATAATCACACTTATGCTTGTGCATATTATTGAAAATAAAAACAAACAAATCAATCAAAAATGAGAGTTTGTCACCTGAAGAGTGAATGTCCAGTCTTTCCCGGTGTAAATGACACGCTGTTTTGTCTCACTTTACAGCTGTCAGAAGAATATATGTGCATACTGTAACATTTCACATAAAACAAAACATATGCAAACATATGCAACACACACACACAATTCAAAATGATTGATTGCATTTAATTCAAATGGCTTAAAACATTTAAATAGAAGGAGAAATTGTGTGCATTTGTTTTCTGTGGACAGTTTAATTAGAAATGTACACTGATAAATGCAAGCTTTTGAAAACGGGTTTCAAAGTGCAAGTTTCTGAAAACTATACCGTTATCGTCTCTTGTGTAAACTACAAAAACACGAATTTGTGAAAATGGTGACGTCATGCGTATTATGCTGAGTCATTAGCCTCTTTCACACATACAGTCTTTACTGGTAAAATAACGGTAAGAGATCATGTGTGAACAGGACCTTTTCAAAAATAGTAAATTGATTTGGGCAATTTACCAGTAAGGGAATAAGTGAATTATACGTTTTTTAATTCGTTTTTTTAAAGCTGCAGTCCATAGCTTGTCCTCTTTGTCACCATCTCTGTTCGAAATCTGCAATTGCAGTTATTCGCGGAATTATCATCTTTACGTGGGTTGTAAATCGGCATGAAACAGCGCGGATGAACACAGTGTTTTGAGGCGAGTGCTGCTGTCAATCACCGCGCTGTGTGGATACTGTCATTCAGAATCACAGATTCACTTTTTTAAATTTGACCAACATAAGAATTTTCACCGGAAAATGTCTTCTGAACAAGTAAGTAACATCCATTTTTGTTCTGATCAACTAAGGGGGAAAAAGCATTCGACATGACAAGCGATCGTTAGATTTAATCAACGCGATTTACAGCGACTGTGCAAATTATACTTTGTTCTCAAATTGTTCATGTTAACAACATCAGCATTGCGTGACTAACGTTACATTTAATGTGTTTTATGGTTACCTGTGTAGTTCAGAATTCATATTCTCCATAATAGCTAAACGAGAAAGGCACAACAAAGGAAACTCCATAACTGTGTGAATTAAGAAAACAGTGGTACTGTTATACGATTGAACTATTGAAATGTCTTACTTGTTAAGCAGAAAAAAGCCGTCTCTTCTTCCGTTTTGAACCCCTTCAAAACACGGAGTTCACGCACCTTTCAAAAGCCCTGCCGATGTTTATCCTTGTGTTCGCATGAGACGGTTTCTTTCTCTTTCTCTAGCCACCTTAAATCCGAAGTACAAAGTCTTTTGGGTTTTATAACTGGTGAATCTCCAGTTGACACTGATGATTGTTGTTTGGATCTGTCTGGATCCGCCATAAGTTTAACTACACTGTAAAAAAAAAAAAGTTAATTTACAGGTAAAGCCCTGTATTTTTTTACAGAATTTTGCCGTTTTTTCATTATACAGTGAATACCTGTTAATTTACAGATTTTTGCTGTAATTTAAAGGTCCACTATTATATTTACAGGTAATTGTTTGTATTTTGGTTTTACATCAATTTTACCGTTTTTTTTAAGGAAATTGTCTGTATTTTTACAGGGTTGTGTGTAATTTTACATTAAATATTCAGTAATATTTTACAGATTATTTCTGTGAAATTAGAAAACAAAGAAAAGAAGGTATAACTGCAGAAATCAGCAGTCATTTAACATGTTGTCCTTGAAGATCATTAAGCATGTGGATGTCAAAGTGAGTTTTAAGGTTAAATAATTGTATTTGTATACAGTTGTATACAGTCTTTTAAATGTTGTCTTGCAAATATAAAATCTTTATAGTCGTAAGCAATAAAGTCTTGCAAATCTTTCAGACCGTATTTTAATCTTGTCTGGCAAATGTGCTCATTTTGATAATCATTTGTATTATTCTCCCCTAATTTCGTGTTATGTGTTTTATGAATATTTTTCCAAATCTGCGTTGCTGCACACATTGCGTGGCTTTGTGTGCGTGCGACTGTGTGTGTGTGTGTGTGCTCGCGCGGGCGCGCGCAATGACGCAGATTCAAATTATCCGCCAATACTTTTCCGATGCTTAGTCCCGCCCACCACAACGGTTAGCTGTTTGGACCTGTGTCAACTCAAGCAAGCGGGAGATTTGAATTTAGTCTACGGTTAAAAAAAAAAAAAAAAAAAAATTTAGTCTACGGTTGTGAAGTGGATTGTTTGCGATCACAGTGGTTCAAAGCTATAGGCCTAATCGTATTCGTCAGGAGCAGCCGTAAGCAGGAGCACTGAACACAAGAGTTATGTTAACGTTACAGTCCGGGTGTCAGTCAGTCCGTTCGGAAATAACGCGCCCTTTTTCATTGAGCCTGGATCGTCACAGCGGACATCATCATGCCAAGCAACCGATCACCGGCTGAGGTAAGAGTCTCTCATACTATTATGTAAACGATATTTTATATTACATTGATTTGTGTAAAATTGACAGTTTCCAAGGTATCGTTAGCATTAATGTTCAGTCATAACTGTTGCCGAGAGCTGGAGGGCAAAACACTACAGCATGCCTTTCAATTTGCCATCTGTTTTAAGAAAGATCAGTTGAACATCTCTAAAGACCTAAAACAAGCTTTAGTAACGTTAGACTTGTTATGCGTATCAAAGTCCGTCCAATTTTGTATAAAATCTTCGTTATGATAACTTAGTCAGTCAATCAATCTCTTAAACGGCGGGACATTTTGAAACACTGTCTGGAAGCTGAAAACTCTTCTCTTAAAAAACATCCTTGATTGTATTATAGTAAAATTGTAGTAACCACGTTTTTGGCAGATTTATTACCAATTTAATAACCACAGTTTTACTAAAAATGGACCTACCTTTTTGTTTTTGTTTTCTTAGTAACGTTAGTTAAACCATGGCTAATTTTGAAATGGTTAACGTGACTAAGTTACGTTGTTACTTGTTAACTCTATCAAGAATGTTAAGAAATCGAATTCAGTTCTGTAACGTTACTTGTTAATAATACAGCGAAGACTAGAGTATGAATATAACATAATGAACCCCTATGTGTAACTGATGCAGCTAGGTCACGGTAAATCATATTCATTTTTAATTTATATGTAGCTAAAATCAGCTCAAAACATACTGGTAACCTTTCCTGCTCAGCTTCCAGATCATAGTCAGTTGAGTTTTTGCACTGTCCCAATGCAACACATTCAGACATGTGTAAATGTAATACTGAGTTTTAAAATAACTTATTTTTTTGTGATTTCAGGTCCTGTGGAAAGCAGATGATCATGGCAAACAAGGTATGGGAAGAATTAACTTTAAAAAAAATAGTAATGACGAGTCTTCTGATTTCATGTGATTGCACTAAAAGTGTTCACAAGTTTTGGTTTTGCTACAGTAAGACCACGATTGTGTTAGATTCCACCCATCTATTGTTTTTTTGTTTAGTTTTTTTGTAACTAGGCTCTGTCATTTAGATTTAGAAACATGGCTTTTCCTATCACTGCTATCTTAAAGGGGCACCAGGCAGCCCTGAGTGTTTTTTCTCTACGAAGCTCCCCCTAGCGTCTGGTAGTAAATGCTTTCAAACACACTGTCGTAAAAACGAACTGTTGTTCCTCCCCCCTCCTCACGAGCAACCCAGCTGATCAGCTGTCAACCTAGCTGAGCATGAACCGGCTATTTCAAAACCAGTTATATCTACCGAGGTAAGTAAAGCAATATTTTCTTGCCAACTGATGGCGATTTTTTATTTTTATTGTGTTGTCATGCATACTAGTATTTTTACCGGGAACGAACGATATGAACGAGGCCAACTACTGCTTTCGTGTTTTTTGGGGAGAGTGGGCATGAGCATAACAAATATATATCTGAGGCTAATTTGTCTAAAGTTACATTAGCAAGGTCTATACAGGTACGGGCGGTTTACCTTTGCTTGTCTAAGAAAACATCAGAACTTTTTTTATAGCTCGATCATGATGTGCAACATGTTGATTGCCTATTATCAGACGCGTTGCCGTCGTAATTCAACTCATATCTGTAAAGTGCGTCAACTGTTTTATACTAAAATTAAACAGTTTATTCCAAAGATAGGCTACTTACAAGTGCAACAGCAAGAAAGCCAGGTCAGCATCCGTTTTGCAGGCTTCTGTTTCTCTCAGTTCTCTGCATTCTGAAAATGCCAGTCCGATGTTTACTCTAGTCTGACTTCTTGCTCGGTCAGTCTCCCGTTTCCTCTTTCAAAAAAATCTCGCTTTCTGCTTCTTTTTTACAGTCTCACCCAAACTATCGTTGCCCTTTGCTTATAGCTATCCGGTGCTTGAATAGGGGCGTGTACGTGCATAGTGTACGCATAGGGAGTGTACGTGCAGTGCCGTAAAGCAATTTGTTACATCGCGAGACCTGATATCACGCGATACTTCCTGACGGCGAGGCCGGCGGCCCGCCGGCCCAAAGTTGCAAGTGGGATATTTCCGCTCTCGGGCACCAGGGGGGTGCGAAACCACCACCATTCAACCCGAAATAAGTAATATAACCATTCCACTGACTCCGAAGCTGTTCAGTTAAGGTAAAAAAGGTACTTAGAGCACCTTTAATGACACACATCTCTACCTTTCTTTCCAGCCAGATGATCTGACGGTTGCTGCTCGCATCTCGGCCTAGCTGATGAAACATTCTTGCTGGATGAATGACCTTCACCTTCAACTCAACCTTGCCAAGACAGAACTGCTTATGGTTTCAGCCAAACCATACTTTGCCTTGATCCTGCTGATTTTCCTTACACCATTAGGAGGACCAGGCCCTTCCTATCGGAGCTCCACAACTCAAGCTCTTGCTCTATCCAGACTGTATATTGTAATTCTCTCTGGACAGGCCTTCCAGCATCAGTCAAACCTCTGCAACTGATCCAGATGCTGCAGCAAGAGTGCTCTTTAAAGGTTGCCCTATACATAAACTTTAGATCTATGTGTCCTCCAGAAGCTTGTGTTCTGCAAATGAACGGCGCCTTGTGGTGCCATCATCCCAAAGAGACACAAAAACACTTTCTTCAATGAACTTTACCTGGACTGTTTCCAGCTGGTGGAATGACCGGCGCAACTCAACACATTTTCAAGAAACTGCTAAAGATCCATCTTTTTCATAAACACTTGCCCCAATAATACTAAACCTTTGTTTAAAAAAAAAAAAAACCTTGCTATGTGTACTGTGCTAGACTAACTGGGACTTGTCTCTGCACTTGTTGCTTCTATCGTTATCTTAATTGGTAAATCACTTTGGATTATATGTAATTGTAAATGTTAAAAAAAAGTTATATTAGACTATAAAGGTATACAGCAATTGTCTTTTAATGTGGATATTTTTACAGGTTTTAAATGATATACTAAGCTTCTATTTCCAATTAATCACTTATCTTGATGTTCAGTGTTTGTTCAGTTACTAATACTGTAAATGTGCAGGTATTCTGTACTCATACATTTAGTTAATTAACAGAAAGTGACTGTAAATTTGCTATTATTAAGTACTTAAATAGAGATTGGTCAAAGTTGTGAAATTGGATCTGTACAAATAAAAAATAAAACTAAATTTACAAACATTTGTATTTTAATTTATGCATTTTTATACATCATTTCATTATTTAACACAGAAAAACTATATATTAAAAGATAATTACTGTAGATAGACAGCATTATTATATAAAATAACTTTATAAAACCCTAAATGTACAGTTTAACCTGAAAATTAAATGTCTTTTTAATGTAATTTGACATCATTTATCCGTTATTCCACGGTTTAATAAGCCATTATTAACAGTAATATACTGTAATTTAATCAATTTTGACTGTAAAGTAAATTCTGTATTTTTACGGTTTTTCCATGTAATTTTGTGAAACGGTTATTTGCTGTAATTTAACGGAAACCGTCTGGAAACTTTGCTGCCAGAGATTTGCCGTTTTTTTACGGGATTTTTTTTTACAGTGTATGTAAAGTTCTGCGAGAAAAGCCTATACATCTCTACATCTCCTCACGCACAGTATAAACACCACCTTTATGTGTACGGATGTGACGTAATGACATGCTCAAATTTCCCGCGCAAACCCACCAGTACCACTGGAATTAAAATTATTACAAGCTAACCGTGTTGAATCTATGGCAAGCAGATAGTTTTGAACACTGGCTGAAGATGTTTCTTTTTTTTAAATAATTATTTTGGATTATTTTTTAACTTAAAAAAAGTTACGGACAGCAGCTTTAATGTAAATATGCGCAAGATGATCATCTTTGACCGTTGCTCTACGTCTTTTTCAACGTGTTGCGCTCGAGAGCCAGCCTTCTTTTCTATTCATCAGCATTGCGGCTCTGCAGTTTGATACTATTATGCACATCTCATGTTTTTAAGAGCAAAATCGTTTCTGTTTGATAAGCCCTTAGGCCTTTCACTCAGACGTCAAAAACAATTACAACTAAATTCATCAAAAGAATGTTTTCAAAAATCCACACAAAAACCAAAAAACTTGTCTCAAATGTTAAGCATTACAACAAAACGCATAATAAATATAACTATTATACACTACACCAGTGGTTCCCAACCCTGTCCTGGCGCCCCACCAACACTGCACGTATTCTTTGTCTCCCTAATCAAACCTGATTCAACTCATCATCTCAAAATCACATGGGTTAATGAGCTGAATCAGGTGTGTTTGATTAGGGAGACAAAGAATACGTGCAGTGTTGGTGGGGCGCCAGGACAGGGTTGGGAACCACTGCACTACACAATATGTTATATGCATTATGGAAGGATTTCAAGTAAGGGAAAATGTGCATTGAGTCGGCCTCAGAAAAAACCCAGACAGTGTGATCCAAGTCCAAAACTCAATCTGGAAAATGGTGAAACTGGGTGGTGTAAGTATTTATTCAAAACAAACAAACCACAAACAAGTGTTACAACCATATCTGATAAATATAAAAAAAATGGGAAATGTGTATGCAAATAACAATTTAAATCACTAGTCGGTTTGACGTATCTGAATAAACGAGTGACCATGTTACCTACACTAACATGTTTTGGGATCATGAATCCTTGTTTAGAGGAAAATGTCAATTTAGAAAAAAAAATGAATTAGTGACATTAGCAGGTATTAAGAGGAACAGGTGATTCTTCCAGTTCGTCGCAGAAAAAGAACAGGCTGCACAAATCCATCTAGCAAATAACAGCCCATTCTCACCCCAAGGCGTCATTTTTTGACCATGCTTCAATAACTGACGCTAAAGGGTGCCTTTAGCGTCAGTTAGATGACGCTCATCCTCGAGCGTCATCTAAGTGACGCTTTTGACCATGCATCTAAATTAGACGCACACGGAACCCTTTAGCGTCAATATGAGACGCGCCTACCTACCCATACCTAAACCTACCCATAACAGAAGCGTCATCCAACTGACGCTAAAGGCACCCTTTAGCGTCAATTATTGAAGCATGGTCAAAGTCTCAATAAAATGACGCCTTGGGGTGAGAACGCGTTGCAAATAACCAATTGAAGCAATAAACTGCAGAGCCGAAATATGCTGTTGTGTTAAAATGAATGCTGAAACTTTATATGGGACAAATATGATAACCACAGCCACAGTAGTTATTAGAATGTGATTAAATGCTCTTCTTTTCATTTGGTTTACCTTCTCTTTCTCATTCCCTCCTGATCCTGCCTGTTTCAGACCTATGAGAACAGCAACAAGGAAAAATAACTGAACAAAAGGGAAAAGTAGAAACTGCACAGTGAACAGCCGTGCATGTGGACTAGTGTTGAGCGAGATTACAATAAACATGCAAAACAAACAGGATCCAAGAGTGATTATCCAGGCCGCAGTGCAGCAGATCACTCTATATCTGAGAGGTTTGTACTTCAGAAAGGTTACAGGATGAACCACTGCCAGGTAACGCTCAACACAGATCAGACACTGAAACAGAGGACGACCAGTGATGCCTAGTCCTTGCAAAGACTGTGACGATGTCTTGAAATTTGAAAACCAAAATGACAGTATATCAATTAAACATTTCAGACAGTTGCCAATCTCACAAACAGAAACATTTAGGTTGAAGAAGTCTGTTGCAATTCCAGTTCCTGTGACAATAAGCCATATAACATAAAAATGAATAGGAAGACCAAAAAGGAAATTGATGCTGCACACACACAGTGCCAGACTGCTCATTAGTCCAATGGAATTAGTTGAGTCTGTAGTGAAGTTCAGTGTAGAGTTCATTTCTTCCTTATTTTTTTTTTCCCTCAACAGATTCCAATCTTTAGTTCTGCAGTTCTAAAATTAAAATCCAAATAACCAAAGCCAACCAATAGTAAATAACTTTCATGTCTAGGTATGATCTTTCATGTAAATTAATAAATCTCTTAACACTTAAAACACTTAAATTACCCAGTTGTATTCCAATTTTAAATAATTTCAAAATATAGCTGCATTCATTATCATCAAACAACTTATCTTAATAATGATGACATTGATATTTTCTGCATATTATTGAACACAAAATTTAATTAAAAAAGAAGAGTTTGTCACCTGAAGACTGAATGTCCAGTCCCTCTAGATTGTTTCATTCAAAGCTGCAAATAAAGGACTGCACATAAACAATTCACTTGGTGGATAATGGATATGCAAATTAATATAAGAAAGTATGAGGTTCAAAATTATATGTGGTATTCTATTCAAATAGCTTAAACATTTGAAAAGAAAAAAAAAGCTCACTTCTATGTGGACATTTTTCACTAGAAATTGTAAGATACTGAATGCATAAAAGATCAAAATAAGATTAAAAATGAATAAATAAGATTGTGTATTTGTAGTATAAACACGAACACATCCCGAACACTGTGTACTTTGCTCACACATAATCAATATAACAAAACAAGGTATAAACATTAGGTCTGCTTTGTGTATATCAATGTGAACAAGCAAATCACAAAGTGAACAATTCATATTTACTGAAAAGTATATTAATCTAAAGCATATGTATTGTTTTTGAGAATCAACTACATTTGAACCATTCTGACATTTTAAAGGTACACTATGTTACTTTTGACCCTTTAGCGGTTAAAAAAACAAAACTGCAGGCATTTTGCAGAAGAACATGGTTTTGGTTGTGCTTCGACTCTGCGTTACTGTGTGGATGAATATGATTATCATTCTGCTCATAAAACATTCACTACTAGGAGATATGACCTGTTTAGATGGAAATGATCTCAAGGTGACTAGCTGAAGATGTAATGGTAGCTATATCCATTAATACGTATGTGATGTACGTGTGCAATTTTGTGCTAAAAGGATCCCGCTTGGTCTAAACTAAACATTTAAAACGTGCTTACATAGTGAATCAGGGTAAGACAAAAACACATTTGACTCATTATTTAAATTTAAAATTGACATAAGATTTATAGGCAGCCTAAATCTTGTAACCACATAAACCACAAGTCGAACACAAAGAAAACAGCAACAGAAAAATCAGTTAAACTGTTATAAAATAAATGTGATAATTTTCACTGAAACACAACATTTACAAATAAATTATTGGCTATCCAGTCCAGTCTGAAAAAAAGTTATAATCAGCATGCATGCGTCAAACAAGTATTCTGTCTGCACAGTACAAGTCCAATTGAATCTCTATGACAAATACTTTAACTTAAATAAGTACTTTATTCAAAAACCAAACCACATACAATGTTTAACAACTGGAAAAGGCATACTATGCATATTAAACGTAAAAAAAAAATAAATAAAAAACTCAATGATTTTATGCATTAGTCAGTCATTTTAAAGAAACCAGAATAAGTGAATGGCTGACTCCAATGTTCTGGAATCATAAACTGTGTCAATAAAAGTGGAAATTCAGCTGGAACAAAAACAATGATTAGTTACTTTACAATGTTCACGTTACAATGGATATCTTTGACAGGTTTCATGGAAAACAGTGTCAGTTTTCCTACATGATTCAAAAAAAGAACTGACTGAATATAACCAGACAGAATATAACAAAAGACAGAAGTTGACCAAAGAGCCGGAAAATGTTGTTGTGTAAAAATTGCAGTGAATCCTGACATTATAAATGGAACATATATAATAGCCAAGCTGACAGTAGATATTAGAATGAGATGAAATGCTCTTCTCTTTATGCTGTTTTTATCCTCTTTCTCCCTCCTTCTCTCTCCTGGTCCTGACTGCTTCAGAGCTCTGAGAACAGCCACAAGACAAAACAACTGGATGGAGAGGAAGAGGAGGAACTGCAGTGAGAAGAACCATTTATATAAGCTTGTGGTAAGTGACTTCAAAATTAACCAGCAGAATAAACATGAGCCACAAGTTATTATCCAGACAGTAACAGAGCAGATCACTCTATATCTGAGAGGTTTGTACTTCAGAAAGGTTACAGGATGAACCACTGCCAGGTAACGCTCAACACACATCAGACACTGGAACAGAGGACGACCAGTGATGGAGAGTCCTTGCAAAATTAGTGGCAATGTCTTGAAACATGAAAACTTAAAAGACAGCAAAATAAACAAACTTTTCAGACAAACACCAATCTCACAAAGTGAGAAATTGAGGTTGAGGAACTCTGATGCAACTCCACTTGTTCCTGTGATGATGAGCCATAAAACATAGGAGTGTGTAGGAAGACCAAACAGAACACTGATGCTGGACACACATATTCTGGTGATTAATTCATAGGAATCAGTTGTGGAGTTTGTAGATGCTTCAGGTGTGGTGAAGTTAACCGTGGTGTTATTCATCTCCTCCGTCTTTTCAGCTCAGAACCTCACAAAATCATTCATTAGCGTATATTCTATTTGAAGAAAGAAACGTAAATGTTGCAAGCAATTAATGCTTCATTAAATGATACAAAGAAGACAACCACATTCCTTCATCAAATTACTTAGAAATGAGATATGATTCTATTCATCACTTTCAATATACTATTTAGATTTCTTAGTCTGATGTCATATACAAAATCGCTTTCTTGAATAGGTTAAGGAAACCATTTAGGATGCACCTCAACCTGTTTTACTCAGAAGATAAATCATCTAACCCTAAAACTATGTCTGATAATCACACTGATATTTTGCATATTACTGAATGGAACAACTAACAAATTCATCAAAAAGGAGATTTTGTCACCTGAAGAGAGAATGTCCAGTTTCTCTGGATGTAAATAATACTCTGTGCTGTTTTTGTAGTCTCACTTCAATGTTGTCATTTGCACAGCTTAATATGCAACATTTCACGTAAAATAATACATATGCAAACATTGCAGTCAAATAAAAAACATGAGGTTTAAAATGACATATGTTGTTTTAAATAATTTGAATAGTTAGCGCAAAAAAAAAAATCCCATTCTGTCTAGACTTATGATATTACAAACAAATGTATGTATGTGTACAGCTCAGGTTATTTGTATTGTCATGTCTGAAAGTATATGTATTTAGTAAAGTGGCCAACATAACATCAAGAACATAACAATTGTAATTGAATTAACATTAAGCACATTTTTGCACATTATTGCGCATTCACAATTTGCCAATGTACCTAGCATAATTGTTACACCAAAGCAAGGGTTTAAATTGGGAATGCTTACTAAAGCAAGCTCCAGAAATTGGATCAAGCCACAACAAATGGAAAATGGAAAATATCACAACATATTTAGCTAAAAAGACCATAAATAGTTGTAAAGACAGTTGCACACGTTTGGAAATATAATAATATTTTATTGATAATATAATAATAAAAATAATATTCTTAATTAGTTTTTTTGTCCATTTCAATTTAAAATATCTAAAAATGCTTAAAACAAGACATTTACTTGTTCCCTTTCAAAAGCTACAATCGATGCTGCGCTGCTTAGCGCATTGGGAACGTCTTTATTTGTGTCCTGCTGTAAATATAGTGTGTAAACACGTCGATGGAATCGACCGGAAGCAATATAGCCTCGGTCGGTGACGTCATCGGCGCGCACCCGCGACGCGAGGCTATAATTAGATGAGCCGCAGGTGCACCGTCAGGTCTTTTTTCTTCAGAGACCTCTCTGTGTTTGGTGTGCAAGCATCTATTTTAGAGTTATGCCAAACTATGTTGGTGTGTTGTACATAATGCAGAACCAGTCAACTGCCAGATTGCTTCAGTTCTGGATTTCCTGCAGGAAAAGTTATCAACGGACACATGTCCCGCCACTCTCAAGGTTTATGTGGCCGCTCTTTCGGCTTGTCGGTTGACGGGGTGCCACTCGGGAGACATCCTCTGCTCGCTCGCTTCATTCATGGGGCCAGACGACTGAGGCCTCCCGTAAAAACCAAGATTCCTTCATGGGACTTAGCTCTAGTCCTCGAGGGTCTGGTTGAGACCCCATTTGAACCTCTAGAGTCAGCGTCTGATAAACTTCTGACCCTAAAGATGTTTTTTCTTATGGCTATTACCTATCTAAAAAAAAAGGGGACTCTGTCAATATCGCCATCCTGCTTAGACTTTGCCCCAGGAATAGTGAAAGTGCTTTTGCATCCTCTTCCTGATTACCTGCCTAAGGTTCCTTTCTCGGCTGTACATCCGGTCACTTCCGGCCTTCTGCCCTCCGCCGTTCACAACGCCGGAGCAGGAGAGATCTCACAGACTGTGGCCAGTGGCGTAAGTCAGAGCGACTATTCGTTTGTTATGGGGGCAGTAACAGAGGTGCTCTCACGGGCTCACGTCCTTGAGTCGACATCAAAAGCTAATGTCTAGGGCTTTCTTGCGTTCTTGTGAGCACACCTACACGACCGTAAGGAGTTCAGACACCTTCAACCACAGCGGGGTGGGTATTCCCAATCCCAATGCGTTAAGCAGCGCAGCATTGATTGTAGCTTTTAAAAGGGAACGTTCCGGGTTACTTGACTGTAACCCTGTACCCTGAAAAAGCGGAATGAGATGCTGCGCTGCATTGCCGTGTTGATGATGTCCCAGGGCTGCTCTTCAGACAAAATATGACGCCTATGACGTCACCGACCGAGTGAAGCTATATCACTTCCGGTCGATTCCATCGACGTATTTACACACTATATTCACAGCTGGTCACGATTAAAGACGTTCCCAATGCGCTAAGCAGCGCAGCATCTCGTTCCGCTTTTTCAGGGAACAGGGTTACAGTCAAGTAACCCAGAATGTTTTTATAGATTGTGATGTTAAGAGCATTTTGTCTTACTGACAGATTTGATTCCCCACTTGTTTGTCTTGTTTATACTTAAAGCAAGTGAAAAATTTGCCGGTGCTCCAATACAAAGGGTTTATATTAAAGTTTGTCACCTGAAGAGTGAATGCCCGTCTCTCTTGATGTAAATGTGCTGTAAATGATACTCTGTGCTGTGTTTGTGGTCTCACTTTAAAGCGTTCACACATATGGCACAGCTTCCAAATGCACCATTTCACATAAACAATAGGTTATATAGACAAATAAAGATAAAAAGAAATAAGTCAAAATGATCTATAGCCTTTTAAATCATTTGAACAGTGCACAATTTAATTTCCCATTTCTACCAGTTAATCATATGGAATCAGGTAAGATTAACAAACTTGAACTTAGTTATGACTGGGATCTTAACCAGGGGTGCGTTTCCCGAAAGCATCGTTAGCCAACTATGGTCGCAAGTTCCGTCGTTACCAATAGAGTTCAATGGAAATTGCGACCAAAGTTGGCTAACGATGCTTTCGGGAAACGCACCCCAGAGCGCTCTCTCTCTCTCTCTCTCTCTCTCTCTCTCTCTCTCTCTCTCTCTCTCTCTCTCTCTCTCTCTCTCTCTCTCTCTCTCTCTCTCTGTGTGAGTGAGAGAACTCTGGTGAACCCTACTAAATGTCCCCACAAAGATGCAATACCCCAAATCCTTGTCCTTGTGGGGTTCCCATGAGGAAAACAGCTTTTTTGAAAATGTAAAAATGCAGAATGTTTTCTGTGATGGGTAGGTTTAGGCTTAGTGGATAGAATATATAGTTTGTACAGTATAAAAATAATGATTAGTGCTGGACAACGATTAATCACAATTAATCGCATCCAAAATAAAAGTTTGTGTTTACATGATACATGTGTGTGTACTGTGTATAATTATTTTGTGTATGTATAAATACACACATATGCATGTATTTGATAAATATTTGCATGTGTATACTGTGTTTGACATAATTTATATTTTAAATAAATATATATTTTCTTAAATATATACAAATATATACATAAACAGTACACACACATATTATGTAAACTCAAACCTTTATTTTTGATGTGGTCAATTGCGATTAATCGTTGCCCATCAATAAGTCACAGACTGACTTCTTTTTTGAAGGGATTGAGCATGGCCACACCTACCTTCTGGTGGCCAAACTATCCTCGGGGCTCAGCTCCACCCCCTGTAGGATGCGAGTGAAGACTGCAAGGAAAGAAAATGAGGACGGAGGAATCGAATGAAAGCTTTTTTTATACATTGGAATACTTCACTCGAGCGTCACTTCACAGCGTCATCAGCAGCGCTCAAAGGATCTGCCCTTATGTTGTTAAAGTTTGTTTATTTAAGAAATTCATAATAAACAATTATAAAGCAAGATACCCTTTTGAAATATGTGAGATGTGTGGTTTATATAAACTGCAAAGATAAAGTATAAATTAAAAGTATTGTCACCGTTGTGAAGGGGGAGGAGAATTTATACGTGCATCACATTTAGTCAATGAAACTCTTCTGCAAACGATACACTCGTGCATCTCGCGGTGCAATTAGAGAATTGAGATGTCCTTCAAGAAGGCTGAGCTCGTTTCCGGGTCATAGGATGGAGGGATATTGAGAATCCCCCAATATTCCCAAACAGAGAGATTGAGGTTGAAGAACTCTGATGCGACTCCACTTCCTGTTCCTGTGATGATGAGCCATATAATATATGAGTGTGTTTGAAGACCAACCAGCAAACTGATGCTGTACAGAAAAATGTCCAGTCTGTTCACTAACCAAAAGGACTGAGTTGTGGAGTTTGTAGATGCTTCAGATGTGGTGAAGTTCACTGTATAATTATTCATCTCCTCTGTTTTGGTCTTTTTTAGTTTAGGATGCTTCGAAGCAGCACAAAGAAATGAGGGGCCACCAGATCCAATCTCACATCAAGAACAAGCTGTCAACCAGCCTTACCAGTCTTACCTGTTCTCAAGCAACACTGACAGTGAAGATGACCCTTAGTCTGGTGGAATGCTAGATTTATTTGCACTGGCCAGGAAATACCACAAAAAGCACACGTACGTCTCCAAGATGTCTGTTAAAAATCAGTTCACCTGGAAAGCATCTGCTGTGTACAAACATCTGATAAACATCTTTAAAAAGTCAGTTTTACATACATTCTAAACCCTAAACATATTTTTAAAAAATATCTAAATGTGTATTTAACATCTCACAGGAAATGTCTTAGAGACTTGCAGATGAGCAAACACTCTAAAAAATACATCTTACAGATGAAAACATGTTCATCAAATTGACGTCTCCAAAATGTGTGTTTTTGTACTGCCTCACACAAACACTTTTGGTCAATCAATGCAGAGAAACTTTTTGTTTATTTATTATTGATGCTACATGACAGATAAAAACAGATATAAAGGATTCCATTTTGCCAAAACATTTTAGTGCCGCCACTCTGTCGATCCAACTGTCCATGAGACGAAATGAAAAGTTCAATCTTTAGTTTTAACAAGACCTGGATCTGTCAAAAGACCACAGGGTGACATAAAATAACACGTTGTTCTTCATCTTTTGTTGAGAAATAAACAGCTAAATCTGGGTGCAGGTAACAGAGTACACATTGTTCATTAACATAGCCTACAACATACAGACATTGTAACAGCTGGTTGACAATCCTTAAGACAATCTACTTAAGCTCAGCATTTCTGCAACCATGAAGCCATTCAAAAAGAACAAAACTGAACAAACTTATCTAGACAACAATCATTCATTACAAAATTTTCCCTGACATGAAAAGAAAATGCCCCTAACAAAGCCTCAGTCTAAATCATAAACCAGACCAAAACTATAACCAGACCAAAACCACTTTAACCAAAATGGCAAGACAGTAAACAAAACTAACCAACACTCAAAAACTGCTACATTAAAACAAGATTCAACAAACAAAAGCATGAAAAGGTGTGGGCAAAACTATTATAACAATTTTCTATAATCAATTAGGCTATTATGACAACTTTATTATTATTATTAATTTACAAAACATAGACATTTCTTATAATTACTGCAATTCAACCATGTTCAATTTCAAAGTTAAATTTAACATCACAATAATTCTGTTTAAAAACTTAACTGGATCCAAAATTCACATACGGCACATACACTGATGTAAAACACCATTCTTTTCAATATCAACCAACATTCCAACTGTCAACTGTGGCTGTCAATGACACTGTACAATACTACAGATACAATAAAACACAGTCCACTCCATTTCAACTTGACATTTATATAATCGTCATTTGTAAAAAGCAAGATTAATTGTAGCATCCTACCAATCGACCCTTTTCTTGTAGTGGCTCCATATTGAATCCAGAGCAAAGGTACAAATACCACCCCAGTCTGAGCACGTTCGTAAAATCAAATACGATGTCCGTTAAAGTTACCAAGTGAACAATTTCGTCTCAAAATGTTTAGCATTTTTATGCCTATTTTTTCCTCATCAAATACTCAAAAATATATATATTTTGCAATCCCCACACCCCCACAATTTTGCCTATTATTTAGACCACTTCTATTATTGATTGTTATCAGGATGTGAAGAGAGTTTCAACCAGTGTAACAAAAAAAATTGCTAAATAGCTAAATACTAAAGCACCATGTTCTATGATGAACAGAGGCAGAACAGCTTTCCAGTTCGTTGCAAATAAAGAAAAGGCTGCAGAAAACTAGTCAGCAAATAACAAATAAAAGCAGGAAACCAATTATCAAAAATATCCTGTTTAGTTACAATGATGGATAATCCTGTGACAGTAAATGGGACATTTTGGATAATCATATTCACTGTTGTTATCAGAATAAGAAAAAATGCTCTTTTCTTCATTTGTTTTTTTCCCTCTCTCTCTCTCCCTCTCTCTCCTGGTCCTGACTGCTTCAGAGCTCTGAGAACAGCCACAAGACAAAACAACTGGATGATGAGGAAGAGGAGGAAAACTGTTGAGAAATACCATACATATCCCTCTTTGTTGACTGATGTTATAAAGTTGCAGAATAAACAAGAACCAACAATAATGATCCAGGCCGCAGTGCAGCAGATCACTCTATATCTGAGAGGTTTGTACTTCAGAAAGGTTACAGGATGAACCACTGCCAGGTAACGCTCAACACACATCAGACACTGAAACAGAGGACGACCAGTGATTGAGAGTCCTTGGCCAAAATCTGTTAACATTTTGCAAAGTGAAGAAAAGTTTGACAGTAGACCAAACACCGCATTGATACTGTTACCAATCTCACAAATAGAGAGATTGAGGTTGAAGAACTCTGATGCAACTCCACTTCCCGTTCCTGTGACAATGAGCCATATAATATAGGAGTGTGTGGGAAGACCAAAAAGGAAGTAGATGCTGTATCCACACATTTCCAGACTCTTCAATAGTCTAATATCAGTTGTGGAGTTTGTGGAGTCTGCAGGTGTGGTGAAGTTCCCTGTAGGGATATTCATCCTCTCAGCTTAGGAAGTCACAAATTATGTTTAAATGATATTGCAACTGTGATATACAGGAAGAGAGAAGGATAAATGTATTTCAGACTACTCGAGAGTTAACTGAAATTCAACTTAATTCTAAAGAAACATTCCAGAATTTTAACACTTGGGTAATGCAGGTCACCACTGTGGGTCATTCAGCACTATACAATACATACAAATATGACTAACATAAGCGTAACAAAATCCAGTATTACATCACTTGAACGTGAAAATATTTCATGAAAAAATACAGTTTTTCTTTCAAAGCCTATGTTTACATGAGCAATCTGATCAGTTATAATGGCTCACACATCTATTTTAAAATCTATCTCAGACAAGTCTCAGCCCTGTATTATTTAATATCTAAACCATATTATGTGTTCATAATCCTTATACAATATATTATAATTGCAGCAAAAGTTTGACTATTATTGAACTGAAAACAACAAAATGAATCAAAAGTTTATCACCTGAAAAGTGAATGTCCAGTCTCTCTGGATGTGTATACATCTTTGTGCTGTGTTGTATAGACTAACTTCACTGACTGACTGACACACGAATATATGTGCATGACTTCATCTGCTATGCATCACATGAAACACCAGATATGCAAATAGTAAAAGTAAAAAAAAAGTGAAAATAATAATAATAATAATAATAATGAAAAGGACAGTTTTATGAAAATCTAATTTCAATGCTTAATATACTCTATTTACATTCATGCAGTAAATGACAATTTTGACAACCATACAATGTGAGATAATGCACTGAATAAAGGCAGGGACCAGTATTGAAAGTGTCTAATCAATACACTCTTAAAAATAAAAATAAAAAGTAATGGAAAGGTTTCATGGGTGATAAAGATAAAGAACATTCAACATCCATTGAACCTTTCTATTACACAAAAGGTTCTTTATAGTGTAAAACATATTATTTCTATTATTTAAATGTTCTTCACACTAAGATTTATTTTTTTATTAAAATGTTTTCTGAAAGTTTTGTTTATGGGAACCAAAAATGGTTCTCCTATGACATCGCTGTGAAAACCGCCTTTTGGAACCTTTATTTTTAAGAGTATTTCTCTTTGCTTTACAGCCATGTTTTATGTTTTGAAATTTTATCCGACATGACTGGCTTATGTTGAATCAAGATTGAAATTGTTTACCAAGTAATATTTAAATAACATTTATATACTGACAATTTGTAAGGCTGATGAAAAACTATTTATTAAAATAAAATCAGTCTCAAACAATTATCAATAATCTAAAACTGGCCTCACAGGGTGCAATACATTTAACTTCTGCAATGCAAATTTTTAGAGTGATAAATGTGTGCGTGATGGGATTTCAAATTTAAAGAAACATTCGCTTCTGTTAAATGGACAAAAAAAAGTAGCACTGCTTTATCAGTGAAGAAGTCTATTGGAACAACAATTAACTATATAAAACAGAGTTAAATGTGAATCTCTCTAAATGACATAGGCTCACATTAACATGTTTTGTTGTCATGGAAGAACAATTCATTTAAAAAAGTAACTTACTAATTCTCCTGCCAAAGATATAAAAAATACAATGAAATAAGGTTCAGTAATTTAACTTATTAAGATTGAATAATTGATGGAGAGCAAAGACAGGAGAGTTTTCCAGTCCGTCGCAGATAAAGAACAGGCTGAACAGTATATAACAAATAAAACCAAAAGAAAAAAGTTACTTAATAAAGTGTTGCCTCAGAATGACACAGAATCCTGAGATAATAAATGGCATATAGACAATAATCATGCTCACAGTAGTAATTAATACAGTTTAAGATAAAATGCTCTTCTCTTCATGTGGTTTTACTTACACAGGTTTCTAATCTGATCAAAGTCCTCTTAAATTTTTCCCCTTAAGGGAATTGTGCCACCCTCGACATGGAAAAGGTCAGACTTGGTCATTTATTCGGCCTATGTGTTATTGGACAAACAAATGGAAGACTGGTCACAACCACTGTGAATAGTAAAAACGATAAATTAACGTAATGTGTAAAAAAATCTAAAGTGAATAAAAAAAAAAAAGTTTGTGTAAATTCTGAGCCTCTTTACAGTATGATTTAAGAATATTTTTCAGATGCTATGAGAAAAAGAGACAGCACAGTTTTCCAGTGCGGTGCAGAAAAAGAACAGGTGGAACAAAACCAGCCAGCACGTAACAAACCACACCAGGGACCCAAAGAGGCAAAATAATCTGTTCCATCAAAATGTCAAAGAATCCAGCCACACTAAGTTGGACATATATGATAACCATGTTTACAGTAGTTATTAGAATTAAATAAAACGCTCTTCTCTTTATATAGTTTGCTTCCTCTCTCTCTCTCTCCGTCTCTCTCCTGGTCCTGACTGCTTCAGAGCTCTGAGAACAGCCACAAGACAAAACAACTGGATGATGAAGAAGAGGAGGAACTCAAATGAGTTAATGCATGCATAAATATAAAAGTGAAGTAAGACTAAAGTAAAGATGCAGCAAAAACAGGATCCAACAATAATGATCCAGGCCACAGTGCAGCAGATCACTCTATATCTGAGAGGTTTGTACTTCAGAAAGGTTACAGGATGAACCACTGCCAGGTAACGCTCAACACACATCAGACACTGAAACAGAGGACGACCAGTTATGGCAAATCCTTGCAAAAAATATGATAATGTTAAAAGACTTGAAAAATGAACTCGCAGTACAGAGATCAAACCATTTAGAGAGCTGGCAATCTCACAAACAGAGAGATTGAGGTTGAAGAACTCTGATGTGACTCCACTTCCTGTTCC
This sequence comes from Semotilus atromaculatus, assembly GCA_031834385.1. NCBI lineage: Eukaryota > Metazoa > Chordata > Actinopteri > Cypriniformes > Leuciscidae > Semotilus > Semotilus atromaculatus. Next base: position 5,673,660 of record JAULUF010000053.1, read on the forward strand.
TGTGATGATGAGCCATATAACGTAGGTGTGTATAGGAAGACCAAATAAGAAACCAATGCTATACAAAAAGATATCCAGACTTTCCAGTGATGCAATGGACTGAGTTGTGGAGTTTGTAGATGTTTCAGGTGTGGTGAAGTTCACTGTAGAGTTATTCATCTCCTCTGTGTTTGTATATTCTCAGTTCAGGACCTCACAAAATACAAAAACAATAAAATACAATAAAAAAGGGTTTTAAAACATTTATATCGAAAGTTTTTAAGATTTGCAATACATTTCAACATGTAATCCACATTATCAATTTGAAATAAAAGAACCACTCCAATATTAAATGGCTTGAGAATATTAAATTATTGTTAATTCAAACATGGTTTACATTCACAGCCTTTTGTTTAAAGCAATGGTTTAATCAAAACTTGAGTGAATGTTCAGTCTCTCTGGATGTGTATAAATATCTCTGCTGTGTTTTGGAGACTGACTTCACAGTTGCCACAAGATAATATATACATGACTCCAAACACGTCACAAAAAATCATATGATACGCAAATATTGAAAGTAAAAAGTGGTTCCAAATGACAGACAATGTTAACTGTGTAAACACACACACACACAAAAAAAATATTACAATAGATTATTAAAATAAATTTAAGAAAACTGTACTTTATTTACAATATTGAATAAATGGCCATTTTGATATTTATGTGATTAAATAGAATAAAATCAAGAAAGGGAGAAAAAACGTTTATGATATTATATTTGCATTTATTTTGGCTCACTTATCTTGATACTGCAGTTGTTCACCAATAAACAGGACCTGTGATATTAAAATTGGGCCCCATTTTCGCAAGAAATATCATAAATTAAAATTATATAACCATGGCAAACATGGCACCTGTTTTTTTTAAAACAAAGCACTAAGCAATGATATTTATTTTTCAACACTATGTTCATAGATTTCTATGAATGCATAAGAAAAAATAAAAGTAATATCTCAGGTAATAATGCCTTTCCAGAATATTTATCAGCTGACTCTCAACTTTATTTTGACAAGCTAAAAAATAATCAATCTGCCAAAACTATCTTTATAAAGCCAAAGACTTTCACAGGTTGAATATTTTGCCATATGTAAATGTTCGCTGTGTAAAAAAAGAAATGATAACGCATATGTATATATATATATATATATATATATATATATATATATATATATATATATATATATATTGGCTCTTTTATTGGACCTTTTTATTGGACCTTCCAGTTAAAAAATGTCCAAAACAGTCCAAAAATGTACATACTATATATATATTACTATATTGTATATTATATATTCATACTATATCTCCTTTATTGTTCTGTGTTCAAAGAAAATGTATTTAATCTCTTCCAATTTAATCTGACCATAAAAAGAAAATGGAAAACTATCTTTTAGTGTAAATCATTGAGAATCTCTCAAAATACATAGAGCATTGCATTACATGTTCTGGCATAAACACTAATATAAAAAAATAAGACTTTTAATTTGAAATGAAAAGAAATGGCAACTTACAAATTCCCATACATTAATACAAAATTTCAAATAGAAAAATAAGGATAAGTTATTTGTAATGTATCACAATTGCAGGTTTTATGAGGAACAGAGACAGGAGAGTTTTCCAGCCCGGTTCAGATAAAGAACAGGCTGCACAAAACCACCCAGAATAAAACAAATAATACCAACAGATAAAGGTGCATCAGCATTTTGTGTCAGCACGTAAAAGAATAATGAGAGAGTAAATGGCATATATGTAATAACCATGCTCACGGTAGTTATTAGAATTAAATGCAATGCTCTTTTCTTCATGGGGTTTTCCTCCTCTCTCTCTCTCCCTCTCTCTCCTGGTCCTGACTGCTTCAGAGCTCTGAGAACAGCCACAAGACAAAACAACTGGATGGAGAGGAAGAGGAGGAACTGCAGTGAGATGAACCATGAATGTGCATTAATGTTGAGTGAAGCTAAAATTAACATGGAGCACAAACAAGAACCTAGAGTGATTATCCAGGCCGCAGTGGAGCAGATCACTCTATATCTGAGAGGTTTGTACTTCAGAAAGGTTACAGGATGAACCACTGCCAGGTAACGCTCAACACACATCAGACACTGAAACAGAGGACGACCAGTGATGGCAAATCCTATTAAAAAATATGTTACGTTTGTTAGACTTGAAAGCCAAGGAAAATAAGTAAGTGCAGAGAACAAAGAGTTCAGACAGCAAACAATCTCACAAACAGAGAGATTGAGGTTGAAGAATCCTGATGCGACTCCATTTTCGGTTCCTGTGATGATGAGCCATATAATATATGAGTGTGTAGGAAGACCAAACAGGAAATTGATGCTGTGTATAACATGACTCATAATGGCCAGTGTCCCACTGGACAGGAGGATGGAGTTTGTAGAAACATCAGATGTGAAGTTCACTGTGAAGTTATTCATTTTCTCTCTGTCTGACTTCTCTCTGCAGAAGATCAACAAACAAATGTTTAATTTCCAGATCAAGATCTATAGGGCCAAAAAGAAAGGGGGTGTTATGTAAAATGTAAAATGAAAATGTGTTATGTTTGGTTCAGGGCCAACCAGTTGAGGAGAATATGTGTTGTTTATTATATGGGGATGCAGGGCCATGATATCGGAGACAGTTTTGAGAATTAGACCTAGTGGACTATTTCTGTGGTCTTCCATTGAGAATTTGTCTCAACCAAACAATAACCAAAATCAGTTTAAAAGATGCTTTTTTACATTTTACACTAGAGAAAAACTCCTGGCCTTATGCCTCCATCTCCATGATGCCATCTCTAAATTTGTTTCACAAATTAGTATTGTTATTTTTGATCAAATGTATCTTAATAGGCTTGAATTTCACCTGTTCGGGTTCAGAACTTCCCCAAAACATGAAGTTTTCCTTCATTTAGTTATAATTTTAAGTCTAATTCTCAAAATGTGTTTCAGCCAACGTCAAAAGTTGAACTCCACTCCCCCCGATCATCCGGGAAAAAGTCATGGATCTTGCTGGACCTGTGTGTCCCCCATTACTGCTCCCCTGCATTAAAGTCTAAAAAGTAATGTCACAACTGAAATTCTTAATGGCTTGTATAAAATGCTGAGGATCACAAAGCATTAAAATGCTCTTTAGCATGCTGACCCATTTTAAATTAACAGAGTAGCATGGGCCACATTTCTTTCAAGCAAAACTGTCTAGACTGCTACAACAAATTCATCATAAAAGCAACTTAATCTTATACATAAAAAAAAAAAAAAGAAGTGAATCAAAATAAAAACACGTCAACAAAAGTAAAGCAGGTTTCAAATACATGCCTGTCCAAGTAAAAACAACACAAACAAATGTTGAGATTATATTAAAACAACAACCTTCACATTTATATAAAATCTGAGTTAAATCCTTATCACCTGAAGAGTGAATGTCCATTCTCTCTGAATGTGTGTAAATCTCTGTGTTGTGTTTTGTAGACTGACTTCACACCTGTCACAGAATATATGACTATATATGCAAATATATAAAGTAAACAAATATAAGGTTCAAAAAGACACTATTTGACTAAACTGGACAGGTTTCAACGGACTCGAATTATTCAACATTTAACTAGCTGACACTTATATTCAGTACTAAGGATGACCACAACAATCTTATTTCTAATAGGGTAGAAACAGTTGGGGGTGCTTCTCAATACTCAAATGAATGCATCTTCATTTCCTTGTTCCTCTGTCCTCAAGCCTGTGACCCAGAAACCGATCCAAGTTATCAGTTCTCTAATTGCACCCCGAGGAATGAGGAGTAAGGGAACTTCCAGAGTATCTTTGAGTGAGGATGCACAGGTATATCCAATGTGGATGCATGTATAAATTCTACTCCCCTTTCACATCTATCACAATAATTTTAACTTTTGAGGGTGGAAAGTTCAGTCTGGACTTGATCCGTTGTGATGCAAGTATGCCCGAACCAAAGCTGTTCGGATCAATCAAATTGTCAGGGCGGGCTTTATACGATGGTGGACAGATGAGCAACAGTAACGTAATCATCCACGTCCCCAAAGAGAGCTTGGGTTGAATTAGTTTACAACAAAGAATGGCTGCCTCTGGAGAATTTAGATGTGTAGATTCAGCCATCGCGTCTGAAACAGAAGATGTAGACAGCGCATTCATTTTAAAAGAGGAACAGAGAACCGCGATCAAGGCGTTTGTCAATCGGAAAGCTGTTTTTGTCGTCCTTCCTACGGGATTCGCTCTATCCAATTGAGTGCAGAGGCATTTTCCTTCCTGGTTCGGTTCATAATCACAGCCCAACGGAGCAGAATCAGACTCACATTCTGACTAGAATCTGAGTATGACGACGTCAGGCTAATATATGTACGAGCCAACTCAATAAATATAATGACACTCAATAGAAGATTTGAAAAGACAAAGTGCATTTTTATTATATGTCAGCATAAACACACATCATTAAAAAAGTAGTGAAAACATCTAGTTTATAATTAATATTCGACTTAGGGCTGCACAATTAATCGCAATGAATCGGTGGATTACGATAACACACATTATTAGGAAATCCCTATCGGGCATCATACTATCTGTAGCTGAATACCAATCATCATCAATATTACACATCATCTTACAGAAGGATGCTCAACTGTCATCATGAAGTGAGTTTGGAGTTTTTTTGTTGGACAAGAGGTTCATAAATGCTTCTCACATTTGGGAAGATGTTTTACTCGTGTTGCATTTTCAAATGCACGTTATAAGTGACTCAAACTCACAGTGGTTTCAGATGGAGCAGTGTTTACACAGCCGAACAGCAATGACAAGGAGCGGATAAAAAAAATAATCGCAGCCTTTTGCGATTTCAAAATCGTGATAAGCCAATTCAGTTTAAGTGCGATTATGTAAATTGTGATTAATAGCACAGGCACAGCCCTAATGTGGCTGAAATGTTGTAACAGAACAACGTGTTTAAACAGCATAAAATATAATATCAAAAAGATAATAGGTCCTGCCTGTTGTTGATTAATACCAGCGGTAATATTCTACAACGTTGTACATAGTCATGTCGCTGGAAATTGAGTAATCATATATCAATGTAAAAAGAATCAGGGTCCTTACCAGTTACCACTGCCCATATCCGTGTACACGATATATTGATTTACAAGCTCGGGAGTTAGGGAGCTGATTGAGACGCTTGCTGTCTCATTTCGAAGACTCTGGAAGTTGCATTTGTCATACATCATTAAGGATGTCTCATTTCAGAAATGTAACATTAAAAAATCGCCCGATATTCCTTGTGAAACTGTAACTTCTTTATGACTTTGGAATGTTATGGGTAGCCTAATTTTCCGAAATAAAGCAGGCTCAATGACGTAGAGGCAGTTTTCCTTCTCTCTCTCTCTCTCTCTCTCTCTCTCTCTCTCTCCTGGTCCTCTCTCTCTCTCTCTCTCTCTCTCTCTCTCTCTCTCTCTCTCTCTCTCTCTCTCTCTCTCTCCTGGTCCTGACTGCTTCAGAGCTCTGAGAACAGCCACAAGACAAAACAACTGGATGGAGAGGAAGAGGAGGCACTGCAGTGAGAAGAACCACGTGTGTACATGAAGTTTTTGTGAGATTACAATAAGTAAACTATAGAAACAGGAGCCAAGAATAATGATCCAGACAACAGTGCAGCAGATCACTCTATATCTGAGAGGTTTGTACTTCAGAAAGGTTACAGGATGAACCACTCCCAGGTAACGCTCAACACACATCAGACACTGAAACAGAGGACGACCAGTGAGTAATTTCTTGTAGAAAGATCAGTAACAATAAGAGACTTGAAAAGTACATTGGCAGTATAGAGAGCAAACCATTCAGACAGGTACCAATCTCACAAACAGAGAGAGATTGAGGTTGAAGAACTCTTGAAAAAAATAGCTCTTTCATTGGACATTTTAGTGATCAGTCCAAAAAAAACTGCACGTGGATGCAGGGGTTAGATAGAGACTTTTTTATTTATGTATATTTTTTTATTGTTGAGTGTTACAAAAAAGGTACTCAAACACTTTACAACAATCTCTGTGGCATCCCTCAATATGAAAAAATTAGACAATAAATCACTGATGAAGTTTTATGGAAAGAAAACCATTACAAAATTGTTGCAATCAATTATATCTAAAGAACATGTCTACCAACAAAAAAATACCAATAAAATCTAAAATGACTAAATTTATTAATAAATTAAACAGATAATAAAAACAATAATAATTCAACTTATCTAATACAACATTTAAAAATTAAAGTAACTGGATTTAGTGAAAAATTAAAATTGCAGTTCTTATGAGGAACAGAGGCAGTTTTCCAATGCGGTGAAGATAAAGAACAGGCTGAACGAAACCAGCCAGCACATAACATACCAAACCAGGGATCCAATACGCAGGATCATGCTGTTGTGTAAGAATAATATAGAATCCTGTGATAGTAAATGGGACATATGTAAAAGCCATGCTCACAGTAGTTATTAGAATGAGATGAAACGCTCTTCTCTTCATGTGGTTTTCCTCCTTTTTCTCTCTCCCTCTCTCTCCTGGTCCTGACTGCTTCAGAGCTCTGAGAACAGCCACAAGACAAAACAACTGGATGAAGAAGAAGAGGAGCAACTGCAGTGAAAAGAACCACATTTTCACATTAATGTTTTGTGAGATTGCAATAAATAAACTATAGACACAGGAGCCAAGAATAATGATCCAGACAACAGTGCAGCAGATCACTCTATATCTGAGAGGTTTGTACTTCAGAAAGGTTACAGGATGAACCACTGCCAGGTAACGCTCAACACACATCAGACACTGAAACAGAGGACGACCAGTGAGTGTGAGTCCTTCTAGAAACACCATTAAAAGTGAGAGACTTGAAAAGTAAATAGTCAGTGTAGAGACTAAACTATTCAGACTGATACCAATCTCACACATGGAGAGATTGAGGTTGAAGAACTCTGAAGCAACTCCTGTTCCTTTGATGATGAGCCATACAATGTAGGAGTTTGTAGGAAGACCAAACAGGAAATGAATGCTGTGTACGCAGGTTTCCACAAAGTCCATTAGCCCAATGGACTGAATTGTGGAGTTTGTAGATGTTTCAGGTGTGGTGAAGTTCACTGTAGAGGTATTCCTCTCCTCTGTGTTCATCTTCTTATTTCAGCAGCTCACAAACCAAATATAATATAGCAACTGTGATTTTTAATTTGGAGACCTGTAAATGAACCAGTTAATTCAGACTGACCCAGTAAGGTAAACATAACATTTAAATGCATGCTTTCAGTACACAACATAATACACTTACATTGTTATTAAAATTCCTATTTATAACTCATAACTAGACCACACCATAATTAAATGACTTCACAATATAGTTTCATATTCATTATTTATGCTTAGCCTAAATTTATAAGCATGTCATTTTTCGTTCTTATATTTCCTTTAATTGTTTCATTTAAGTTATAGCTCAGTATAATCAGGTAGAAATCAGTATAAAATATCTCAGTCCCATTTTACTCAATAGCTAAAGTATTAAACACATCCCAAAACATTATTGGGACACTGTTGGTTAATATTATTGAGTTTAAAACAACTGAATCAAAAAGTTTTCACCTGAAGAGTGAATGTCCAGTTTCTCTGGATGTCTATACATTTCTGTGCTGTGCTTTAGAGACAAGAATAATATCTGACCTTTGATTCCATCTGCTAAAACACAACATATGCAAATATTTAGACTGAACTTTTAAGGTTTATGACAAAAAAAATTGTGTTATGACAGGATGTCAAGTGTAAAGCAATTATTAATATTTTGCAACCTTCAGTATGGAAAATGTGACATTGGGTCACTGGTGAAGTTTTATTGGATAAATAAAAGACTAGCAACCACTTAAAACAACCATTTCAGTCAGATTTTATTAGTATTCCTAGTTCATTTGAAATAATTTATTATTAATTAATTCATTTATCAAATTAAAATATAAAAATTAATTTAAAATCATTTAAGACTTTAGTGTCTGTGGCAGAAATGTATGGTTTGTAAATTGCATGATAAATACAATGTGTGCTATAGAGACACATTTCATGAGATCGGGTTGGTTCAGAATGCAATGGTACATGCACTTTATCTCATTTTATTTTCATCTGACTTTACTGACATCCAGTAATTTACATTTTCAGCAGTGCACCAAGATCCAGCCCGGTCTCATGAAACTGCGGATCTATACCACAAATTTAATTTCTCGTGCCATTTATACGCTAAAAATAGTTTTTGCGTGCATATGATACGCACTTTATGTTGTGTAATACACACGCACTCCACACCCCTAATCATACCCAAGGGTTTGCAGTGCGTATCATATACACGCAAAAAACTTTTTTGGCGTGTAAATGGTACGAGAAATTGAATTTGTGGTATAGATACGCACTTTTATGAGATCGTGTTGTTTTTTTCACAATATTTATCAACTGATCCTTAGCTTTAATACTGAGGCTAACACATATGTTCATGAAAATCTTCAATCCAGTAGAATAATTTTTTTATTTTTTTTTTGTGTGTGTGTTTTTTTTACCTGAACAGTGTATATTCAATCTTTTTCTTTTACATTTGAATCTGGCCAGCACAGGTGCCACTCATTAAACACCTGACATGCAAATTGTTTAGACAAGAGCAATTTGTTTGTTTGTGGAGAGAAAAAAAGTCCTTCTGAAAGACATTCTGTGTTAAACTATGCAGGATTTCCGTTTTTGTCAAACAGTGACCCCCTAGAGTCGCTGTGGAGTACTTGTACTGTCGTAAATAGCACTCGCAGAGATGGCTCTGCACTCACGGCCTGATCCCCTCCCCCTGTATTGAGAGTGAGGAGTTGTCGGCATGGTACAGAGCCTCTCCTCTCGATCTCACCTCTCCGCCATGTTGGCAGGATTCCGGCGGCAAAACATGATTGTTTACGTGTTTTGTTAACTCGGTAGTAGAGGACTTTCTTGCAATTCTGCACTGATTTACCATGCCTGGAAGTCACTGCTGTGTTAAAAATTGCTCCAGTACCTCACACGATACATATGGAAAACATAGTAACAATGGAATACAGTTTTTTAGGTTAGCGAAATGGACACAGCATCAGAGAGATCAAGTCACGTTGGTTAATGATGTCACGCAGGTGTTGGAGTAATAACTTCTTTTAATTAAACAGTTTGAGGTCGAAATTACGTTAGATGTTTGGATATAAATTACAGATATGGCATCTGAGTACTATTTCTAATTTTTCTCAGTTATTTTGCTTTATTTCCAGATTCAATCAAGGCTCGTTCTTACTTAGAGCACGTTCGCACATGCGCAGTCTTCAAAAAAACGGTGCTTTAAATCTCTTGACAAACTCAAAGACGTAAATGACATTTGTATGTATTCTAAATAAAAGACACATGTTGTACTGAATGTCAGTTTGCTTATTTTGCTTAAGATAAGGATTTATTAAGTCCAAATGTCATGCAATCTAGAAACTATGCTTCTAACCACAGCTCGAGAGCTGCCGTTCCAACCACACAACTTTGCGATGCTGTTTGCGAATGTTCGTTGGAACGATGGTTTAACAACAGTTGAAACACTGACTCGTTGAACTAAGCTGCTAACGACAGAACTTGCGACCATAGTTGGGCAACGATGCTTTCGGGAAACGCACTCCTGACGAGGAGAGGCCGGATTGCTTGGTTGACTGCAATAAGAAGAAAATACCTTACTTTCGATCTCACCCCCCAGTCGATGAGAGTGTATTCTATGTATCTTGTATTATATGAAAATAATAAATGCGCGAAAATTAAAGAGCTCTGGAATGTTTAACCGCGCCTCTGTGAAGTTCTGAAGGAGTTGCCCCTGGCAACCGATAGCGTCTCCTACCATCATGGCCGACCGGCTCAGACCACGCCCAAATCGGCACGTGACTCCTCACTCTCAATACCGGTACCTATGGAAGCTGTAACGAGTGGAAATATGGTGTGGCTCCTTTAAGAGCTGCGCGCGCCCAGTTGAACTGTCGGCAGTTCAACAAACTGATAAAATGTCAAGTTTGGTGCAATCATACCTCATGCCAACCATATCCAAATAACGCATAACAGAATAAATCTGTGTAAATAACTAGAACAAACAAATGTACAACTATGTGGTGATAGATCTCTCTATAATAATTAAATGACAGAGAGTCACACTAACATGTTCTGAGCCCAATTTACACATAAAAGGCAGCACAATCAAAAAAGAAAGGTTATTTATTGGTATTGATGGTTCTCTGTAGAACCTTTAACATCCATGGAACCTTTTCATTAGACAAAAGGTTCTTTATATATAGTGGGAAAAGATTATTTAGAAGGTACGCACACAGATATTCTTTAATCAGAGTATATCCATGTAGTGCCTGAATATAATTTTATAATTAAGGCAGAGTTGTGTTTTATATCTCATTTTGTTGTAATTGTGCATTACAATGAGGATTAAAGGAGTAGACACATGAAGAGTGGTGCAGTATTTTTATAGACCAAAACCTGGAAGCAAGTTAGCATTTTAGCACTTCAGGTTCCATTGTCCTGAAGTCAATAGGGTTTTTTTTAATGGATTTTTGGTTAAAACCTCGAAATATGGTCTGTGGTTAACACAAACTCAAAATATGTTCATGTTTATTCGACAACATAAAATACATTAGTAATACCCCCTTGTGATTCATTTGAAAGATTTTACTTGTCTTGAAAATGGCTAACAAGTGCCTAAATGGGACTACAGAGCTCGCCGAACAGGAAAACTCATTTACCCATGGCAAACAAAGTAAAATCAATAGGTAAGATATAATAGGTTTCCATGCTTGAATGTAAAAGACCAATTTTTTCCACGTATTTGACATTGTTGCAGCTCTCTCCCCAGGCTACGTTTAACTTCACATCTAGACACACACTCCCGAATCCCCACCGCCATTTAGAAGTGCGTTACAATTCGTCAAGTGGACGAGGGAAGTTTATTTGGACCGAAACTCAAGCCCTCAATTTTGACTGAGGGAGCAAGTCTACTTAACCGGTGCTTCTCATTTCTTATGTGTGCATCCTCGTTTCCTTTCCTCACATCTAAGCTCCACCCCCTTAGGATGCAAAGGAAGGATACACCTGAAGCTTCCTGACTCCTCATTCCTCACCTCCTCGTTGAGCAATCAGAGAATTCTAATTGAAAAGTTCGGTAACGCTTTAGATTAAAGCCCGGAAAGTACTGTGTAATTAAGAGGAATTTACAGTGTAACTTTCTGTAATTATAGTGTACATTTAAAGTACTTGCATGTAAGTATAAGGGAACAATATGTAAAGTTTGGGTAATAAAGGGGTAACAGCCAGGAGAATAAAAAAAAAATATTCATACTGTAAGTATTATAACTAAGGGGTACTTATTCTACTATTATGGTACAACAATCTTACATTTGGGAGCAATTTAGCAAGAACATACACTGAGTATCTTTTTGTAATAATTGTGTGCCAATATACTCTTTAGGCTTTTTAAAAATGACAGGGTACATATCTATGTATTTATACTTTTTTTTTTTTTTTTTTTGATTTTTTTATACCTTTTTTTGGTAGCACAAGTGAAGATGTTTAAGTTTGGGCTAAGATGTTTCAAGGCAAGAAAAGCTAAGACTATTGCAATTTTTTAAATACTGGGAAATATATCTTGTTTCATGTGGTTACAAGGGTAAGTGGTGCTTGTATAACAAATAAAGGTTTCCGAGTAAGTGGTATAAAATTGTGTATGCATTTTTATTGTACTTACCCTGTAACTACATTGAACAAGAGGGTAACAAGCGTCACTTTAATTTACGGCCCGCAATGTCACACTTACCCTGTAACTACATGGAACAAGAGGGTACAAGCACCACTACATGAAACAAGAGTATCTTTCCCCAAGATTTAAGCAAAAGTTGCAAAAGTTTTAGTTTTCAGTGCACTTTTGTTAAAAATATTACTTTCTAAATGCATAGATATGTACCCTGTAATTTTTAAAAAGCCTATACAGTATGTACTGGTTCACCATTATTACAAAAAGATACTCAGTGTATGTTCTCGCTAAATTGCTCCCAAATGTAAGATTGTTGTATCATAATAGTAGAATAAGTACCCCTTAGTTCTATAATACTTACAGTATAAATAGTTGTTTTAATTCTCCTGGTTGTTACCACTTTATTCCCCAAACTTAAAATATTGTTCCCTTTTACTTATATTGTAAGTACGTTAGGTACACTATAATTACAGACGGTTACGCTGTAAAATCGCTTTAATTACACAGTACTTTCCGGGCTGTAATCTAAAGCGTTACCAAAAGTTCTTCAAGATAGCTGTGTTTGATCTGTTTCCAGTCCTGTTAAATGTCCTTATTGAACTATGGTCTAATCCTGGCTAAATTTAAGCCCTGTCTGTGAAACCAGGGGCTAGTTGCATAAACGTTATGTTAAGACAGTCTCTTAAGAACTAGTATGATCAACTAGCAGTTAGTTAGGGGTAATCAGTCTTACTGTTCGGTATCAAATTAGAGCAATGTACGTTTCTATGTAACTAACTTAAAAAAGTTTTGAACAGTCTTGAAGAAAAAAATTGGATGACTAGCTCGTAAGACTAGTCTTAGCAGTTTATGCTACACACCCCAGGCCTTTGTTTTTTAAAATGAGACACTGGGCAGCAGGTGCCACCCTTTAGCGTCAATATGAGATGCAGATCCCAAGGCGTCATAACCCTAACCCTACCCCAGACCTAAACCTACCCATAACAGTGCGTCTCATATTGACGCTAAAGGGTGCCATATGCATCAGTTTTAGACGGATGTCAAAAAAGCGTCACCTATATGACGCCTTGGGATGAGAATGCGTTGTTATAGTGAGCACAAACTATGACAAAGAAAAACAAACAATATAAATCTGTGTTATGGCAGGATGTCAAGTTTGATGTAATCTCTGTGACAATCCTCATTATGAAAAACAAATGTAACCACTCATTCATCCCTTAAACACAAACAGAATAAACATGATTAGAACAATAGAAAATACAGCTATAAGTCACTAGATGAACAGTGAATGACAGAATGACAGAGTCCCAAAACTGCAAATCTGTCAAAAATCCACATCTGAAGTACTATATATGCCATAAAAAGGTGCATTTCTACAGTGAAATAATGTAGTGCATATGAAAGAACAATGAAAAAGTTCATGTAGGTTCTGATGTGGCATTTTATTACACCTCTGTTACATAAAAATAAAAAAAAACATAAAAAAAACCATTCAGACGAGAAAATCAGCTGCAAGGACACAAAACTGATTAAACATTTTCAGAGGCAATAATAAAAGTTCAATGCAAAATATAGTTGAGTAACTTAATTCTCAACTATATATTGTTATAAGCGACAGGGACAGGAGAGTTTTCCAATGCGGTGAAGATAAAGAACAGGCTGAACAAAACCAGACAACACATAACAAACCAAATCAGGGATCCAGTATGCAGGATTAAGCTTTCTATGGCAATGGGGGAAAAAACTCTGCAATACTATAGGGGACATATGTGATACTGTAATCATGGTCACAGTAGTTATTAGAATCAACAGTCATCAGACACTGAAACAGAGGACGACCAGTAGTGATTAGTCCTGATAAAAAATAGTTTAAACTTCATAATACATGAAAATGTACTCGGTTACCTAACGTAACCTCGGTTCTCTCTAGAAGAGGGAACGAGTATTGCGTAACTAAATCACCTGAAGAGTGAATGTCCAGTCTCTCTGGATGTGTATAAATCTCTGTGCTGTGTTTTATAGACTGACTTCACAGCTGTCACAAGCATATATTTGCATGACTTCATCTGCTACACGTCACATAAAACATCATATATGCAAATATTTAATTACAAATTAACGGTTAATTTATGTGACTTATTGTGTTTAAATTGTTCACCAGCACAATTTATACACAGCCGTGAAACAATAGTCCCTTAGACCAGAGGTTCTCAACTCTGGCCCTTGAGATCAACTTTACTACAGAGTTTAGCTCTAATCCTAATAAAAATACACCTGAACAAGATAATAAAGCTCATTAGGATTACTATAAAGTTATAAGCAGTTTCACGAGTTTACACGTACATGAAATCAGATGTAGTAATTTGTTCTTATTTGGCGTGCTGTCCGGGGAAGGGCTACGAAAGCTCAGATTATGGCCCGAACCCAGAGTACTCCACCTCCTCAACGGGTAACACAGTCTCATCCCAAGAAGTCATATAACTGACGTCTTGGGACGTCTTTTGACCATACGTCAATATCCGCCTTTTTAGGGTACCCTTAAACGTCGGTTAGATGACGATCCTGGGACGTCATACAACTGACGCTTTACCTTTATCGTCAGTTAGGTGACGGGTAGGTTTAGGGGTAGGTTTAGGTCTGGGGTAGAGTTAGGATCCGATAACGTCATCTAACCGACGTTTAAGGGTACCCTAAAAAGGCGGATATTGACGAATGGTCAAAAGACGTCCCAAGACGTCAGTTATATGACGTCTTGGGATGAGACTGCGCTGCAACGGGGGTAGAAACCAGCCTAGAGTGAGGTGAAGGGGTGGTGGAGGGATGCTGTGGAAGTGTTACAGGGCAGCGGTGAGGGACCGGCTTCTTCTTGCACTGATTGGTTGAACGTGCTCCTCCTGAACATTGTTAAATAAAACTTCATTAAGATTGGATCAAGGTTGGAGCCAAACTCTGCACCATACTGTCTCTCTCTCAGTATCATCTTACAGTCACAGTAAAGTACACATCCTTTCTTTCACGAGTTTACATGTTAATGAAATCTGGTGTAATATTATAATGCGTATTTGGATTGCTGTCCGGGGGAGGGCTCCGAGCTCAGAATTCGGCCCGATTCCAGAGTACTCCCCCTAACCTTAGAGATCGTAGGTATCTAAGAGCGGGCCCAGCCGAATGTGGGGTGAAGGGGTGGTGGTGGGATGCTGAGGAAGTAATCATGAGACAGGAGGTAAGGGAAGGCTTTATTTATACTGGCTTCTTCTTGAGCTGATTGGATGATTACCTGAACATGCTCCTCCCGAACTTTGTTACATAAAACTTCATAAATAACTGGATAGAAAAGGACAGAATATCTGTCAAAAGTGCCATGAGCTATTAGAGGCCAGCGGCTTAAGTGCTTATGTCAAGCTATTATCTGTATACAGTGCCCTGCTGTGGTAATCAGATATAAAAAAAACAGCAAAAAAACAAACAGTTTACAAAACATTGTAACAACTATATTTAGACACACACAGACATCACGAATCAGCATTTGAATCTCAACAATGGCGATGTGCTTCATGCTTCTCTCAGTCCAGGAGAAGCATGAATCATTGCTAATATGCTGCATGTTACTTTATTTAAAAGGTAGTAACTGTATTGCAGTGATGATGTCTATAAGCTTAGTTAAAGGGCACCTATTATGCTCCTTTTTACAAGATGTAATATTGGTCTCGGGTGTCCCCAGAATGTATTTGTGAAGTTTCAGCACAAAATACCCCACAGTTAATTTATTATAACCATTTGAAAAGTAATTTTTGGGTCCTGTTTTAAAAAGAGCTGTTTTGGTGTATACCACCTTAAATGTAAATGAGCTGCATATCCCCGCCCTGCCTTTGGATGCGGGCATAACTTGCATACCTATGGCAATATGAGAGTGAGAGACCCGCTGTTTTGTATGGCACTCAGTCGTAACGTTGCATGTTTGAACCGGTATCAGACTCAGATGATGAAGAGACTCTGGCAGAAGAAACACAAATGAGAATGGACCAGGACGTCTCGGAATGGTTATTTGATACATTTATGTACTTATAGAGTTTTAATCACGTCCCCTTTGCAATTATGGATGTGCAACACACACAGAGAGACACACACACACACACACACACACACACAAACTGTGATAACGTTGGCGCAATTTTTTTGAAACTACAAAAACACAAATACTGTGATAACGTTTGCTACGTACAAATGAAATTACATTTATGCGAGGGACCTGTTGCGTCATGTTTATATTACTTGTCGTACAACTTTAGACGCATTTGTTGTTGAATTGGCTGACATCGACTGAAATGACTATTTGCTCAAAAATCATAAAATACACTTCTTCTGGAGGTGACGTTGGATCGTGAACAGTATGCCTACGATCCACACTTGAGGATTAACTTTGAAGCAAGACCTGCTTTGAATTGACCCTCGTTCACAAAAGAGTCAGTCAGAAAATGATTCGCGCAAACAAACGTATTTTGGAAGTTTAAGTGGCGCCTTTCCTTCGTAAATAAAATCCATCCACTGCGTTTTCAGTGGCTCTGATGTCGGAAGTTAGTGAAAACTACTATGTACATTATTACATCCCACAACAGAACACTTATGTTTATTAGGAGACATTACCGGCTGTCGTTGAAACTGTCGAGGATGGTGTACAGATCACCGAGGGCGGGGTCTATGCCACAACCACAGTGTCAATCAAACTACGTCGGTGGGGCTTGCGCAATTCTACGTCACAAAGCGCAGAATCTTAGAACAGCTCGTTCTGAGACAGTGCTTATGATTTATTGAGATCGTAAAAAAACACTGGGTGGATTTTTATCATTCTAGGGTGGTTTTGCTCACACACTGCCAACACACATTTATGTTCAAACACCATGTAAAAGTGAATTTTGCATAATAGGTGCCCTTCAAGGAATATAAGGCAATCTGTTTTCACCTATTTGTCTAGTAATGTGAACCAGCTTGTTAAGAAAACAGAGACTGTGTCTGAAATCGCATATTTTCTTGTACTTATTTTAGATAACTTCACAACCGCTAAAAAATATGTTCTATAGTATGAATGTGAATGTAATCTGAACATACTCGCCATGTTGTTTCGCCATGCACAAATTTGAATATGCAAATATTTAAAGTAAAATAAAAAGTTAAAAAATGCAGTCGGCCTCTAGAATGTGTTAACTTGACAATGTACAAAACATTATTTACATCCATGCAGAAAATTGTGTAACTTCAGGAACCATCTTTGAAGACGCTGTGCACAGATAAAATCAGTGAAGAGTCAAAGATTCAATCTTTCTACACATGAAATTGGCAAGCAGGTGCCAGTGAGCATTTAAAAACTGTGACAAAGAGGGAAAAAAACAATAAAATAGGTGTCATGGCAGGACGTTAAGTTTGATGTAATCTCTGTGACAATCCTCATTATGGAAAAGGTAACACGTGGCCATTGATTCATTTTCTTATTTTTTTATTGGTAAAACAAACCGTGAGCTAATAGTAACCACACATAAATCTGTTAAACACAATCAGAATAAACACAATAAATCTGACTAGAACAACCAAAATTACAGCTATACGTCACTGAATAAACAGTGAATGACAGAGAGTCCAAAAACTGTAAATACATAATAAAATTACAAAACAAAAACCCTGCTTAAAGGTACAATATGCAACATGTTTTATTTAAAAAATATCCAAAAATCACAAGGCCAGTGTTATATATTTTGTTAAAGGACAACTCCGGCGCAAAATTAACCTTTGGTCTAATTACACATTGGTACATAGTCAACCGTTCTCTGAGATTTGTTTTCATGATTGTCGAATGTAAATAAATTTTATCTCTAAAAACTGTTTAGCTTATAACGCTAGTATATTGGGCATAGAGTTATGAAAATAAAAATCGCTAGTTAATACCACTAACAAGGCTCAAAATAGCCCAACATGAACACGTTAGCATAATGAGGGTCCCTACCTGCAAACTGAAGCATTGAGAAAGTTGTAAGTGTACAGTCGGTTTAATAAGAAGATATTTTATAAAGACAGTCCACTTCGCTTACACAGGAAGAAGCCGTCTTTGGAAAACAGTCTCGACTAATCGAATCATGAACGCCGAGCCGAACAACGGACCATATGAGATTCCAAGACAGTTCAGCGTGGTTCAGCGCTCTCGGCTCAGCGTTCATGATTCGACTGATCGAGACTGTTTTCCACAGTGGAAAGTGCGAAGTGGACTGTCTTTATAAAATATCTTCTTATTAAACTGTCTGTGCACTTACAAAGTTCTCAATGCTTCGGTTTGCAGGTAGGGACCCTCATTATGCTAACGTGTTCGTGTTGGGCTATTTTAAGCCTTGTTAGTGGTATTAATACAATACAATATTTATTTATAGAGCATGTTTAAAAACAGCCAGGGCTGACCAAAGTGCTGTACAAAGCAGAAGATGTAATGCACAGGGCAATAAAAATAAGTAATGAACAATCAGGGAGAATTAAAAGCAAGAGAAAATAAAAAAGTCTTTAAAGAAGATTTAAATATGGAAACTGAGGGAGCCAGTCTGATATAGAGAGGCAGACTGTTCCAGAGCTTTGGGCCAGCAGTCGCAAAAGCACGGTCGCCTCGTTTTTTTAGTCTGGATCTTGGCACGATAAGAAGGCAGTGGTCACTGGATCTCAAGGTACGAGAAGGATTGTACGGACAGAGCAGATCGGTCAGATACTGAGGGGCCAAATTGTTAAGAGCTTTATACACAAAAAGTAAAATTTTAAAATCAATTCTAAATTTGACAGGTAGCCAATGGAGTTTGGATAAGATAGGGGTGATCGATTCATACTTGCGTGTCCCAGTGAGGAGTCTAGCTGCTGCGTTTTGCACTAGCTGCAGGCGAGAGAGAGAAGACTGAGATAGTCCAAAATAAAGAGAATTACAATAGTCTAGTCGAGATGTTACGAATGCATGAATCACTGTTTGGAGATTACTCTGAGTTAGAAAAGGTTTCACTTTAGAGAGTTGGCGGAGGTGAAAAAAGCATGACTTTACGACGGCACTGATCTGTTTCTCAAATTTTAAGTTGTGGTCAAACAGAAAACCCAGATTTCTTGCACAGTGGGTTTCAGACGGTGCGAGAGTACCACGGTCGGCATCCAACGCGCAATTTTCCCTGGGGCCGAAGATAATTATTTCTGTTTTATTTTCGCTTAGGTTTAGAAAATTACTTGAAAGCCAAAGTTTAAGTTCACTTAAGCAGGCAAACAGGGGTTGTAGACCATTTTTTATCATTATGTTTTAAAGGAAAGTAAATCTGAGTATCGTCAGCATACAGATGTAAGGATACTCCGTATTTGTCAAAAATGGAAGCCAGAGGTAACAAATATAGAATAAACAATACGGGCCCGAGGATTGATCCCTGTGGGACTCCGCAGTTCAGAGGTACACTAGAGGAGGATTGATGCCCTATACGGACGCTAAAACATCTGTTGGTCAGATAGGAGCGGAACCACTGCAAGACTGTGCCTCTAAAGCCCACGGATAACTCCAGACGTCGCAACAGGACCTCATGATCAACTAAATCAAATGCAGCACTCAAATCTAATAAAACTAGAGCCAGTGATTCAGTGAAAATATCACTTGAAACTCTTAAGAGAGCGGATTCAGTACTGTGTAAGGCTTTAAAACCAGATTGAAATGTTTCATGGAGGGAATTTTCAGATAAGTATGATTGTAGTTGAATCAGTACAACTTTCTCAATGATTTTCGAAATATAAGGTAAGTTAGAAATAGGACGAAAGTTACAAAGAGCGGAAGGATCAAGATTGTTTTTTTTAAGATATGGCGTCACCACAGCAACTTTCAGACTGCTTGGTAAGGAACCAGTTGACAGGCATTTGTTAATTAAAAGTAACAGGCCGGAACTAACTGTGGCCATGATTTGTCTCAGGAAAAAAGGTGGAATAATATCCTGAGGACAGATAGTAGGTTTTACATGACCAACAATTTCGTTACATGTGTCCAGATCAATCAGCTCAAACTCAGACCAGGTGGAGGGACATAATGGATCAACATGTGTATATCCAGAGTTAGACAAGTGAGATCTTAAGGTTGTGATCTTATCAACAAAGAACCTCCCAAAGTTGTCACAGAGAGCAGTAGAGGGCTCTAAAATGGGATGCACAGAGGGATTATTATTATTAACTAGCGATTTTTATTTTTATACTCTATGCCCAATATAATAGCGTTATAAGCTAAACAGTTTTTAGAGATAAAACTCTTTACATTCGACAATCATGAAAACAAATCTCAGAGAACGGTTGACTATACCAATGTGTAATTAGACCAAAGGTTCATTTTGCGCCGGAGTTGTCCTTTAAGTTGATAACTTACAATATTCCAAATGTTTCCAACTATTTTTAAATCGTGAGTAAATTGCGATTTTAATTAAGGAAACAGGTGTGAGCTGGGAGTCGCCAGTCAATGGCGTCTCCCTCGGTTTCCGCCGTCTATGGTTTCCGCTCGTACTGCCATAGTAACCACGGCGACAGACGTGGACGACTGTGTTATGTCTAGCAGGACGCTCACGCTGTTGTTGTTTTGGTCAAACATTATGGACCATGGCAAGCAGACTTTGAGACAAAAAGAGGACTAAAACGAAGATCAACATCTTTCGAGATGACGAGAGCTCCACGTCCACGACTAACTTGGACTTGACAGAGCTTCACGAGTCACGACTTGACAGCGACACCGCTCTTGCACATTCTTCATTAGACAGGTGAGCAAATGTGCATAAAACAAATCAGTGTTATATAGCTCAACATGATGAAATGTTAGAATATGATCAGTATGTTATTCTAATGTTGATCTAGATTAACGTTACTGAAAGTTTCATATAGCAAACGAACTAAAACATAGAATAACATCATAATGCTGTTTAGTATAGTGTAACAGTTAACGTTAGACCAAGTGCAACAGCGCTGCGTTCCCTCACAAGTTTAATTAGTCAAATAAACCAACCTTTGAGTAGTAATTCAGCACTTGCGTGTATTAGGTAGAATTAAATGTCCTCATTCCTTTATATCCGCAGGACTTGCATGTGATATCTGTCTCTTATTAACAATTGCGACCTGCTTCATACCACTGTAATGTTAAAAAACATGAATGTTTTCACTCATCCATGAACATTATTAGATCCATCAGCTTGACAGCAAGTCCCATCATTCAGCTCGTCACTGCATAAACCTACGCCTTTGTTATGGTAAGAGGTTAGCGATCCCTAGCGGTGAAAAATTGCATATTGTACCTTTAATTCATACGGGAAAGACAGCTACAAGGATACAAAGGTGACTTACAATTTTCCCAAGCAATAATAAAGGTTCTAAGTCTTATTTGAGTAACCAAATTTTGTAATATATTAAAGAAGCAGGTCTTATAAGAGACAGGGGCAGGAGAGTTTTCCAGTGCAGTGAAGATAAAGAACAGGCTGAACAAAACCAGACAACACATAACAAACCAAACCAGGGATCCAATATGCAGGATTAAGCTTTTCTATGGCAATGCTAGAAACTCCTGCAATAGTATATGGGACATATGTGATAACCATGCTCACAGTAGTTATTAGAATGAGATAAAATGCTCTTTTCTTGATGTAATTTTCTTCCTTTCTCTCTCTCCCTCTCTCACCTGGTCCTGACTGCTTCAGAGCTCTGAGAACAGCCACAAGACAAAACAACTGGATGAAGCAGAAAAGGAAGAACTGCTGCGAGAAGAACCACATATGTACATTTTCGTGTGAATCTATAGTATACATGCAGCACAAACAAGCGCCAAGAATAATGATCCAGGCCGCAGTGCAGCAGATCACTCTATATCTGAGAGGTTTGTACTTCAGAAAGGTTACAGGATGAACCACTGCCAGGTAACGCTCAACACACATCAGACACTGAAACAGAGGACGACCAGTAGTGATTAATCCTGATAAAAATTGTTTAAACTTCATAATACATGAAAACCACTCTGACAGTACAAAGGTCAAACAATTCACGTAGAAACCAGCCTCAGAAATAGAGAAATTGAGGATGAAGAACTCTGATGTAACTCCATTTCCAGCTCCAGTGATGATGAGCCATATAATATAGGAGTGTGTAGGAAGACCGACCAGGAAACTGGTGCTGTAAATACAGAATTCCAGAATTTCTACAAGCCCAATGGAACGAGTTGTGGAGTTTGTAGATGTTTCAGGTGTGGTGAAGTTCACTGTAGAGTTATTCATCTCCTCGGTGTTTGTAGCTGTTATCAATCGGAAGGGGGAATTGTACATGCCGGTAATTAAATAATAAATAATAAATTAAAACTGAAATAACCAGAGCAAACTAACATTAAATGACTTCAAAATTGTTCTATAAATTCAGTAGTATTTTAGGTTATTTTATATCTTCATCAGCCTATATGTTAATGTCTGCTTCTATTGCATTTCTACTGAAGTGATTTCTTCTTTTCAATCAAATAAAAAGTGCCCAGTTTCTATTTATTTATAATATTATTTATATTAATATTTTTATAAATAAATCTATTTATAATTTTTTCCTAAAAAAAAAATCAACACAGTGACAATGATTCTTATAATCTGTTTTTACCGTAAAAAGCATGAAATCAAATCAAAAAGAGAAGTTTATCACCTGATGACTGAATTTCTGGTTTCTCTGGACTTCTGATCTCATTCATCTCTGCTGTTTTATAGACTGACTTCACAGCTGTAATAAGAATATATATGCAAGACTTCATCTTTTAGACGTCACATAAAACACCAGATATGCAAATGTTTAAAGTACACAAATTAAAGGTTCAAATATATAACTTATTGGGTTTGTTCACCCAATTGTTCACCATGTCACAATTTATACACCACACTGAAATAATTATTCCTTATCTGCAGTTAAGATGACAACAGCAAGTATCCATCATTTCTTTCAGACTGTGAAGAGATTAAGCACATGGGAAAATTGAGGATGTGTGTACTTATTTTTAAGTCAGAATTGTGAGATATAAACTCATAATTCTGAGGGGAAAAAAATCATGAGATGTAAACTCACAATTGTATTTTTTTATTATTATTATTCTGTGGCAGAAACAATCTTCCATAGTTTTCAATTAAAACATTTAGAAATTTTTATTACACAGCTCCCTGGAATACTGTTTGGTCACTCGCACTAGCGGTCTGATATTTCCAAATATCCCCTGCATGTCATCAATAGCAACACTGTATAGGTGAATAACAAACTGCATTTTTTTGCTGGAAGGAAACGCTTCTTGAAAGTGAGAGAGAAAGTGAGCAACCCGAACCCTTTAGGATGTATCCTACTGTTCTACAAGGCCGAAAGGTGTATTAAGTCACTTTGAGTAAGTAGTTAATTTATACCATTTACCCCGTGATCCTGTGTTGCTTAAATTTTGAAAACTGATTTATAGAACAAGTGTTACGTCCCACGGTGTAATTATTATTATTATGTTTTGGTGGTGTTTTTTGTTGTGCTCTCTCTATTTTTCTCTCTCCTGGGTGCAAATGGAGACCAGCTGACACTAATTACCACCATCTCCTGGTTTCCACTGATTGGCTCCTGACTAGGAGAGCTTGTGGATAAAGCTGGAGAGGAAAACCCACTGTGGAGAGCCCCTTTTTGACTCCAGGCTGCCAAGACTGTCTTGTACTGCCTCACACCTTTGTACGTGTGTTAAGACTGATTGTACAGCTCATTGTTGGTTGTTGTTAACCTGAGCAGACTTGGACTGCAGTTAAACCAGCTTTTCTTAAGTTCTTTAAACATTACTAAAAGAGCCTTGAGTAGTGGTGTGCAGTTTGAGGCTTCGTAGAAACGCTGAAAAAGACTGCAAATGCAAGACCTAAAAATGTTGCATTGGTTGCATTACAGGACAAGGAGGAGAGGGAATGTTATCATCTCTCCTGGCATTAACTGGCATCTCAGCTCAATTCATTACCGTTGTAAATTCCTGTACCCATTCTGTCACTGAATCCAAGGCTGAATCCTGAGTTAGCCCAGGTAAAGGTTCCATTAGAAGCTCAGAGATTGGTAGAATTTTTTTTTTTTTTAGGAGGAAGAACACTAAATTGTGTTCTGTTGACACATTTTGTCTTGAATTTAATTTCCTAATATTAAAAGGACTATCTTTTTTGTTTTAATTTTCCCAAACTTTCCCAAGTTGATTTTGACTTTGAAATTGTGCACCAAGCAACACTTACAAGCTGAGCTTTACATAAAAAACTAAAACTCACACCAGCTAAATTAATGTGTATATATATATATATATATATATATATATATATATATATATATATATATATACACACAGTAGAAAAATCTAATGGTCCATACATTTTTAAAGTCAGGTCAAATATATTTATAAAGCGCTTTTCACAATACAGATTGTATCAAAGCAGCTTCACAGTATCAATCAAAACAACATAACAATGTTAGTTTATTAGTGGAAAAAAGACATCCACGTTTGGTAGGGCTGATTAATGGTATTAATGATTGGTTAATTAATTTGAATATCCCCAAGATATAAAGAAATGATCTATAGCCTAGATAGCCTAGCCTTCTGAAACTGCCAGCACACCTGCCACTCAATCAACACAAAATTTGCTAATTTTTATACCAAGCATTTAAAAAAGAAAAGAGAAAAAACTCTTTAATCATTTGTGTTATGATAGGATGTCAAGTTTGTCAAGTAAGTCAAGAAGAAATTTATTTAGCAAATGTATTGTTTATGTTTCACATCGCCCTAAACATCTATTCCTTTTTGCATATTTGTCACACCTTTTATTTACATAAAATATGTGATAAAATGGCCATCATTTTAAATAGTGACCACCTAAAACATACATATTAACCTGAAAGCTTAATGTGAAATATGCCTAATTTTACCAGTATGTAAATTCTCATTAAGGTAAACCTGAATGACTGCCACTTCACATTGCAAAGGCTATATAAACTTTACGACAAGGTACATTCAGACAGCTTTAAATGCGAAAATGAATTACAGAGAAATCACAATGTTTAGTGTTCCCATTTGTGTTAATTCTAGTGGACAGCTGAAGAAAACAGACATGCCAAGATTAACCCAGAAACAATAAGTAGATTTAGTAACTTAAGTAAATTATTACAATTGCAGATTTTATGAACAGAGGCAGGAGAGTTTATAAAGAATAGGCTGATAAAGAATAGGTTGCACAAAACCACCCAGAATAAAACAAGTCAAACCAGTGAACCAAACTGTTGGATTACTGTCTGCCGTCAGAAGGATAAAGATTCCTGTGATTGCAAATGGGAAATATGCGATAATCATGTTCACAGTAGTTATTAGAATGAGATTAAATGCTCTTCTCTTCGTGTGGTTTTTCTCCTCTCTCTCTCTTCTTCTCTCTCCTGGTCCTGACTGCTTCAGAGCTCTGAGAACAGCCACATCTATTATCTTCATGTGAGACTGGAGTGTATTTACAGAGGAATCACACACAAGTATGTTACATTTAAAACACCAAAATCTGTGTTAATTCTTGGACACAGCAAAAGAAAAATTTGAAGGCGTCATTAAACTGCTGTGTGATGTTGTGTGATGAACTACAAGCAGGGGCGGTTTCTTCATTAGGGCGATTGGGCGACGCACCACCAAAGTGTGTGTGTGAAAGGGACTTTTTCAATCACATTCACAATCTCATTCGACCACAGAGTTACGCTAGCTGTCATTCCCTCTGGATATAGTCCAATCAGCGTCATGACACGTTCTGTGGAGTACCGCCTCTTTTTGGGCGATTTCACTCTGGCTGAGAATCGCCCAGTGTTTTCCCATAGACTTACATTCAAAGATGTTTGTTTTTTTCGAACTGCATGCACTGCAATGCATTCTCTATGGGTTCCGGGAGGGCTCGCACTAACGTGCTTACGTCATCATACGTATCCTTACCTTGTGCAGCGATTGGTGGGAACAAACATACACTATTAAAAATCTTTAAGATTAAGTGACAAATAATATTTGAAAACAACTTTGAATTTGAACAACAAGAAAAAATTAAACCCTACTTTAATATCTTTATCAAATGTGATTAAAAAAAAAAAATTTAAAAAAAGAGAACGAGAGCGAGAGAGACTGTTGGGACATCTCGCGAGTTGAGGCCAGTTGAACTTGAACAACGTCATGGCGAACGCAGATAATTCTATGGTGTCATTGAAAAAAATACCATTCAGTATAAGCAGTGTATTAAGCGAGTAATGAGATGTAAGCAGTGTAATAATAGTGAGTAGGCTATAGAAACAAACAAGATTTATTGTAAGAGTCACTTTATTTTTCATTAATATTAAAGTAGTGAAGTTGCCTTTACATGCTTAACTCAGTTCTTGTCCAAAAACAACTAGAGAATTTACAAGCCTCTCCATAGAGAGCTGTACAGGCATCTAGTGGTTACACCATGAAATTACATGTTTTATTTTATTTTCTCTCAGAAAATTTTCTCTCAGAGAAAGTTTCATTTTTAGGTGTCTGGTCACTTCTGACCGGGAAGATAACAAGTGTGACTCTGAAACGAAGAGCACCTGAGGGTTAAGCTGTTAATTTATCCATTGCGGACCTTATTATCAATCATCCAAACATTTGCCCCCCCTGAGAGATTTTGCAGGAGCCGCCACTGACTACAGGTGTAATGTTCATTCTGGTAAGAAACACCCTATAATTTTGAAGAAAGAAAGAGTTTTCCAGCCCGGTGCAGATAAAGAACAGGTTGAACAAAACCAGCCAGCACATAACAAATAAAACCAAAGGACCAAAGTGCATTAATAACCTGTTGTTTCAGAATGGTAACAAGTACTATGACTGTATATGGGACATATATAATAATCATGCTCTCAGTAGTTATTAGAATGAGATGAAACGCTCTTCTCTTCGTGTGGTTTTCCTCCTTTCTTTCTCTCCCTCTCTCTCCTGGTCCTGACTGCTTCAGAGCTCTGAGAACAGCCACAAGGAAAAACAACAGGATGGAGAGGAAGAGGAGGAACTGCACCAACAACAATATAAGTTGTACTTCATCACTAAGATGATATACAACTAACAGGGGAAAAAAACAGGAGCCAAGAACAATGAACCAGGCCACAGTGCAGCAGATCACTCTATATCTGAGAGGTTTATACTTCAGAAAGGTTACAGGATGAACCACTGCCAGGTAACGCTCAACACACATCAGACACTGAAACAGAGGACGACCAGTGATGGAGAGTCCTCCTAACTTTTTAAATCTTGAGAGACTTGCAAACCACATTGACAGTACATAGACCAAACAATTCAGACAGAGACCAAGCTCACAAACAGAGAGATTGAGCATGAAGAACTCTGATGCAACTCCTGTTCCTGTTATGATGAGCCATAGAATAAAGGAGTGTGTAGGAAGACCGAATAACAAACAGATAGCGTACCCACAGATTCCCAGACTGTCCGTTAACTCAAAAGACTGAGTTGTGGAGTTTGTAGTTGCTTCAGTTGTGGTGAAGTTCACTGTAGCGTTTTTCATCTTTTCTGTGTTTGTCTTCCTCACTTCAGCACCCAACAAACATAATAATGTAACTATGATTTATAGGAACAGAGAAATGCAAATTTAGTTTACATCCAGTCTGTAAGTTTACACATTTTTCAATTTGAACTTAAACAACCAGAGTACATCATTATTCAATCTGCAAAATGTGGTTATACAAAGGCAGAAGCTATAGCCTAAAAAAACAACCACTTTCTATTTTATTTATCTTGAACTTTAATTAAATTGTTTTTTCCTTTCCGTAAAATACTCATGAAACTTGACCTACAAGAGAACCGAAACAACAGAGTGGCAAATGTTTTTATTAATTGCAAAAACATGTAATTGAATGAAAAATTGGAGTTTGTCACCTGAAGAATGAATGTTCAGTCTCTCTGGATGTATATACATCTCTGTGCTGTGCTTTGTAGACTGTGTGGATGACTTCATCTGCTCCACGTCACATAAAACATCAGCTATGCAAAACATAACATTTATAATCATTAAAGGGGTCACATAATGGTACATGCACTTTTACAAGTTGATTGTACTGAAATGTGTGTTGGCAGTGCCTGTACACAACTATCATATAATGATAAAAATCCATCCAGTGTTTTTGTTTTAATCTCCTTATATGTTTTCCCCTGCCTCAAGGTCATGAACTTGAACACCAGATTTGCCGCATTGTTCATAAGCTGCCTGATTTGAAAGTGACCTCTGCATTGCATTGCATCGCTGCATTATTGACACAGGACTCGATGTGATTCACTCTCCATTCATCTCTGAAAGTCTTCACAAAGCTAAGCTAAGTTCCTTTTTAATGCTCATTGCTAAAAGCTATCTGGGTATTGGCAACATGCTTGTTGCTAATGCTATCCCTGTTGCTTGGGCTTATCTAGTCGTTTTCATTCAAATGTTCTTGCTAGGCTTATGCGATCATATTGGCTATGTGCGTTACTCATCTATTGGCAACTGCTTGCACATGTTGTGCTTTTAGCACTATGCTGCACAGATACACTCACTGTATACATTTATGAGCTCCTTTACTATTATCAGCAGTTCCCAGGAGCTAATTACCCTCCTCCATGCCCAGCTCCTCCTCACATCCAGTCAGGATGGCATTCTGATTCCCCGGAATTAGAATAAGTTCTCGATTAATGTTGTACTTTAAAATCTTGAATTAAGGATATCTGCAATACATTTATGTTGGTTCTGTTCTGTTGACCCTAAGGTAATGATAGTGGTCCTGACAAAAAAAAAAAAGGCAGAAAGTATTTTTGATTACAATTTCAACAGCAAATGCAGACACTTTTTGTGTAATTTTATTTTGCAGATAAATCTTTTAAAATTGGTCAATTCCAGCATTATTGCAGTCAAACCTTTTAATGCATTTAATACCAATATATTGATCTATCTCACAGAAGGATGCTCAACTGTCATTATGAAGTGGGTTTGGAGTAAAAGTTTGTTATTAAATGTTCTTTTTGTTGGGCAAGAGATTGATAAATGCTTCTCATGTTTGGAAATATGTTTGACGTGTGTTGCATTTTCAAATGCACGTCAGTGACTCAAACTCACAGTGGATTCAGATGGAGCAGTGTTTACACAGCCGTACATCAATGACAAGCTGTGCATAAAAAAAAAAAACTTTGCGATTTCAAAATCGCGATAAACCAACTCGGTTTAAGTGCGATTATATGTAAATTACGATTAATCATGCACCCCTAATTCGGCTGAAATGTTGTAAGGATATGTAACAGAACAATGTGTTTAAACAGCATAAAATATAAAAAAGATATTGGTCCTGCCTGTTGTTGATTAATACCAGCGGCAATATTCTACAACATTGTATATAGTCATGTCAGTGGAAATTGAGTAATCCTTATCTCAATGTAAAAAGAATCAGGGTCCTTACCAATGCCCTTTTTCGTGTAAACAATAGGCTATATTGATTTACAACCTCGGGAGTTACCGAGCTGATTGAGACGCTTGCTGTCTCATTTCTAAGACTCTGAAAGTTGGATTTGTCATACGTCATTAAGGATGTCTCGTTTCAGGAAAGTAACATTAAAAGAAACGACCGTTATTCCTTGTGAAACTGTAACTTCTTTATGACTTTGGAATGTTATGGTTACTTTACTGAAATAAAGCAGCCTCAATGACATATGCAGCTGACAAATGTGACCTCCGGAGGACGCAGCCTTCGAAATGAGAAACAGCTATTAGTTTCACAGCAGAGTGATTTATATATTACATTATTGAGTTATAGTATTAGCATTAGATAAAGATAAATATGTTATCACATAACATGTGATGTCAAGTTTGCACCAATCTCGGTGGCACCCCTCATGGAAAAGGGGACCATAAATCACTGATGAAAAATATGCTCTATTAAAAAAAAAAAAAAAAAACTCTAAAATTGTCAGAGTATGGTTGAAATAAAAGATGAGGAAAGGAACGAAGCAGGGCAGTAAAACTTTTAATAAAGAACAAAAACACTAGAGGAGAACGGACAAAGACCTGAAAGACACACAGGGCTTAAATACGCAGCTAAACCGGTCAACGAAATGAACCACAGGTGTAAATGAATCAGTAACCAAAGCAACAAACTTGATCATTAAAAAGCAGGAAAACTAAAAGCAAACATGTACAAATCACAGGAAAACTGAACATAACCCTGACATTTCCCCACATTAAGGACTCTGGCTCGTCCATTCACTGTTTTCCTTCTCACTTTTGCAGATGGTGAACGAGAACCTATTGTGGAGGAGTCCACATTTTAGAATTCAAGCTTGTCATGAAAAGCACACATACAAACATCATTGCAGTGAACGACATGGTAGAGATCCAAAAATGCCAGTACACACCTGACTGGTTCCCCTGCGAGAGGAGGAGGAGACTATTTGCTGCTAGATCCATATTTGGCCAGTTAAAAAAGAGATTTGTATACGATTATGGTCTTGATAGTTAATATACAACGCATTCTCACCCCAAGGTGTCATTTAATTGACACTTTTGACCATGCGTCAACTAACTGACGCTAAAGGGTGCCTTTAGCGTCAGTTGGATGACGCTTCCGTTATGGGTAGGTTTAGGTATGGGTAGGTAGGCGCGTCTCATATTGACGCTAAAGGGTTCCGTGTGCGTCTAATTTAGACGCATGGTCAAAAGCGTCATTTAGATGACGCTCGAGGATGAGCGTCATCTGACTGACGCTAAAGGCACCCTTTAGCGTCAGTTATTGAAACATGGTCAAAAATCTCAATTAAATGACGCCTTGGGGTGAGAATGGGCTGTAATATATGATAAGAAGATCCACCAGGGTTGTCTCAATCGTTTCAGAGACTGAAACGGGTTAATATATTGGAATGAATGGAAAGAATAAATGCATTCATGCCTATAAATAAAGGTGGATATTTTTCTTCAAAGATGGAAAAATATTAATACGGGTTAGACTAGGAGGATGAGGAAATGTATAAGCGAGGTACAAATGTTTGTTCCACAAAAAAAAAAATTCCCAATTTTTTGTAAATTAGTTTTTAATGAATATATGAAATAACTGAAATAAGTATTACATTTAATTAATCATCATGATTTAAGTATTACATTAAAGTTATCTAATACAAAAGTAAAAGCTAGAAAGTAAAGCAACTGTTCAGTGAAATATCATTGCAGGTCTTTTGAGGAACAGAGGCAGTTTTCCAGTGTGGTGAAGATAAAGAACAGGCTGAACGAAACCAGCCAGCACATAACATACCAAACCAGGGATCCAATACGTATGATCATTCTGTTGTGTTAAAATGATACAGAATCCTGTAATAGTATATGGGACATATATAAAAGCCATGCTCACAGTAGTTATTAGAATGAGATGAAACGCTCTTCTCTTCATATGGTTTTCCTCCTCTCTCTCTCTCCCTCTCTCTCCTGGTCCTGACTGCTTCAGAGCTCTGAGAACAGCCACAAGACAAAACAACTGGATGGAGAGGAAGAGGAGGCACTGTGTTGAGAAGAACCATATGTGTACATGAATGTTTTCTGAGATTATAATAAATAAATTATAGAAACAGGAGCCAATAATAATGATCCAGACAACAGTGCAGCAGATCACTCTATATCTGAGAGGTTTGTACTTCAGAAAGGTTACAGGATGAACCACTGCCAGGTAACGCTCAACACACATCAGACACTGAAACAGAGAACGACCAGTGATAATAAGTCCTTGTAGAAAGATCGGTAACAATGAGAGACTTGAAAAGTACATTGGCAGTATAGAGAGCAAACCATTCAGACAGGTACCAATCTCACAAACAGAGAGATTGAGGTTGAAGAACTCTGATGCAACTCCTGTTCCTGTTCCTGTGATGATGAGCCATATAACATAGATGTTTATAGGAGCACCAAACAGGAAACTCATGCTGTGTATGCAGATTTCCACAAAGTCCATTGGCCCAAAAGACTGAGTTGTGGAGTTTGTAAATGTTTCAGGTGTGATGAAGATCACTGAAGAGTCATTCATCTCGTCTGTATTTGTCTTCTCAGTTCAGAAACTCACAAACCAAACCATCTTTTTTAAAGAGAAATATACTGAACCAGTTAATTCAATAGGTAAACAACATTTAAACATAACATAACCTGATTTTGTAATACAAAGTTTATAATTTAAACTCAAACAACAAGCACATCATTATTATATGACTTCAAAATATGGTTGTATATATTCAGTAGTATTTATGCTTAGCCTAAATTATGAAACATGTACAATGTTTTTAATATGTACATAAATTATTTACTTCTGTTCAGAAAATATCTCAGTCCAATTTGACCAATTCTAGCTAAAACATTAAACGCATCACAAAACATTATTTGACAAACACAATGACACAGTTGGTTGATAGCACTGAGGTTAAAACAAGAAATAAAAGTTTTTAATCACCTGAAGAGTGAAGGTCCTGTCTCTCTGGATGTTTATAGATTTCTGTGCTGTGTTTTGGAGAAAAGAATAATTTAATCTGCTACACGTCACATAAAACATAATATATGTAATATTTTTGAGTGAACTTTTAAGGTGTGAAAAATACAAATAAAAGTGTGTTGTCAATTGTACAGCAATTACTGGTTTGGATAACTGTTTATTTTTAAGACACAGCACTAAGTATACTGAACATGCATGGGACAAATATAATTTTTTTCTAAGTTCATAAATTTAAATGAAGACATTAGAAAAAGTGCTATATCTCAGATAATAATGCCTTTCTAGCATGTCAACATCATAGGCGACCATGAGATTTATCCAACGCATCCTCATCCCAAGGCGTCATATTCTGACACTTTGACAAAGCGTCTAAATCCAACGCCCATGGAACCCTTTAGCGTCAATATAACACGCAGAGAGATGGGTAGGTTTAGGTCTGGTGTAGGGTTAGGGTTAGACCGCTAGGAGGCGCCTTCTGACCCATATATATCGGCGTCTCATATTGACGCTAAAGGGTGCCATGCGCGTTCGATATAGACGCTTTGGCAAAAGCGTCATTATATTACGCCTTGGTTTCAACTTTAGTTTTGAGGCTGAACAGTGTTGTTATAATATTTGATTTTTGACAGCCTATAACACAATCAGTTATAAATCCAAAGACTTAGGTGGAACAGTTTGCTGTATATACTTGCTATGTAAATGTTTAGTGTGTCAGAGAATACATTGACAAAAGTTTTTTTCTTCTTTTTAAAAAAATAAATATTAGCTCTTTCATTGGACCTTTTAGTGGTCAGTCCAAAAATTGCATGTGGATGCAGGGGTTTAGATAGAGACTTTTTTAAAAACATTTTTTATTGTTGAGTGTTCAAAGAAAGTTACTCAAACACTGGAAAAACGAGACAGTAAATCACTGATAACATTTTATAGAAAAAAAAAAAACGTTACAAAATTGTTGCAATCAATATGTAAAGAACATTCTCTACTACAAAAATACTAAAATCTCAAATTACTACATTTAGTATGTAATTAAAGTTATCTAATACAACATTTAGAAAGTAAAGTAACTGGATTTATTGAAAATTTACAATTCAGGTCTTATAAGGAATAGAGGCAGTTTTCCAGTGCGGTGGAGATAAAGAACAGGCTGAACGAAACCAAACAGCATAAAACATACCAAACCAAGGATCCAATACATATAATCATGCTGTTGTGTAAGAATAATATAGAATCCTGTGATAGTATATGGGACATATGTAAAAGCCATGCTCACAGTAGTTATTAGAATGAGATGAAACGCTCTTTTCTTCATGTTGTTTTCCTCCTCTCTCTCTCTCCCTCTCTCTCCTGGTCCTGACTGTTTCAGAGCTCTGAGAACAGCCACAAGACAAAACAACTGGATGATGAAGAAGAGGAGCAACTGCAGTGAGAAGAGCCACGTTTGCAAATGAATGTTTTGTGAGATTGCAATAAATAAATTATAGAAACAGGAGCCAAGAATAATGATCCAGACAACAGTGCAGCAGATCACTCTATATCTGAGAGGTTTGTACTTCAGAAAGGTTACAGGATGAACCACTGCCAGGTAACGCTCAACACACATCAGACACTGAAACAGAGAACGACCGGTGAGAACAAATCCTCGTAGAAACACCATTAAAAGTGAGAGACTTGACAAGTAAATAGTCAGTGTAGAGACTAAACTATTCAGACTGATACCAATCTCACACATGGAGAGATTGAGGTTGAAGAACTCTGAAGCAACTCCTGTTCCTTTGATGATGAGCCATACAATGTAAGAGTTTGTAGGAAGACTAAACAGGAAATGAATGCTGTGTACGCAGGTTTCCACAAAGTCCATTAGCCCAATAGACTGAGTTGTGGAGTTTGTAGATGTTTCATGTGTGATGAAGTTCACTGTAGAGTTATTCCTCTCCTCTGTGTTCATCTTCTTATTTCAGCAGCTCACAAACCAAATATAATATCGCAACTGTGATTTTTAATTTGGAGACCTGTAAATGAACCAGTTAATTCAGACTGACCCAGTAAAGTAAACATAACATTTAATACATACTTTCAGTATACAACATAATACACTTACATTGTTGTTATAATTCCTATTTGTAAGACCACACCATTATTAAATGACTTCACAATATAGTTGCATATTCAGTATTTATGATTAGCCTAAATTTATAAGCATGCCATTTTTCTTTCATATATTTCCTTTAATTGTTTCATTTAGCTCAGCATAATCAGGTATAAAGTATAAATCAGTATAAAATATCTCAGTCACATTTTACTCAATAGCTAAAGTATTAAACACATCCCAACACATCATTGGGACACTGTTGGATGATATTATTGAGGTTGAAACAACTGAATCAAAAAGTTTTCACCTGAAGAGTGAATGTCCAGTTTCTCTGGATGTCTATACATATCTGTGCTGTGCTTTAGAGACAAGAATAACATCTGACCTTGACTCCATCTGCTAAAACAACATATGCAAATATTTAGGTGAACTGAACTTTAAGGTTTATAACAAATAAAAAAATAAAAAATGTGTTATGACAGGATGTCAAGTTTAAAGCAATTATTAATATTTTGCAACCTTCAGTATGGAAAAGGTGACATTGGGTCACTGGTGAAGTTTTATTGGATAAATAAAAGACAAGCAACTACAACAACCATTTCAGTCTGATTTTATTAGTATTCCTAGTTTATTTGAAATAATTTGATCTTCATTCACATTCATTTAGAAGACGGTGAATTTAAAATCATTTAAGACTTCAGTGTCTGTGGCGGAAATGTGTGGTTTGTAAATTGCACGATAAATACAATGTGTGCTAGAGACACATTTCATGACATCGGGTTGGTTCAGAATGCAATGTATTTTATTTTCATCTGACTTTACTGACATCAAGTAATTTACATTTAAATTGTGCACCAAGACACATTTTTCACACTATTAAGCAACTGATCCTTAACTTTAATACTGAGGCTATACATTTGTTCATGCAGTAAATCTTCAATTTACTTCAATTACTTCATTTTTTTTTTTTTTTACTTGAACAGTATTCAGTCTTCTTCTTTTTACATTTGAATCTGGATAGCACAGGAGCCACTCATTAAACACCTGCCATGCACATTTTTTAGACAAGAGCAATTTGTGTGTTTGTTTCTGTGTTAAGAATGACAAGTTTAATGCAATAATCTTTGTGGGCAATCCTCAGTATACAAAAGGAGTACTTTACATTTTCCATACAGACATAAAAAAAATCAAATATCACAATGATGGGATTTAAGGAAAGCCAAGGCATGAGAGTTTTCCAGCCCGTAGCAGAGACAGAACAGGCTGAACAAAACCAGCCAGCACATAACAAATAAAACACACAGAAAAAGTTTGCTCCATATTATGTTTTGGCAGAATAAAAAAGGATCCAGTGATAGTAAATGGCAAATATATGATAACTATGCTCATAGTAGTTATTAGAATTATATTTTAAAAAAGTATTTTAATATGGTTTTCCTTATTATTCCTCTCTCTCTCACCCTCTCTCTCCTGGTCCTGACTGCTTCAGAGCTCTGAGAACAGCCACAAGACAAAACGTCTCCGGTTACGTATGTAACCTTAGTTCCCTGAAGGAACGAGATGCTGCGTGGAAAACGCTGCGGGAACGCTTCTTGCATTGTGCTTCATGAAGCGCATATGAAATCAGTCCAAAGGCGAGATGGAACGTCATAGGCAGGTGACGTCATCGACCAGGAAACTATAAAGCACCCCAAAATCACAGCCGCGATAGCTTCTGAAAAAGTCTGAGGCAAGTGATCTCGGGCATGCAGGGAGTATGGCAAAGACATGCAGCGTCTCGTTCCTTCAGGGAACTAAGGTTACATATGTAACCGGAGACGTTCCCAATCAGGAACTCGAGCTGCGTGGAAATTGCTGCGGCAACGCAAATACCCACGTCGCCATGCGAGCAAGTGTCCGTCATGTGAAATCAAGGCGCACAAGCTGACGAAAGCACCTGCGCCCCTGGAGTGGAGCCAAAGTCAAGATGGTAGAATTTGGCAAATGTGTGCGGTGAGGACCAGCCTGCCGCATCACAAACGTCCTGAAGTGAAACTCCTGACAGAAGAGCTTTGGAAGCAGCCATACTCCTAGTTGAGTGAGCTCGAACAGCCAAAGGTGAAGGCTGACCGGCCGACTCGTAAGCAAGTAAGATGGCCTCGACCACCCACTTGCTCATCCTCTGTTTAGACACAGGATACCCCTTCTTGGGTGGCCCAAAGCAGACAAACAACTGTTCAGATTTTCTCCACAGGGCAGCTCTGTGGACATAGGTGTCTAAAGCCCTAACCGGGCAGAGGAGGTTAAGTTTCTCTTGGTCCGACATCAGAAAAGGAGGAGGACAGAAAGCCTGCAGAACAATAGGCCTAACAACATTAGTTGGAACCTTA